>OX346268.1:15793124-16236056 GCA_947049275.1 Epinotia bilunana | reverse complement strand
GCTGTCATAGGGTCTTCTCGTTTATCGACTTCCGATTATACATATGTATATCTATAAATACAGAATACAGAATATCCAAAGGTCATCTCGAAGAGATCGCTCTTTCGCGATAAGACTGCGTGTTGTTTACTTCTACTCTTAATCATATTTTACATATTGTATTCTGTATTTATCGATATACTTATGTATAATCGGAAGTCGATAAACGAGAAGTCCCTATGATAGCTCAAAAGTGCTACGAGAATTCCGGGCTCTGATGATTAGTAACATAATGCATATTCAATTTCAATATTACTCGCCAAACTGATATCATATGGCCCGCTTGCCGCCGTGATTTATAAACGCTTCGACCGAAACAATGATTCCGTGACGCGATGATACAAAGCTTTTCTAATTATGCCATCTTTAGGCAATGGTCCCACCGCCGGCTAGTAAGCTAGACAATTTGGGCGAGTAACGGTTCATTGCGTGCTGACCACGGAATAAAAAATCCATTGGAAGTAGTGAGTGGGCGTTCCCGTGTCGCCGAACATGAGCAATAATAAGCATACTTCTTGCACAGATTATTGTCAGTCACCTAGCGACCGCACGCGGCGTATGACATGAGTGAATATTTGTTGCGTTATTGAAAGCTGCTCCAATAACAGCACATAAAAAAACTTGCCTCGGAGGTATTTCCTATCATCGTTAAGTAACATTTTAGAATACGTATAAAAAAATATTGAATTCTCAATTTCTTACACAATTTGCGTCAAGGGCATATCAATTCTATTTCTCTAACAATGAAGTTCATAATTCTGTGTATTATTTCGCTACTCAGAACGTGAATGCACGGCAAATTTCCCGAAGGTTCGCTACTCAAATGCTGTGGCTAAGGTCGATACTTGTTATCGATAAACCAAAATGAAAAAGATTATATTTTTATGAGTAATATGCAGAGCCCGAAATTCTCGTTCCTACTTACCACTTTTGAGCTGTCATGGGGACTTCTCGTTTATCGACTTCCGTTTATACATTTGTATTAGTGTATAATCGGAAGTATTGTAGTATTATAATTAGAAATTAAAATAATAATATTTTATAAAGATTACAAATACAAAGGAAAAATGGATTGATGCCACGGGGAGAAAGGATTGGTTTCCGCAACGAACGATTGAACACCATTTGTTCGAAACATTTTGATCAAAAAAAAAAAAAAAATCAAAAATCATTTATTCAGTAACAAACTATTTAACAATATATAGGCTGGTGCCTCTTTTTAAGTATTAATAATACCTGTATTAAGAGACACCGCTCCTCCACTGTGGTAACTAACGTATACATAAAAAAATGACATGTTTAGAGATCTTAAACTAACAAAGGATAAAAGATAAAAAGACATTTGATCTGTGTATATTTGTGTGCATGAGTGTGTGCAAGTGTGTGTGTGTGTGTGTGTGTGTGTGTGTGTGAGTGTGTGTGTGTGTGTGTGTATGTGTGTGACTGTCTGTGTTAATCATATAAAATTACTAAATCACTAAGTAACACTCTTCATTATATTCTCTACGTCGTCATAGTTTTTAGATTTTAGCCACTTAACTACTCTGTTTCTACACTCGTGTAAGGTGGTAGGGTATATGTCGTTATATACATTAACTATGTTATAGAGTCTGGCAGACTGTGATGCATGTTGCCTTCTTGCATATGCACTGCGCATGGACGGAACGGAAACAACTTTAGTTTTCCTTCGTCTTCTGCATGTTGTATCTGGTATATAAGTAGTGGTTTTGTGTTTCCTTATGATTAGGTTTAATAGATATAGTTTGCGTACAGACATTGATGCAACTGATATTTGAGTTTCGCCAAAAGGAAATCGCTTCATTCAGATTCAACTCCGACGCAGAGTATTGTATGTGCGTAAGTACGAACAATTGATTGAATTTGCAATACGCACGGCGAACTCCTGACATTTAAATAGTTTCCTGTTATCCCGCACAATGAACAAATTTGACGGTAAATTCTCACTAGACCGCACTCGCACAACGTCGGCAGTGTAGATTGCTGGTAAAATAATTCTAAATATATTAAATTAAACAAATTATATTCTTTGTTTATTAGAAGTGGCATTCAACCGATTTTCATAGAGAACCTCTGTCGCCGCACGCACACAACCACACTTCAATAATACACGAACATACAAGTGCAATACGCCTTCGATTTGTTAAAACGTACCGTGACAATATGCTGTTAACGGTAGCAAATTTTATATGCAAAATCTACTTTAACTAGTACTATTTACGGTCTCATTTAGAGTGTCAAGTAAATATTTCTTACGTCCGTTACCATATGCGTTGCAAGACTTGCAAGAGACGTGGTCGTTCGGCTACTAGACGCAAGATGGCGGTGTTTTCAAAACTATGGAGATGCGACCGCTTAAAACCAAAAAGTCACATGTACTGCAAAATGTGTATGATGATACGACTATTTGGCTATAACGGAATAGGGATGTGGGTATGGTATGAGTTTGAGTATCGGTATTTTTATGATATTCATACGGTAAATATTAAGCTAAGACTTAGTTACAAATTGTTTCCAATAAAATCTTGTTTATTATATAATTAGTACCTAGTAGGCAACATTTATACTAAATTACTTTTGTTATAAATGTAGTAGCAATTAAACAGGTTTTTTCTAATAAACAAAGAATATAATTTGTGTAATTTAATATATTTAGAATTATTTTACCAACAATCTACACTGCCGACGTTGTGCGGGATAACAGGAAACTAAATGTCAGTAGTTCGCCGTGCGAATTGCGAATTGAATCAATTGTTCGTACTTACGCTTCATACAATACTCTGCGTGGGAATTGAATCAGAATGAAGCGATTTCCTTTTGGCGAAACTCAAATATCAGTTGCATCAAAATGTTTCGAACAAATGGTGTTGAATCGTTGCGGAAACCAATCCTTTCTCCCCGTGGCATCAATCCATTTTTCCTTTGTATTTGTGTCTAGGAAAACTATAAGATTATAATAATGATTTTATTGTGTATGACATAATATTCACATACATATTACCAGAGCCCGGAATTCTCGTAGCACTTTTGAGCTGTCATAGGGACTTCTCGCTTATCGACTTCCGATTACACATATACAGTACGATTACTGTTAGTTAAGACCTGACAGATGGATTGCCTTCATTTAGTTTTCAACTTTAATCTTATACAAATAAAATAGTTATTACTAAATCGGTAGATGTGGGTAACAGTATTCTGAAAAATGCTTTATCTATATGAAATTAAAGTTGAAAATTAAATGAAGGCAATCCATCTGTCAGGTCTTAACTAACAGTAATCGTACTGTACTCACCGGCAATAAATTTGGCCCAAATTAGAAAAATGCATGTAATTATTTAAAACATTATTTAATCTATTCAATTTATAGTTTGAAATCACGAAAAGTTTTTGGGCCAAATTTTCTGCCGGTCAGTATATGTAAGTATATCGATAAATACAGAATACAATATGTAAAATAATATTACGAGTAGAAGTAACAACACGCAGTCTTATCGCGAATGAGCGATCTCTTCGAGATAACCTTTGAATACCAACTTTAGGAAATTATAAATAGAAATTAAAATAATAATATTTTATTCTTTCTTATAAATAATAAGCAGTGATCGGAATAGGCAGAGTATATTTACCTACACTTGGTAGAACAAAGTCATGAAGTGGAGACTTCCTTGCGATAAAATTTTTTTAGAAAATGTTGACACAACTCCCTACCAGTATGCCTCTGACTACGGACGTAATACGTAATGTGACATCCGAAACCTTGGGCCAAATATAAATATAAGTGTTACGCGATTAAGTCCCGTTTTCATTTAATAATAGGTATGTGTGAAAATGGTGTTAGTTTAAATCAATATAATAATTTTGTATTTGTAGATTAAGTTGCAATGTTATTTATATTTAGATTTAGTAAAATAATAATAATTTTGTACATAAAGAGAGTTTATTAAAAATAAATATAGAAGAATTCGTTTATATATTAGGTGTTTTATTTTATGCCTATTTATTGTATTGAAGCAGTTTGTATTGTTTTTTGTACTATTCAGAACAATATTAATTATTCGGTAAATTCCCGGGACTTTATCCCGCAAAAAAATTTAGTCGTAAGGAAGTCTCCACTTTTTATCTCTGTTCTACCAAGTGTAGGTAAATATACTCTGCCTATTCCGATCACTGATAATAAGGAAGGCCTTTGTCCTGATTAAAAGGCATATGTAAGCAATTCATAAATTATAAGAAGCAATAAAAGGAATAAGCAATAAACAATAAAATATTATTATTTTAATTTCTATTTATTATACTACAATACTTCCTGTTATACAATAATACAAATGTATAAACGGAAGTCGATAAACGAGAAGTCCCTATGACAGCTCAAAAGTGGTAGGTACGAGAATTTCGGGCTCTGCATATTACTCGTAAAAATATAATCTTTTTTCATGTTGGTTTATCGATAACAAGTATCGACCTTAGCCACAGCATTTGAGTAGCGAACCTTCTGGAAATTTGCCGTGCATTCACGTTCTCAGTAGCGACACAGGATTATGAACTTTATTGTAAGAGAAATAGAATTGATATTTCCTTGACTACAGACGCAAATTGTGTAAGAAATTGAAAATTAAATATTTTTTTATACGTATTCTAAAATATTACTTAACGATGATAGGAAATACCTCCACGAGACAAGTTTTTTATGTGCTGTTATTGGAGCAGCTTTCAATAACGCAACAAATATTCACTCATGTCATACGCCGCGTGCGGTCGCTAGGTGACTGACAATAATCTGTGCAAGAAGTATGCTTATTATTGCTCATGTTCGGCGACACGGGAACGCCCACTCAACACTTCCAATGGATTATTTATTCCGTGAAGAAATTAATTATAAGTATGCAAGGATATATACGTGTACCATTTCCGCAGGACCTAGTGGAGTACGAGAACGGGTCGGCGTGCTCGAGTCCCACGTGCGAGGCCGACGAGGCGTGGGCGGCGCCCGAGCGGCCGGCCGGCAGCGGCAAGGCGCTGCGCAAGTTCAACCACGGGGTCACCGTCGCAGGTACACCCGCAGGACCTGGTGGAGTACGAGAACGGGTCGGCGTGCTCGAGTCCCACGTGCGAGGCCGACGAGGCGTGGGCGGCGCCCGAGCGGCCGGCCGGCAGCGGCAAGGCGCTGCGCAAGTTCAACCACGGGGTCACCGTCGCAGGTACACCCGCAGGACCTGGTGGAGTACGAGAACGGGTCGGCGTGCTCGAGTCCCACGTGCGAGGCCGACGAGGCGTGGGCGGCGCCCGAGCGGCCGGCCGGCAGCGGCAAGGCGCTGCGCAAGTTCAACCACGGGGTCACCGTCGCAGGTACACCCGCAGGACCTGGTGGAGTACGAGAACGGGTCGGCGTGCTCGAGTCCCACGTGCGAGGCCGACGAGGCGTGGGCGGCGCCCGAGCGGCCGGCCGGCAGCGGCAAGGCGCTGCGCAAGTTCAACCACGGGGTCACCGTCGCAGGTACACCCGCAGGACCTGGTGGAGTACGAGAACGGGTCGGCGTGCTCGAGTCCCACGTGCGAGGCCGACGAGGCGTGGGCGGCGCCCGAGCGGCCGGCCGGCAGCGGCAAGGCGCTGCGCAAGTTCAACCACGGGGTCACCGTCGCAGGTACACCCGCAGGACCTGGTGGAGTACGAGAACGGGTCGGCGTGCTCGAGTCCCACGTGCGAGGCCGACGAGGCGTGGGCGGCGCCCGAGCGGCCGGCCGGCAGCGGCAAGGCGCTGCGCAAGTTCAACCACGGGGTCACCGTCGCAGGTACACCCGCAGGACCTGGTGGAGTACGAGAACGGGTCGGCGTGCTCGAGTCCCACGTGCGAGGCCGACGAGGCGTGGGCGGCGCCCGAGCGGCCGGCCGGCAGCGGCAAGGCGCTGCGCAAGTTCAACCACGGGGTCACCGTCGCAGGTACACCCGCAGGACCTGGTGGAGTACGAGAACGGGTCGGCGTGCTCGAGTCCCACGTGCGAGGCCGACGAGGCGTGGGCGGCGCCCGAGCGGCCGGCCGGCAGCGGCAAGGCGCTGCGCAAGTTCAACCACGGGGTCACCGTCGCAGGTACTCGCAGGTGCCTCGGGGGAAGGCTGTAGTATCACACGGCACAGGACTATCTCACTCACAGAAACGCATGGCCCAAACCAGAACCCTAAATAGCTTAGTTATTCATATAACTTATTCGGACATGTGTTCTTGTAGAACAACGCGTTATAATTTTTTTTTCTTTGTATTAATATTCAATTTGACTTATTTTAAGTAGGTTAAGAACTATCATTGTAATAAGCTTTTTTTGGCAAAAAAATACTGACTGTTGAGTTTGTTTCGGCGTTTCATCTTAACAGTGGTCTTCTTTTTCAGAAACGCTGGTACAATTTTGACTTGTTAAAGTGTCATTACGGCCTTCTTGCAAAATAAAATTCATTTATTCATGGTTAGTAGCACCCAAACTAGACAAACATATCGGAACACGTCTTTATTACTGTTAGAGTAAGAATGAGTTACCATATATTTGGCTACTTTGGCTGCTACTAACTATAGTTATATATATATACTAGCTTCCGGCCGCGACTTTGTCTGCTTGGACCCGGGATAAAAACTATCCTATATTTGAATCCAGGTTATAAACTATCTTCGTGCAAAATTTCATCTAAATCGATTGAGCCGTTTAAACGTGATCGAGTAACAAACATCTAAACATCCAAACATCTAAACATCCAAACTTTCGCATTTATAATATTAGTAGGATACTCTCAGACTTGCCAACAGCCACAGAATAACACAAGCCGTAGAATAAGTTGCTCCATTCCATCCTCTCTATGGGAATAGTTCTATATTGTATACTAGCTTCCGCCCGCAACTTCGTCTGCATGGACCGGGATAAAAACAGGCTTTAAAAACAATCTTCGTACAAGATTTCATTCAATTCGGTTGAGCCGTAATTGAGTAACAAACATCCAAACATCTATGCATCCTAACTTTCGCATTTATAATATTAGTAGGATTATTTCCAGATGTTCTTGCGGACAGTTTCGGGCTCTCGAAGAGCTCAACACAGCACAGCACAGCACAATACGGCGGCAAGACACCGAAGAAAATCATTACGTCGCCCGGCCTCTCGTCGCCAAGTAAGATTCTTCAGTGTAAACGTTAACCATTCACCGCTTTAAGAGATTGTAATGCGAGGACGTCATATAGTAAAATTTGTTGGTATAATGCTACATAATTTAGCAATATAGTTTGAATAATCATAGGCTTTGATTTATTTGAAAAAGTAGCGGCCATTTTAAATATGTGATCCTGACCCGAATGGCACAAAAATGGGATGGGGAAGTGTCAGATAAGTTTTGAATTTCTGACCAACGTGGTCTGGCAAACATAGTATAGTCTGGCAAACGCAATTTGGACCCACTAGATGGCCACATGGCAAGTTGGCATCATTCATTTTGGCCAACAGTGATGCCGCTAATTTCTAGTGACTTCTACTTGCGTTTGCCAGATCACGTGGCTCCTTTCACGAAGCTAAAACTCCAACTTGGCAATACTAAGGCGCTTGGGCTATATCGACTGGCCATTTGATCTATGTTGCCTCAATTATCGCGTGCTTTGAAACGCCGTTTTGACTAGATTAAGAAACAATAAGGTCTGGTTTTTGAGGTTGAGTATATGATTGTTTTTCTGATTTTACCGATACATGATTGCTTAAAATTTCCTCGATAGAAAAAAAATCCAAAGCTGGGTCTCTATTTTCCTTTTTTTACTCAGCCTACTCAAACGATACATTATTTTACGACACAATTAAGTTAATAATATAGTATTTTATCTCATCTAAAATCTCACTTTATGAAATTTAAATAAAACTTCTGTAAGTTAGGTATTTATCGAAATTTGTCCAAAAAAGCCATTCCCGAAGAGTGTTCCATCTCTTTTTCTCGTGCGTGGTAGGCATAAGCATGTCTTTGCCTAGGGGGCGTGTTCGACTCGAATCAAGGCATCCCCTTAACATATAATGTAAAAATGAAATTCTCCGAGCCGGATTCGAACCGGCGACCACAGGCATTCATGGCCCGCCGCTACTAACCAACTGAGCTATCGGTATAACCTGTCTCGGCCACTAAATCTTTCAATCAGTCCCTTCTTACAACGCCTGAGGGCGTGGAATTAAAATTTATAATTTCGTTAACAGCGTTACTGCTTACAAAAATTAACATACAATGTATTCCCGCAGCTTCAATAAAAAGCATAGACATGGACCAACTGCCGCAAGTCGTGGAATCTGACGACTCGGAATCTGAAAACCAGTTGGAGCAGGAGTTCAGAGAGGCGATGAGGAAGGACACGAGAAGCAAGCCCGCCTCGGACAATAATACTACGTAAGTACCTACAGTTTGTATTTAGAGTAGTGCATCGTAAAAGTGTTGCATCTCTGTTTCTCGTGCGCGGAAGGCGTGTTTCTGTCAAGGGGGCGTGGTTGTCTCGAATCAAGGCATCCCCTTGCTGTGTTTCGATATCGCGCGGCGGCCGCGCGAGCATTGTTCGACCCCGAAAGATGTGTATTTTGGATCGCGAGCCGTTTCTGGCACCATGTTTTTCTATAGCGCGTCAGGCGATTTGTCATCACATTATTCACAAGAAGTTGTTTAGAGCCGTATAATTTAATTAAAGTACGACACTTTTCGTTATCCATGGCTACGGCCGCGCAAGTCACCTGAAATCAAAACACACCAGTCCCAAATGCGCGTAAAAAAAAACACTGACGCTCCTTTGCCGCGCCGCCAAAAACCGACAACAAATGGTTCGTCGCGCGGCACGTTCGAGCGCGCCAAGGATTGAGTTGGCTCGCGCGGCAGCCCGGTATCCGTTGCGCGCGGCTGCCGCGCGAGACAATGTTCGATAGTTTGCCGCGCAATATCGACACGCGGCTTTAGATTAGAGGGGATACAATTCTTTATTGGGTTTACGAAATTCGTTAAGGGAGTGGGTAAGGTAACTTGACTGTTGAAGTTAAATCCGTCCGAAGGGGGTATGCAATCCCATTACCGACCTGTAAACTCGTGCGGTTCATAACGCTGTGTCTGGCAATTTATTTCTCGAACATCGCGTCTAAATTTTCCGAGCATGTTTGAGAAAACGTTGCGTAAACGCGGCTTAAGTTGAATTGTTTGTTTGCGTCAGCAACATCTCGCTGTGCATGGACCTGCGGCTGGAGAGCGGGCAGTGGGCGGCGGGCGAGGCGCTGGCGCGGCGCGTGCTGGTGGCGGGCGCGGGCGCGCTGGGCGCCGCCGTGCGCGCGCCGCCGCGCCGCGCGCCCGCGCCGCCGCCCGAGCCCGCCGCCGCCGCGCGCCCGCACCCGCCGCTGCACCACACGCTCTACGACGTGTTCCGGCACCTCGCGCTCGAGTTCCCGCATCAGGTGAGACCTCGGCAACATCTCGCTGTGCATGGACCTGCGGCTGGAGAGCGGGCAGTGGGCGGCGGGCGAGGCGCTGGCGCGGCGCGTGCTGGTGGCGGGCGCGGGCGAGTTCTCGCACCAGGTGACAACCGACGAGGCTCGAAAACCTTCCTCCTGCCGTTCCTCCTAGATGTAGCTAGTGTGGATGCTCCCCGCATTCTCACGTCCTATAGACAATTCTACTATCCTAATAATATTATAAATGTGAAAGTTTAGATGTTTGGATGTTTGTTACTCAATCACGCTTAAACGGCTGAACCGATTTGAATGAAATTTTGCACAAAGATAGTTTATAGCCTGGATTAAAATATAGGATAGTTTTTATCCCGGGTCCACGCGGACGAAGTCGCGGGCGGAAGCTAGTATACTTATAATTGTGCGATCTTTTTCCGCAACCATAAAGTATGTACATATGTATCTGACTTTAGTGAGGGATATGAATATCTCCAAGAAATATTGTCGTACAATGTTCCTGAGGATAAATAAAATCGCTATATCTCCCTATGGTAAGGGGGACGAACCTACATCTCTAGCTTTCGACACAATGAATCCCCGAGTCCATAAATTAGAAGCCGCAAGCTTCTAGCTTGCAATCTTTACTAAGTCTCCTCGATATGTCGAGGATTTCGGCCCATTGTCAAAATTCACTATCACATTCACACAACCAATTACTGTTTTATAAAGCAACGCGCACGCGGGGTCCTCTTTTCCGGGCGATTGAATGTATCGCGTTTGTAGCGCTGCAAAAAGTGGCATTGTGTAACCGTTCTACTGCTGGAGCTATAATATCTTGGTATGAACCTTCCTCTCCCCCACAGATGGACTGCACGTTCCTCGAGAACGTGGTATCCCTGTGGCTGACGCTGAACGGGTCCGTGTGGGGCTCGGGCGGCGCGTGGTCGCTGAACACGCTGTGCGTGCCGGCCGACACGCCGCGCATCCGCCTCGCCTCCGACACCGTCAACGCGCTGCTGCTGTCGCTCACGCAGTAGGTACCCCGGACGACCGGGAAGGCTCGCCCAATCTTACCGTCTACCGTCTCCGCAGGCTGTGCTTGAAAGCGACTGAATGACATCGTCGTGGTCGACAGTGCTCTTGGTGGGCGGTGACGTGCCTGTCCTAGACTCCTTCGTATGTCGCAAGGTAGGTGGCGGCTGGCGTAGTTTCCAGTGGAAGATTACCACATGGGCCGAAAATTGTTTGATATTTTAACCTCCGTGAGAGTGGAATACGTGTTCGGCATATATTCACGATTGATCCTACCGACTGCGTCAACCATTTATTTATTTATATTTGGGTCTGTGAGTTTATAAATTTGTATGTAATGGGTAATCAAAACTACGTGTACAGGTCGATTCACAAGAGCTGGCGCGTGATGTCTTTCATAAACAGTTTCATGTTTTGTAGATGTAATTTCCAATTTATGGATGGTTAATTGGATATAGCCTATATTTTATCCCGCGGGTTTTCCTGTGTGCTTTGCAATATTTTAGTACAGATAATTAAGTTTAGGCTATTTTTAAATTAAATTGGGAAGATTAAGAAATGGGTAAGCTGTTGGAAGCTTTTGTACAGTCTTGACAATAAATAGATTATGATTATGATTAATACGCAGCTAGTACCATATGAATAACTTTATACTTCAGAGTATATTTAAATAAATGTTAAAATCTGCACAAGTGATTTTAAGTATTCTTCTTTTTTAGATTGGAAAACATTTCCCTGAGATGTTGGGTGCTGTCGATGCAGGCTTTAGCGTGGATTGCAGCTCTACCTCTACAAGTAAGTTAAAATAGTTTTAAATTCATGTATTTTTTTTAGATAAGACAATTTCCAAATTGTTTGCTGCTACCATAAAAAAAGATACATTCTTAAATTGACCGACGACATTATAATCTTAAGCAGGTTATTTATTCTTCAATTTAGGCATATTACTTGCACCTATGAATGTCGATAAAGTACCACAGGTTCGGACAGAAAACCTCTGCCTCGAGATTTATTTATTTTTTGCATCGATTCTTTTATATGTATTATACATATAAATAGAACCGGCGTAAAAATCTCGGCAAGGTGTCATTTTTTCAAAACGGTATACAACATAATTTCAGTATCATAGTATTATAAAATTTCATTGCAACAGTAGAGCAGTAGAGTCCAGTTATTTATTTTGCGATAGAAACTTGGAAGACGACCCTTAGAGTATTAGAATGACGCAAGTGAAGTGATGCAATTATTAATCAAATAAATGTAAATTATAGACTTTGTTAAACTCAACACGAAGTTACTTTTTGTATGTAGCAGTAACGCTGCTAACGAAATTATAAATTTTTAAATGAAAGGAGAAATTTAAAAAAATTAATGCTTGAAATCAGATTCCGATTCAGGCTCGGAGCATTAAATTTTTTTCATTTAAAATTCAACACGAAGTCTCAAACGTAAAGATTATTTTGTACCCAAGCCATTGCGGAAGCATAGTGATACCTGGAGCAATATTCAACGGCTGCCGGAGTCCCCTCTAATCCACGCTCTCTTCCAGACGGAAGGCAGTAACCAGACGATGGGCCGCGTGATCCACGAGTGCGAGCACTTCGTGCCCGCCGTGGTCAAGTTTATAACGACTAACGTGACGACCGACGGCGCTGTGGCCACCGCTGAGCCGTATCTCGTGAGTACAGTCGCGGACATTTATTTATATATTTGTTATTCGGTAAACCAACAGCTACAACATATGATTTTGAGCATTTGATAGAAAAAAAGCCATACAGGTTCTCATAAGTAATAACATATTTTTTTTTAAATCTTATTTATATAGGAAACGAACGGTCATTTACAGAAATAAAAGAAGTATCTTGCAGTATACATGAACATACCTGGAGTTCCATTAATTATAAAATATAAAAAACTTAGTGATATATATATATATATATTTTAGTCTCATTTATTTTATAAGCCATACATCTTATGATTAAGTGGGCTTAAAAAGAATTGCAATGTTACTTAAACTTTGGGTGTTTCTTTAAACATAAGTATTGATACTTACGGAGTATTTTTATAATATAATATATAAATAAAAAAAAAACAAATCGTAGGTTCAGTGAGTGTATAATGAAACTTAAAAATGTACCACTGTGTTCGGTAGTGAACCCTGAGCTTAAGATTTGACGGAAGAAGAAGAGGAGATCCCCCGCAGGGCACCCAGGAGCACCCCAGGAGCTGTGATTGGGGAATCGCTGTTCAAACTGTCCAACAATAACAACCACTACTACAATGAAACATTGTAGTAGTGGCGGTTCAGGTGCTACAGCTATTGCCTACTTTCCAGCTTGGTTTTAGACCATCTATTGCCACATTTCCGAACAGTGGCGTGAAAAATTGATGAAATAAACCCTCTCACCCTTCAGGAACATTATCATACAGAAGCAACGTCAACAAAAACAAATATTTACGAAAACATTGTGAACTTAAGAAAAAACCAAGCGCTATTTCGAAGAGTTGTGACATTCATGATAGAAACACTAGGAATAAATTAAAATTATTAGCAGTTTCAACTAGATTTTAGTTTCAAATTCGTTTGTCGGTCTCTGTACACGCTACTACAATAAACTACCTGACCAAATTTTGACTATGTCAGAAAATAAATTTAAGGCAATTGTAAAGCAAACGCTGGAAAAAAGAGCCTATTATAAACTCAGCGAATACTTAGACGATAAAGACATATGGATTTGTCCATATGGCCATCATTATACCGAAGCACTGTAAATCTATAATATTGTTTAACCTTCAAAAAGTGTTCCCTAAGAATTTATTTTGAATAAATGATTTAGACTTTGACTTTAAAGACTGTAGTATAAACAAATAAAAAAAATGCATGGAACCGCAATGCGAATCGAATAGGCCCTTGCTCGGTTCACACCCCATTTTTGATACACCCTGTATAATAATCCTTCCAAAGCGCCCGTAAGCGTTTGCTCGAATCCGGATGGCGATGCGGTTGCGGCACCGTGGTGTTATGCATGCATTAAGAGCGGTCACTAGTGGCAGCCACGAGTCGCGGACGAGCTCTTTTATACACTTCACGACATTCCTGGCTATAAAGTTCTATGCATGCAGAAAATCCCACTTCCTAGCTAGGGAGAGAAAGAAAGACTCAGATCACAGGTATTTGACGCGGGAGCCGAAGGTCAGGGACATTATTTGTTCTACCGCCCTAGGTAACTAATGTACTACTGAGGCTCTAGTATAAGTTTTACCGAAACAAAACGTTACGATCGCGTTTGCGTTTTACCCTCAATTTGTATGGGATTTGACAGCTAAACGCAAACGCGTTCTTAACGTTTTGTTTCTGTAAAACTTATACTAGAGCCTCTGTATAGCATCGGCGTACACCGAGCGATTAGTGGTCGCGTCCGAGCCACAAGTGCCGGGAGCGGCTCGCGCTAACTACTAGCGGCCGCGTCTAGTGGTCGCGCTTAGTGGTGAGCAGTAGTAGGTCTAGTGCGCGGGCGCTCTTAACAGTTCGCTCGCAGTGTAAATAATGGTGGTGTTTGTGTTAGGGCGGAGCGCACATCGGCGCGGGCGCGGGCGCGGCGGCGGCGCTGCACGCGCTGCTGTCGCGCGTGGTGTGTCCGCGCGGCGCGGCGGGCGCGCTGGCCGCGCTGCGCTGCGTGTGCGCCGTGTGGCGCCGCGACGCGCCGCCCACCGCCGCCTACGACCTGCAGGTATACTTCAACACATTTGCCGTCTTTCATCGTACTGAGATCGTATTGTTCAACAGGTTCAGCAAAAGGCAGTTTGCGAAATCGCTACCGTTCTTTAAACCGGGTCGCAGCCCCTACACGCCCGCCTGCTCGGTCTCGTGGTTTATATTAAGGCTACACAATCGGCCATCATGGCCCATCATACAGGACGGAACTATGCGTTAGAGGGAGAAATAGATACTTCCTTGCAGCGTCCTCTCCTGCAGTCATGATGGCCCATTGTGTTTGTTATCTTGCCACTACGCTATAAGCCACACACATTGCGTGCTACACGCGAATATTATTCAGAGGAATATTTCGCGTAGTTCCAATTTCGTAGAGGTAACCGGATGGCTCGCCGTATTTGAGCTCCCAAAGTATTGTGGAACCGCCCTGTGCAACCCAAATAGAGCGGCGGAAATAGAAAAAAATGAAAAGAAATTGCCTGTAAACATTTTGGTCCCCTCGTTCATCTGCGGTGCCGGTTAATGTACGGCCCGATAATCCGCGTCCAAGAAAAAGAAACAACAGATATAGTGGACGCCGATTATTGGGCCGTACATTACGTAGAACCGATGGCCGTTGGGGCGGAAAGGTTCTCGAGTGGCGACCACATACCGGGAGGCGCGGCGTGGGTAGTGGTTGTGGGTGCCCCCACAACACAACAAGGTGAACTGATGACCTGTAAAGGTCGCGGAGTCTGCTGGATGCGGGTGGCGTAGGACCGGTCGTCGTGGCACTCTTTCGGGGAGGCAGTAGTCCGGCAATAGATGTCTTACAACGACGTCAGCGACGATGATGATGGTGTTTTATTTATCTATCCTCCTAAGGCCCATGGGCCTAGTCAGAACTTATTCTATCGAAGGAATTTAAATTATGTTAAACTGGAATAGAGTTGCATTTGTTTTGTTTCGGGCACTTTTTAAAGCAAACGAAAATCGACTCTATTTCCGACACAATACGATTCCAATTTCAATGCCATTTTGTGTTTTATACTGGGCCTTAGGAGGCAACATGTATGTTTTTATACTCTGAGGAAACGATATTGAATCAAACAATCCTGCTTACAGGCGACATTACTCCGCGTCGCGCACCCCATGCTGCAAGTGCTCAGCCCGAGGCACGCCACGGTCGCCGTCAAGCTCTTTGATGCCGTGGGTGAGTTCCGTTTGCGTTTATTCTCGACCTACTTTTGCCCGCGACTCGGTTATATCGTAGCTCCATACAAACTTTAAAAAGTATCACATGTCCTTCCCAGGGATTCAAAATATCTCCATGCTAAATTTCAACTCAATTGGTTCAGCGGTTTGAGCGAGAAGAGGTAACAGACAGACAGATACACTTTTGCATCATCGCTACATAGTATAAAATTAAGTCGCTTCCCGCTGTCTGTCCCTATGTATGCTTAGATCTTTAAAACTATGCAACGGATTTTGATGTGGTTTTTTTAAATAGATAACAGTGATTCAAGAGGAAGGTTTAATATGTATAATATAGTACCCGTGCGAAGCCGGGGCGGGTCGCTAGTTTATAATATTAGTATGGATCTTTCGGGCTGAATTAATTGTTTGAATTGCATCGTTCTTATTCCTAACGTGATGGGAAGGAAGATGAATCTAGAATGGGGACGAATTAAACGTAAATATGATAAATTAGCTGGCAAACTCGTGGGAATAAAATGTAATCTATGTTTATCTATTATGTCCAATCAATACACTGGAGTTAAAAAAAAAAAAATATATGTTCTTGAAATTTGAGTCCGCCGCTTTTAGCAGAGGGACATAATTGGCTTGATATAATAGTAGTACCGAAATCGATAAGGTTGTGGTCACGAAGCGACCTGCGCGGAACGCGGCGCGGTTTTATTAACCCCGGACGCAAAGAGAGGGGTGTTATAAGTTTAACGTGTCTGTGTATCTGTCTGTGGTATCGTAGCTTCCAAACGGATGGATCGATTTGAATGCGGGTTTTTTATTTGAAAGCTGATGTGATCCCGAGTGTTCTTAGCCATGATTCATGAAAATCTGTTCAGTTGATATATTGGACTGTTAAATGAAAATGTTGGGGGTTTTTCAACTTTTCTAAGGCAGGTCGCTTCTGAAGTGTCCTGCTAGGCCTGGCAAGGTCGCCGTGAAAAGATTTTACTATATAGTTTTACTGCTGTTGGCTCTCGATAGCGATAGATATAATTACTCGATTATGCATGAGATAGAGGCTATTGTCGGGTCGTGATACACCGCAGTGGAAGTAGTTTCATGTTTGTAGTATGTTTGATGTTTGTGATGTTCGTTTGTTTGTTGTGTGCAGCGGTGCACTCGCTGGGCTGGGTGCGCGAGGCGGGCGGCGCGCGCGGCGCGGCGGGCGACGAGGCGCGGCTGTCGGGGCTGCTGGCCGACGTGCTGGGCGGCGGCGCGGGCGCGGCGCGCCGGGCGCCGCTGCGCCGCGCCGTGCTGCAGCAGCTGCTGCACTACTGCCGCAAGCTGCTGCTCGCGCCCGCGCCCGCGCCCGCACCCGCACCCACCGCCGCGCCCGCCACCGCCACCACCGCCACCACCACCACCACCACCACCAGCAACGCGGTACGTGCGCATTCACTTTTGCGGCTTGACGTCACGTGCAGTCATCGGACTCTGGTGAGCCGAAATACCTATTCTTCGCAAGAGGACATTATATAAAGTGGTCGCAACCGGATAGAACATCTTCATTTTTTCTTGAATACCAGATATTTGATGTTTTACCGGGTACTAGTGATGTTCGACATGTTTTTACTTACAGAACGGGGTGTTTAATGTTAATCTGAAAGTTATAACTATTTCACACTTTCCTTCCATCCTTATAAACTTTGTCTAGCCCTTTTTACTACAAAGTAATACAAAACCATCCACATTACGACTAGTACCCGGATAAATATCGAACACCCGGTATTTAAGAAAAAAAATATTTTTCTACCCAGTTGTAACCACCATATTATGTCCTCTTGCGAAGAATAGGTATTTGGCTCACCTAATTCCAATCACTGGTCATGTGTGACGTCATACGAAAGAACGTCATGGCCGATAGATAGATAAACGTCAGATTTAAAAAAAAATGCATTGTTAAAGTTCATTTTGTTGCTATAATATGAATTAACAATTTAAAAGACAACATTATACTGCTATTATTACTTCTCAAATTACTTAGGTATCACAATAGATTTACCTTAGAATGTCAGAAAATAAATAATTGTACTGCACGGTTTACAGAAAACCGCGCACGAGATAAACTACCCGTCTCTCTTTCCAAGTCTTCAATTAGAACGACACAGATAGTCTATCTCATAGTCTTGTGCTAGCCGCACTGAAATAACAGGCGTTCCGTTGCCAAGAAATCGAAAGCACTGTCAATGAACATGCCGTCATCGTGTTACAGCCGGTGTCAAGTCCGGACGTGGCCGGCGGCAGCGGCGGCGGCGGCGCCGGCTCCAGTGCTGGCGAGGGCTCGTCGCAGACGGACGAGAGCAAGCAGCAGGCGCAGGACACCACCAACCTGGAGGACGAGAGGAAGCAGCAGACGCCGAAGGCTCCCTGCGTCGCCGACACTGGTGTGTTGACAATAGGGATAGAACCGAAAGGCGTCCACTGCTGGAGATAGGCCCTCAAAGAGTGCCACAATGACCGGTACTGCGCCAGCCGGCTCCCGCAACCTTTACCAGGTCATCCGTCCACCTTGTGGGGAGCACCCACGCTGCGCCGGTGCGTGTTCGCCACTCTAGAACCTGGAAAAGCAGCCTGTGCCACTTGGTAGAAAAAAATCCGTCTTGAATCCCTCATTGCGCTCAAGATTCTACTTGAGAAACCCTCGCTACGCTCAGTATCCTATTGCAGGATTTTTCGTTTCACTCGGTAACTCTATATAATTTTGTTGCCTTGAAACACAATCTACTACTACTTTACATCACACCTGGCCTTAATGTGAGTCTTACCGCGCGCTACGCGTACGTAACACGTACGTAAAATTGTGTACTCACCACGGGCAGTAAAAAATAAAGGCCTCTATCGCATATTTACAACCCTCGCCTGCGGCTCGGGTCACAAAAACCTGCGATTTCGGGCTTTCTTTCTTTTACAGTCCTTGGTAATTAATGTACTATTGTTGTTTTGTTGACAGTGCTGCAACACCACGCGATCATGCAGAGGTTCTACAGGACGCTGTCGATATGCGACGGCATGAACACGGTGGTGCTCAATTCGGGTAATTTCAAGTTTTCCCTACACTCCTTTATTGCCTACGTCTAGTGTCTAGTAAGTAGATATCATGACAAAGTGCTTGGTAGGCTAGAAAAGTTGGGCGAGTAGCATTACATTGCGGATCTGTAAAGGTCGATTGATCACACTGTGCCTGGTCAGCACGCAATGAACCGTTACTCGCCCAACTTATCTAGCTTACTAGCCGCCGGTGGGACCAGTGCCTTAAGCTTACGAAGGTCTATTAATGCTCCGTTGTTTCAAATAATAAATTAATTGTCATTTTATTTTACGTCTGTTAAAATCCGTCTGTATAGACGTGACGATGTTTGACAGTTCTCTATGGGGTGACAGCCAGGCCTTTAAATACCGTTATTTTCGCGTAGCGCTATCGTGTATAACGTTATTATTCAAAAAAAGCGTTATACTTAAATCGATATTTTACGCGCTGTATAGCGTTATCCATTATAACGTTATACCTCTAAACCAATAGTATGTATAACCATAATTGTTTAAGCGATATAATAGCTTCATAACGTTATAGGGTTTATAGTGTCTTTTTCGCACTTGTGATTTCGCCCACTCGACAGCGCGGCTCGTATTTTAAAACGATATTGTAACGTTATAATGTTATGAAATGTTATGATATTTATATCGTTATGTATTTATATTGGTATACTGATTTTATTATAACGAATATTTTCAACACTAACGAAATATTAACGTTATGATCTTATGATATCGATTTTTTTCCATAACGTTTTAACGGTCTGGTGACATTAGCCAGCGCACTATTTAAACAAAGAAAAAATAAAATATTTATTTATGACAGCAACGCAACAAGAAACGAACAAAATAACGTTTTCCCGTAATGTGTAGGCGATGCAACCCTTATAAAAGGCGAACCTTGCCGATGATACAGTGCCTCCATTTGTGTTATACAGGCGATCCCAATTTGGAGTGTCATTGTTCGCGTGACTGTTTCTTATCTGTCCATAGGAACTAGGGTCTCCATAAATGTGTATGTTTTCGTGTCTAACAGGCATGAACTCGGAGCCGGTGGGTGAATACGCGTCGCTGAAGGAGGAAGTGTTCTGGCTGGTGGCGCACATGGCCGTCGTGGCCTCCAACCCCGTCGCCATGCTGCCCAGCCTGATGGACTTCCTCAGTGAGTATTGCAAGACAAGTACCACCGTCTTATTTCCTACTCCGCTGGCTCAGCGACCCAAAGTGGATCTTGGCCTCCGGTACGAGGCCAAGCAGTCAACTGTGTGACCTCTCAGTTCCCCAGAGGCCCTTTAATCGTCAGGCGCCGAAAGTTTTATTTCTATTAAAGTTATCAGTTACATCGACCTTTGGCACGAACCGATATGACGAACATGTCCGAAACTCACTAAATTAAATAAAGTTAAAGTTGTTCTATGAGAATGAAAATTAAAAATTATTATTTCATAAATGACAGTTACAATAATGGCAACAGGGTTGGGTCTTCGTAGTAAATAAAAAATAAGAATATTGGATTTGTGATTTTTGCACGTGACTTCAATATTTTCGTTTCACACAGGGAAAGAAGAAGTGGTCCACCTCTCCCAAGCGATGCAGCAACTAATAATCCGACTGCTTGACAAGCCCGAAGCCCTAACCGCCTTCATAGAAGCCGGTGGCCTAGAGCTGGCCGTCGAGAAACTCACGCAATGCCACCAGGCGGGCCCTAGCGCCAACCAGGGACTGGTCTCGTCTCTTATGAACTACCTCAAACTGCCCCCGCAGCTTGTGAACATGTCTACCTCGGCCAACAATGGGAATAAGAAGAATCAGCTGCCGGTATTGGAGACTAGCAATGGCCTTATCAACATCGCGCCGTTGTGTAAGTGTGATAAAACTACAGTATTACTGCTAGAACATTATTCGGTCAATTCTATGTGTTTGGTTTACATTTGACTTCCACGATACAGGCCTAGCCTAGTGTGGGGTCATCGAATTTGCATTTTTTGTACTGAATCTGAATAAAAAGCAAAAATACGCAAGTAGATACAGCCCATTATCACTAGCAGACTTGCACGTTGTTCAGAGGAATCGCAAAAAAAAAATGCTCTAGAAGGAAACCATTTCTATTAGTGCTTTTATAGTCTGCTTTGCCATCCGTGTGTGAAGAGAGGTCATCATATCTCTTTCTGACGCTAGTTTTTCTGCCGTTGAGCCGAGGCCTAGCTCACTGCTTGTGCTTCGATTGAATAGGGGTGTAGATACTAAATAAAATAATCAATAATGTTAAAATAATCAAAATACTCGATATCGATACAAAAATGTTACTAACACTTATTAAGATTGCGACAGTCTTTTGTTTTGCCGTGAAAATTCCGGGCTCTGGACTGGTTACACCTGGCGATTTTTGTGCAGGGTTTGCGATGTATCGGAAAATGTGAGGCTTGGCTATGGTTTTTCGGGTCCACACATAGTGGATCGCATCCGTATACGTATTTATGGTCGAGCTGTTAATTAGTCGTGCCATAGGTACGCATGCAAGGACGCGATTTGTGCCTGTCCTCTCAGGCTTGTGAAGTAAATCACGCCGCGGATGGCCACCGTTGGACCGTATTTGTAGGGTTCCGTACCCATAGGGTAAAACGGGACCCTATTACTAGAGAACGGATTTGAAGTAGCTATCTCAATATAGAGCGTGCAGGCCACAGAACTTATCAAGATAGAAGGAAAGAGCTCGTCGATTAGTATGGGAACAGAGCGTGTAACATTTTGCGTGGGTACTTTGACGTCACGAGCGTAATTTAGTGACGCGAAACATAAGCCGCGCGACATCGATTCGTCAACATCGATTAGCACGCGGCAGTTGCAATAACTAGTAGGTTTATTTTGTATCGATTCAAAATATCGATAAGAACCGATAGAGGAAATGATAATTAGATTCAAAAGAGGAAATGAAAAATAGTAAAAATAAAAAGGGCTTAGTTTTTTTACATTATAGAAGGAAATAACTTGTTGAGACGTTTAGTATGTTCAGTCCCTAAGCATCCTAACAAATTTCTGAATGGATTGCTTACGTTCCTGCTCACGGACGCTACACTTCAATCACTGGCCGAGCTATATCATAGATTCTCTAAACATGCGACCAGATACCCTAGGTAATGGCCAGAAGGAAACCAAAAATGTAGGAAACCAGTTGCTTCAATCCATTTATTTTTCATTTCAGGATCATTCGGAAAACAGAAATAAATTGCAATATAGAAGTAGCCATAACTTGTTTGTTAATAATATTTGCTTTGCACTTCACATTATATAGCTGCATAATAATATAAGAACGTAATTATCATTTCCTCTGTTTACAAAAACGATTATAATAATCGAGTAAGAAAATCGCAGTGTACAGCACTATTCTTACTTTCGACAGAAAAAATGAGAAATCTACCTTGAACATGACTCGACAGTTTGAATAGTGTAGACTACACGCAGGGCTCTGCACCTGAAACATAAAATAAACCATTAAATTAGTTATACAAATAAATATTAATAGTAAATGCATACGTACTTACCTGGATTGCTCTGCCGTTGATTGTATACCTGTGTGCGTAAAATAAAGAAACTCACGCATTTACGACGCGTTTACATGTGTGCGTGACCCTACCAGTCAGTTAGCCTTTGACCGTCAATCGATACACGCATGTCAACGCTCGTGTTAGCACCTGTCAAATATCGGAGTTTTATTAACCAAAGTACTTACCTGTCCTGCGCCTGCTGTGTTCACTACATTTGGTCCATCGAGCCAGGATCACCAAGGAACTGGGAAATTAACAACGCCGCGCAGAATGTTCAGCACACCGCCACTACGCACAAATGTTAAATCGCGCAGTGAGCGCGCTCACCTACGTGAAAAGCTGAAAACTGCCGCAGAAAATGTTGATGATGTGCTTTCAACTCGGACATGCCCTCCTGCGGTCGGGCAACTCGCAGAAGTAGAAAATCAAACGAAAAAGAACGATTCACCTTTAAAGAAAGTGGGTAGTGTGAAAACAGAGTTAAGTGGACGCGCGTCAGGTTCCTCGAAGAAAAGCTGTCGATCGTCAATAGAAGCACGTAAGAAGCAACTAGAACTGGAAGCTGCCGAGGCCAAGGCGAGGATTGATAAGGAGCTTATAGATAAAAAACTGGCAGCCGATTTCGCCGCACTTGATGACCGCCGGTCCTTGAATAGGTCCCGCTACAGTGGTGAACAATCGAGCTCTCAAAAGGTGGAGCAGTGGCTCGAAAAGAGTGTACACGATCCAGTCATCGACCCGCTCCTGCATGAACTCCCTTCAGCATCAGCCGCCCCATCGCCGGCGAAGGAAATGTTGCAGCTGACGCAGGCTATCGCCAATCTCGCGACGGTTACAAATAAGGCTAATACTACATTTTTGTCAAGATTAGCCACGTCAAAAGACCTAAGCCCGTTTTTCGGCGAACCCTTAGAGTGGCTCCAATTCAAAAGAAGCTACGAGGAATCAACAAGACTATGTAACTACAGTGACAGCGAGAATCTAGCTAGGCTCAATCGATGCCTCCGTGGAGAAGCAAGAGATGCAGTTTCGTCGTTACTCATAAGTGACACTACTCCGAAGACCATTTTAGAAGCACTAGAACTACGTTTCGGTCGTCCTGAATTGATTATATACAAATTAGCTTCGCAATTCAAGAAACTGCCTACCTTATCACAAAATTACCACAGTGAGATTGTGAGCTTCGCGGTGAAAGTAAAAAATTATGTCGCAGCCGCTCAGTCAATAAATCAAACTGATTACCTAAGAAGTCCAGACCTGCTAAACACTGTGTTATCTAAGTGCCCGGCGATTTTACTCAACAAGTGGGCAGATTATGTATGCGAGAATAACGACAGCAGCAAGGCGAAACTACAAATATTTTCTGAGTACTTGCATAAAGAAGCATCAAAAATTGCCACAGCTGGGATAAGTCATATTCACACGCCTCCTGAAAACAAAACATACAAAAAAAGCGAAGAAAGAAGAGTATACTCACACGCAGTCTTGAACAGCGATAGTAATAGCGATGCAAAGTGTAGATTTTGTCGCACATACGTTCATACCATTTCAAGCTGCTCAAAATTCAAACGCGCGCTTCGTAAAGATAAGTGGAGATTCGTGAAAATAAACAAATTATGTCACAAATGTTTGTTATCGGGGCACGGCAAAGAAACCTGTCCCGCCGCGCCATGCGACGTCGACGAGTGTGGGCTGCCCCACCACCATTTATTGCATTGGCCCCACAAGGAAAGTTCATCTTCCAGCAATAACGCTGCCAACAAAAATTCCAGCGCACCTCAATTAATTACAGTAAATGAGAACGAACCTACCAACAGTGAAACTGTGGCAAACACAATAGCTGCACGAGATAACACTTCGGTTATGTTAAAAATAGTGCGCGTGAACTTACATGGACCTGCAGGTGTAGTTACTACGCACGCCCTACTTGATGACGGTGCAACAGTGTCTTTAGTGTCCGCTGACCTTGCGAACAGTATCAACCTACAAGGTCAACCTGAAACATTACGAATGAGAGGCGCGTGGAACTCCGACATCATATGCAACAGTGAAATTGTGAACTTTAAATTGTCAAACACAAGAAATCAAATGTATGAGATGCGTGCACGGAAGATAAGCGAGTTAGATTTACCGAAACAAAAGTTATCTAAAGTGAACCTCGAGGACTACGAACATTTGCGCAATCTAAAAGACTATGTGTCCTGTGATGATATTAAGCCCGAACTATTAATTGGACAGGATAATTTTCATTTAATTATGACCCTGAAGACCATTCACCGCAACATAAACGAACCGTGCGCTACCCTTACACCTCTAGGGTGGTGCTTGCACGGAATCGTACCCGCGTCCTCGCGCAACCTGCTTCTAACCACTGAACATGCATTAACTACAGCGCTGTTCGAGGCGCACGATCCGCTAACCAGTCTTATCAGCGGCTCCCGCGGCGACTCCGCCGCGCTTCGTGATTGCATTCCCGCGACGATGCACACATGCGCAGTCGCACACACGACGCCCGGCAACTCAAACCTGCAACAATTAAACGACGCACACAGCGATAAGGCGCTACATGAATTAGTTCAGCGATCGTTTGCTATAGATGCAATTGGAGTGAGCTCTAAGCCTCGTATAAATAAGGACGAGATTCGCGCAACCGACATCGTGGAACAATCTGCTAAACTTGAGAATGGAAGATGGGTAGTGGGCCTGCCCTGGAAAAATGAATCGAAAATGCCAGACTCCTACTCAACTGCATTAAAAAGATTTTTATTAGTGGAAAGAAAAATGAACCTTAATGACAACTACGCTTCAAGATACCGCGAAAGAATTGAACACCTATTGGAGAACGACTACGCCCGCGAGTTAACTGACGACGAAGTGTCATCACCAAGGGAGCGGATATGGTACCTCCCAGTTTTTGGAGTGGATAATCCAAATAAACGTAGGTTGAGACTAGTGTTCGATGCTGCCTCTAAAGTCGACGGGAAATCAATGAATGATTTTTTGTTGCAAGGTCCTGACCTACTACAATCATTGTTAGGTATCCTTTTAAGATTTCGTGAGAAGCCTGTCGCTATTATGGGCGACATCAAAGATATGTTCCTTCGCATCAAAATAAACTCCGAAGACCAACACGCCCTCAGATTTTTGTGGCGCGAAAACCCAAGAGAGAAAATAAAAACCTATGTAATGACTTCACTAATATTCGGCGCGAACTGCTCACCGTTTATCGCACAGCATATAAAAAATAAGAACGCGATCAGATTTAGAGACGAGCTGCCTGAAGCCACTGAAGCTATCCTGAAGTCCCACTACATGGACGATTATATTGAAAGTTTGGACGACTGTGACACAGCGAGAAAAATGATTAAATCCGTATCTCATATTCATCAACAAGGCGGATTTGAAATCAGAAACTGGATATGTAATAAACAAGAGGTTTTATCAGACATGCCAAAAGAAACCTTAAGCGATAAGGTAGTAAGGTTCAAAACGGCCTGCGACGAGTTGCCAGAGAGGACGCTTGGTCTGTTGTGGTTTCCCGCTAGTGACTCATTCGGGTTCGATCTATCGCTCAAGCGCATACCTACAGAAATCATTGAACTCAAAAGAAGACCGACGAAAAGAGAACTCTTGCGCCTGTTCATGTCGATATTTGACGTTTTTGGTTTCTTGGCCCCGTTTACGATTAAAGCAAAAATTATGCTACAAAATACCTGGAAAAATAACATTGCCTGGGACGACAAGATATCCGAGAATGAAGATAAGATCTTTCGTAACTGGATGTTAGAACTAAATACTTTACAACAATTAAGATTACCAAGATGCTACTTCGCCGTTTCGGACCCCGGCGATAATGATTACGCAACAAATGCACCGAGTACGAGTAGCGCGAGCCCCGGCCAGAAAGAGACAACTATAGGATTACATATTTTTTGCGATGCTTCACCGGCAGCGTGCGCAGCTGTCGCTTATTATCGCAAGATGCAGTCCAATAACCAAGTAAATGTGTCATTCATCGCTTGCAAATCACGCGCCGCACCTGTAAACAAATGTATAACTGTACCGAAACTGGAATTACAAGCAGCTGTTATAGGCTGCCGCCTCGCCGATACGATTGCGCGTGAAACCAGAGTTGTTATAAATGAAAGATATTTCTGGACTGACTCGCAAATTGTTTTGCACCAAATAAAAAATGACACACGTAATTATAAAACCTTTATAAGTAACAGACTTGGCGAAATTGATGAATTGTCTCGATCGCAAGAATGGAATTACGTACCTACGCA
This sequence comes from Epinotia bilunana, assembly GCA_947049275.1. Classification (NCBI taxonomy): domain Eukaryota; kingdom Metazoa; phylum Arthropoda; class Insecta; order Lepidoptera; family Tortricidae; genus Epinotia; species Epinotia bilunana. The sequence goes on along the minus strand of OX346268.1, from coordinate 16,209,729 downwards.
ATTAAATATCGCAGACAAGGCTACGAAAATAAATACCTACAAACTGAGCAACGATTGTGAATGGCTGCGAGGCCCTCGTTTTTTATATATGCCGCGCGAAGAGTGGCCAACAATGAACCCTGAAACCATTGAAAAATATGATTATAACATGTTGCAAATCAATACAATTTGGACAAGTAAAAACAACTTAGCCCACACAGTGCCGGAACCGACTAGATTTTCCACCTGGCTTCGCTTGTGCCGATGCATGGCAAACGTCTTATCATTTATAGACAAGTGCAGAAAATCAGGATGCGCTGACCTTACCTCTGACATATTGAAGCGCGCTGAAAACGTACTATTGCAATACTCACAGATACAGTCATTTCCTGAAGAGTACAACCAACTGAAAAATAACTATCCCATTTCAAACGACAGTCGACTACGGAAACTGACACCAATTTTAAACGAACATGGATTAATGTGCGTTGGTGGTAGAATAGAAGCTGCTATTAATGTGAGCTCGAGTGTGAAGCGCCCAATAATCTTGGATGGACGTGATTATATTACAAAATTAATAGTGCAACATTTTCACGTAAGGGCCGCTCATGGTTGGAACGAAACTGTAGTTAATGATATACGTCAAAAATATTGGATTGTAAGTTTGCGACCAACAGTGCGTACCGTCGCTGCGAGATGTCAGTACTGTCGCATCAGGAAAGCGCAACCTACTAACCCACGATTGGGAGACTTGCCAGGGGCGCGACTTGCCCACCACCAGAGACCCTACACCCACTGTGGGGTTGACCTGTTCGGGCCAATGGAGATAACTGTTGCCCGCAGCTGGCAAAAAAGGTATGGTGTCCTCTTCACATGCCTCACCATTCGTGCTATACACATAGAAGTTGTGCCCTCGCTATCAGCAGACTCATTTATAATGGCCTTGACGCGAATGGCATCACGCCGTGGCTGGCCATACCGTATGTATTCTGATAATGCTACTAACTTTCGGGGTGCAAATGCGGAGCTGAAAAAATCATTTGAAGCAATAAAGAAAGCTGACGTGAAAGATAGATTAGTTAACCGCGGATTGGAATGGCATTTCATATCACCCGCTAGTCCCCATATGGGAGGAGCCTGGGAGCGGCTTGTTAAAAGCGTTAAGGCCACGCTGAAAGTAATCCTGAAAGAAAGAGCCCCGCGCGAAGAAGTACTTATAACATTACTGGCGGAAGTGGAAAACATCGTAAACGGACGGCCCCTGGGCCATGTCTCCGTAGACCACGAGTATCCGGAAAGCTTAACACCGAATCATTTCCTTATCGGTTCTTCTTCAAACCTACCAGCTCCAGGAAACTTTGATGACGATGAATTTTATAGTGGAAAGGGTTGGCGAATCACTGAACGACTTACCGACATGTTTTGGAAACGCTGGATGCGAGAAGTCCTGCCAACTCTCTTGCCACGCCAAAAATGGTTTGTGGAAGGCCACCAACTGAAAGAAGGAGACGTAGTCGTCATAATAGACCCGAATTCGCCAAGAAACACTTGGCCCAAAGGACGAATAGAGAAGGTCCACCCCGGCGCCGACGGTCGCGTGCGCATTGTCGATGTCAAGACGAAGGCCGGGGTATTTACCAGACCGGTGGCGCGCCTAGCCTTACTCCCCACTGCAACTGATGATAATTGTCCTGAAAGGACAATGGGGGGGAGGATGTAGACTACACGCAGGGCTCTGCACCTGAAACATAAAATAAACCATTAAATTAGTTATACAAATAAATATTAATAGTAAATGCATACGTACTTACCTGGATTGCTCTGCCGTTGATTGTATACCTGTGTGCGTAAAATAAAGAAACTCACGCATTTACGACGCGTTTACATGTGTGCGTGACCCTACCAGTCAGTTAGCCTTTGACCGTCAATCGATACACGCATGTCAACGCTCGTGTTAGCACCTGTCAAATATCGGAGTTTTATTAACCAAAGTACTTACCTGTCCTGCGCCTGCTGTGTTCACTACAAATAGCTTATTTTTACATCGCTGGTTTTGAACGCACACCAAGTCTGGCTCGTCAAATGAAAGCCGTAATGGAAAACTGGCGTTGGCACACAATCGCCTGCTACTGTACTGTTTTGATGAAAATAATGAAATAAATGGTTTTTTAATTAATAACGGATATATAAGGACAAATTGTACTTACCAATGAAAGGAAACACCTCGATTAACAGCTCCACCTTTATTGGAAGTGTTTGAGCAACTAATTATTGCGCAAACAACCATTTTGTTTTTAAAATGTGACGTCGCACGCAGACCGCGGTCGGGAGCAGACTGAAGTTCGCGGCGAGCAATGGTGCCACCGTGTCATCATTTCGCCACGCAGTACATTCCTTCTATCTTGATATATTTCTGTGGTGCAGTCTTTATGACGAAAAATTTCAGACGTTAGATATTCTCCACGAGACATTTTGTAGCTTCAAACGATTAACTTTACAACGTATTCAACAACTGTAATACAATTTATCATAAGTGTAAGTTTTCTGGCAATGTTTATACTACTAACGATGCATCTCAATTTAACCCAAAACTTTTAATGTTCTTAATGTTTAGGTTTAAATATTCCGATTAAGGAAACTGTAAGGCCATAAACCATATGAGACTGTTTCTTAATAAATAAATAAATATTAGTATGGATATGACTGGAATCATTTATTATTTTTTCTACACACAAAAATAATGTAACTTATCCGAACAAAAAAGTAAAAACCTCTTTGGAAGCTTTTGTAAATATTGGCCAGAAATTATGATAATAATAAATAAAAACATTTCTTTAAATGTAGTTTGTTGCTAAAATAACATTCATTTAATCTAATTATTTAGCTAAGATTGCGGTTTGCGGTGTAATAATAATAGACTTTAAGACCTTATTATAAACAACATGACATGTATTTAACAAACTGCACTAGTCATATCCATATTATTATTGAGATCGCTACTTCAAATCCGCTCTCTACCTATTACAGTAGCACCGCAAATAAAAGTTACAACGATGTATCTGCGCAGTAAACATTTTTTGGAACATTTTAACCAATCATAAAGGCAGCGCGTTTGCGCGGGTAAAATCTTCAACGGCCATTGGCCGAAATTTTGCGCGCGACGCCGGCAGCTTCGGCGTCCGCCATTTTATTTGGCACCATGAGCGGAAAAGCACGAGTTCACCTGTCATTGCAGGTGCCGGTTAATGTACGGCTCAATAATTGGCGTCCACTATATCTCTGTTTCTTTTAACTCAAAAAAAGAGAAATAGAAAGATAGATGGACGCGGATTATCGGGCCGTACATTAACCGGCCCCGACGTTGTTGTACCGCACACGCAGGCACGGTGTCGTGCGGCAACCCGACCGCGCAGGCCGCGGACGTGCTGCTGAGCGGCGGCGGCGCGGCGCACGCGGGCGGCTCGTGCGCCGCGCGCCGCGTGCGCGCCGCCGCCTGGTCCTACCACTTCTTCAGCGCCGACGACTCCTCGCTCGCGCTCACGCTCACGCTGCCCTACGCCGCGCAGCTGCACGAGCTGCAGCTGCATCCGCACCTCACCAGCCTGGCCAGTGAGTACCACACGACCCGACCGCGCAGGCCGCGGACGTGCTGCTGAGCGGCGGCGGCGCGGCGCACGCGGGCGGCTCGTGCGCCGCGCGCCGCGTGCGCGCCGCCGCCTGGTCCTACCACTTCTTCAGCGCCGACGACTCCTCGCTCGCGCTCACGCTCACGCTGCCCTACGCCGCGCAGCTGCACGAGCTGCAGCTGCATCCGCACCTCACCAGCCTGGCCAGTGAGTACCACACGACCCGACCGCGCAGGCCGCGGACGTGCTGCTGAGCGGCGGCGGCGCGGCGCACGCGGGCGGCTCGTGCGCCGCGCGCCGCGTGCGCGCCGCCGCCTGGTCCTACCACTTCTTCAGCGCCGACGACTCCTCGCTCGCGCTCACGCTCACGCTGCCCTACGCCGCGCAGCTGCACGAGCTGCAGCTGCATCCGCACCTCACCAGCCTGGCCAGTGAGTACCACACGACCCGACCGCGCAGGCCGCGGACGTGCTGCTGAGCGGCGGCGGCGCGGCGCACGCGGGCGGCTCGTGCGCCGCGCGCCGCGTGCGCGCCGCCGCCTGGTCCTACCACTTCTTCAGCGCCGACGACTCCTCGCTCGCGCTCACGCTCACGCTGCCCTACGCCGCGCAGCTGCACGAGCTGCAGCTGCATCCGCACCTCACCAGCCTGGCCAGTGAGTACCACACGACCCGACCGCGCAGGCCGCGGACGTGCTGCTGAGCGGCGGCGGCGCGGCGCACGCGGGCGGCTCGTGCGCCGCGCGCCGCGTGCGCGCCGCCGCCTGGTCCTACCACTTCTTCAGCGCCGACGACTCCTCGCTCGCGCTCACGCTCACGCTGCCCTACGCCGCGCAGCTGCACGAGCTGCAGCTGCATCCGCACCTCACCAGCCTGGCCAGTGAGTACCACACGACCCGACCGCGCAGGCCGCGGACGTGCTGCTGAGCGGCGGCGGCGCGGCGCACGCGGGCGGCTCGTGCGCCGCGCGCCGCGTGCGCGCCGCCGCCTGGTCCTACCACTTCTTCAGCGCCGACGACTCCTCGCTCGCGCTCACGCTCACGCTGCCCTACGCCGCGCAGCTGCACGAGCTGCAGCTGCATCCGCACCTCACCAGCCTGGCCAGTGAGTACCACACGACCCGACCGCGCAGGCCGCGGACGTGCTGCTGAGCGGCGGCGGCGCGGCGCACGCGGGCGGCTCGTGCGCCGCGCGCCGCGTGCGCGCCGCCGCCTGGTCCTACCACTTCTTCAGCGCCGACGACTCCTCGCTCGCGCTCACGCTCACGCTGCCCTACGCCGCGCAGCTGCACGAGCTGCAGCTGCATCCGCACCTCACCAGCCTGGCCAGTGAGTACCACACGACCCGACCGCGCAGGCCGCGGACGTGCTGCTGAGCGGCGGCGGCGCGGCGCACGCGGGCGGCTCGTGCGCCGCGCGCCGCGTGCGCGCCGCCGCCTGGTCCTACCACTTCTTCAGCGCCGACGACTCCTCGCTCGCGCTCACGCTCACGCTGCCCTACGCCGCGCAGCTGCACGAGCTGCAGCTGCATCCGCACCTCACCAGCCTGGCCAGTGAGTACCACACGACCCGACCGCGCAGGCCGCGGACGTGCTGCTGAGCGGCGGCGGCGCGGCGCACGCGGGCGGCTCGTGCGCCGCGCGCCGCGTGCGCGCCGCCGCCTGGTCCTACCACTTCTTCAGCGCCGACGACTCCTCGCTCGCGCTCACGCTCACGCTGCCCTACGCCGCGCAGCTGCACGAGCTGCAGCTGCATCCGCACCTCACCAGCCTGGCCAGTGAGTACCACACGACCCGACCGCGCAGGCCGCGGACGTGCTGCTGAGCGGCGGCGGCGCGGCGCACGCGGGCGGCTCGTGCGCCGCGCGCCGCGTGCGCGCCGCCGCCTGGTCCTACCACTTCTTCAGCGCCGACGACTCCTCGCTCGCGCTCACGCTCACGCTGCCCTACGCCGCGCAGCTGCACGAGCTGCAGCTGCATCCGCACCTCACCAGCCTGGCCAGTGAGTACCACACGACCCGACCGCGCAGGCCGCGGACGTGCTGCCAGTATTTATGGTGTCAAGAGTCAAAAAAATTGGCACCACTGGGCTCGAACAATTCATGCGGATGACGTAAAAATGACGTAATTCAGGACACAGGATGATGTTTGTTTTAAAACTTCCGTGTGACATATCGCATGAAGTAACAAAATAATCATGAGTAAATCCATGAAATGTCGGGATGATGTCGTGAATAAAATAAATATTACGACATATTATATTAATATTATTTATAATAAAAGTATACATATTATCAAAAAAATAAAAAAAGACAATTTTAGTTATTATTTATGTTATTTGGCTCATTTCAAGTGACGATATCGTTTAATTAAAGAAGTTTATAAATAATAAGTGGTAATTATTTACGAAAATACTATTAGGAATTACATATGAGTGGTTTGACGTCATCCGCATGAATTGTTCGAGGTTTGCTAATAACGCACCAGCTACACAAATTAATTTAATTACAAAGCTTTTCGGTTTTTTTTAAGCAACTCTTCCCTCCCCACAGCGTGTCCCGGCGCCGTGGCCGTGGAAGCCGGCTGCGGCGGCACGCTGGCGCCGCTCGGGCCGCCGCAGAACACCGCCGGCATGACGTTCATCCGGCTGGTGGTGGCGCGGCCGGTGGTGTGCACCACGGTGCAGGTGCGGCTGTACAAGCCGCGCGACAGCTCCAACATGGGGCTGCTGCAGCTGCGCCTGCTCGCGCAGCCCGCCTTCGCCGCGCAAGCCTCGCCGCACGCGCCGCACACGTGAGTAGTGCGCTATATTAAGGGGCTGTACTGAAAAATATCGAGTTGTTTGAAACGCCATTCTGACCATACTAGCAGACAATGAGGCCTGATTTTCAGATATATGATTATTGATTATATGTTTGTTGATCCAACCAGATCGATACACGATTGCTTAAAATTTCCTCTATAGAAAAAAACCAAAGTTGCGTCCTAATTTTTAGATTTTTAACCAGTGTACGTAAGCAATAAGAGATCAAGCGGCGAAACTTCGTTGAAATGATAATCTATTACTCGTCTTGAATCTGATTTTATAAAATATACTTCCTTCATAATAATATTTAGAATAATCCCATCATTACTGATTTCGCGTTTTTGAAAGCAAACGCCCCTTTCTGAGGATGTTGTTTCCTTGTCTGTCAAACGTTATTGGCGTAAGTTTGCCTCTGACGCGCGGACCGCCCATTGAGCTCATTCGGCGACCGGCCGTCTTCGAGGCAGGATCTATGTTATTCAGCGCCGCAAAATTACTTACGAATTATAATTATACACCAGTATATGTAGGCCTACGGCGCCATTCAACCCGAAACGTGCCGGAGATCTTTTTGTAATGGGCTTTGGCGCTCCTAGAATCGCACTCACACATGCGCAATAAATTTATAATGTGGGCCAGTTACTTCACATTAAAGCTTTTTGCTGAAAATGTTTCTATCGGGTGTTGTGATTGAAAAATACTGGCCGTATTAATACCTAAATTTAAGTGTCGAATTTGTTCTACAGAATATCACAGCTTATAACAGAGCAGTCAGATAAATAAGAAATATTTTCATTTACCTACAAGTTGTGATAAATTGTAGATTGTGCGAGTGACTTAGTATTTTTCTTTGGAAATTTCAATACACAAAAATAATTTAAACAAGTCCATCTGAAAAGTGGGACTTGCTTCATTTTCCGTGGTTCTATGGCAACTTTTGGGCTACCGCTTTTACCCTCTAGTTTTTTTTTCATATGAGCAAAGGAACTGAACTACATACCGCGTTGAGCTGTCACCGAGACCGGTCGTTACTCGCGCGCGTTAGTGAACTATATTTTCACGAGTTTGATTTCTACCCTCAGTCGCCTAATAATGGAATCGGACTTTTTGATACTTCAATAAGTGGCTATATCGCAACTTTGCAATCGTTTCTGACTACAGGAACAAAATGAACTCCCAAACGTTAGACAATAACCCCAGTTAGGCTACTGTGACACAAACCCACCACGTTCCCGAAAAAGGACCAAGCAATCGTCATCGATGCTTTAGAAAACGTACAAATCAAAGATTATGCTCAAGCTTTAGGAAGAGTAATCGACCCATCTCATATCCGCTTTTTGTCAAGAATATCAAACAATAGAATTTGTATCTATGTTTCCTCGAAGTTAATTGTTGATGAGATCATTGAAAATAAAAAGTGTGTCACGATTCAAAATCAAAAACTACCTATCCGACCGCTGATCAGCAGAAACAAACGTATTATTATATCTAACGTGTGTCCCATTATACCGCACACCGAAATAGAAAAGAAACTGATAGAAATGCATATCACGCCACTGTCACCCATCTCTTTCCTGCGTGCTGGTCTCAATGAAACTGGCTACAATCACATTCTAAGTTTCCGAAGACAAGTTTACGTAACACTTGAGGATTTTACCCGACTCCCAGAAAAAATATCTATCGATTTTGAAGAAACGAATTACTGGATTTATTTCTCATCGGATACAAGGACTTGTTTCATATGCAAAAAAGACGGTCACGTAGCATCTAAATGCCCAGATAAGATCAACGATATGAACGTTTTGAACCAAAAAACACAGGATTCCACGGAGACACAAATATTCAAGCGTCCACATCCACCCACTGAATCTTCGACTACTACTGATTTCATGGAATCCGAAACAACAAAAGAAGACTGTATACTTAGCAACCAAAACAGTGACTCCTCGTCCAGCTCAGACGTGGTTTATAAATCCAAGAGTGGAAAGAAACTCAAGAGAACGCCGCATAGTGATCTGGATTCAACTAATTGGGACCACCTGGAAAACTTTATAGCCGATCCCTGTAAAACGTACCCACTGTCTGGAAAACAAGTTAAACAATATCTCAGACGCACATATGGGGTTAAGGACATATCGGAAATCACTTACAGTTACACAGAAGAAATTGATGCCCTGATTGTAATGTTTACGGACTTGATACCTAACATCTCATGTCGTAGTGTTAAGAGCAGACTCTCACGTATTGTAAGTAAACTAAAGCGCTTATCTGGTAAGGAAAATCCCAAAACTAATTAGTAAGTCAGTTTTAGGGTAGGTACACAATATATATTAATACTTATATCCATACATATATATATATAAATAACTTATTTGTTTATTTATTTTTATTCAATGTATTTGACTAAAAGTTTCAAGCTTAATATTATTCAATGGAACTGTCAAAGCCTAATACCAAAACTAAGTGATTTGGATGCATATCTACATAATGAAAAAATACACTTATGCTTTCTTTCCGAAACTTGGCTAAAATGTGAAAACCAAATTAATTTTACTCATTACTCTGTCTTTAGAAAGGATCGAACAGATGGATATGGAGGTTTAGCAATCCTGGTCCACCAATCTATATACTGTACTCTCAAAATTCTGCCGAGAAACCATGATAATATTGACCTTTTGTGCCTTAAAGTCCTTAATAGCAATAAACTTCAACATATCATAGGTGTATATTCTCCCTCAAATGTCACCGTAAGTGTTAGGGACTACCAGGAGCTTTTCAGCCACTTTTCTGAGAAAACTCTAATAGTCGGCGATTTTAATGCTCATCACACGGCGTGGTCATACACAACTGACAAGGTAGACTTTTATCAGACACTGGCTTGCAACATAATTACGTTTTTCTTAACAATCGAGACTTTACCCGTTGCGCTACGCTAAATGGTAATATAGTGTGCACATCACCTGATATTTCCTTTTGTAGTGCTGATCTCTCACTCGACTTTGATTGGAACGTCACTAATGAATCTTTTGGCAGTGATCACCTTATTATTTCTATTAAAACGTTAGACAGCACTCAAACTAGCCCCGAATTGAAACGGAACATAAAAAAGGCCAACTGGGTAGAATATACACAACACATAAAATTTGCATGTGAGGGATTAGATTTCGGAGACAATGTACAAAGTAACTACGATAAACTCATAGAGGCAATTGAGGAAAGTGCTAACAAAAACATTCCTCATATCAAAATCAGTATTAACCCTAAAAAATTCAAGCCAAAACCTTGTTGGAACCCTGATCTATCGAAAGCAGTAGCGGAACGAAGACTAGCTCTTAAGCACTTCAGGAAATTACGCACGCTTGAAAATTACTTAATTTACAGAGAAAAAGTACTCAAAGACTAAACTGCATTTTCACTAGAAAATACAAAGTACCTGTTATTGGTATACTAATAAATAATATTGAAATCGAGGTTATAAACAGTACAAGGTTTCTGGGTGTTTGGGTGGACAGCCGCTTGAATTGGACCCTACATGTTTTAGAAACTGTCCAAAAATGTATCTCATACGTTAATATCCTTAGTTCCATAAGTAGTTCAAAGTGGGGTGTCCATCCAATCCACTTAAGGAGACTTTATATAACATTGGTGCGATCTCGACTTGATTACGGATGTATCATTTTCGGCAACGCCAATTCTAGGCTCCTCCAGAGGTTGGACGTAATTCAAAATCAATGTCTTCGCCTTTGTGGAAGCTTTATTCGCGACACCCCAATTTTTACAATGGAAAGCGAGCTTTGTATTCCACCCTTAAATTTTAGAAGAATCTATTTAAGCGACAAATATTTCCTGAAAATTTCTTCTAGAACATTCGATTATCTGAGAACACAAATAGAAGCATTAGACAACACATTAAATTCGGGCGCAAGATATTGGCGCAATAACCAACTTCCACTTTTGCTTGAGAGTTTCAGAAAGTATTCCAATCTACCTATGTCACAATTTGAGATTTTGCCCCTATTTTTACTTTCCTGTGACATTAAAACACTCCCCTGGGATAAAATCATAATGCACAAAGTGAACACTATTAATGAACCCATAGCTAAACTACCCACTCACGACCTAAAACAACGTTGCGATGATATGATACAAGTGCAGTTCTTGGATCACATTCATATTTACACTGACGGGTCCAAAACAAAACACGGTTCTAGTTGCGCGTTTTACGATGAAGCTGCGGATTTTGGAGCTAAATTTATTATTGAAAATCCATGTATACCCATTATGGGAGTCGAATTGACAGCGATTAATGAAGCAGTACATTACTTAGAATCGACACCATACGATAAAATTGTAATCTTTACAGACTCGAAGAGCGGTCTACAACATTTGTTGGGAAGTGCTAAGGGCGGCAGTATCGGTAGATACGAAGCTTACCTCATTATTAAATGTATCCATAGATTGATACGTAACGGGGTTGAAGTTAGTCTACAATGGATCCCTTCACATGTGGGCGTCAAGGGTAACGAGGCGGCAGACTCACTCGCATCCGAGGCTCTACAGAACGGTATACCTCTCGACACGGTACCGCACTATACTGATCATCTTCTAAAAGTGAAAACCGACAGTTACATTAAATTTAAATCGTATTTCAATGCGTGCTCTCAAACCAAGGGCATCTGGTACAGAACCATTGTAGACGAACCACCACGCGTACCTTGGTTTGCCTCACGAAGCATCAACAGAAAATAATTAGTTATTTGCTTTCGAACCCGAACTTACCACATTCCACTCAACAAATTTAACTTTATCATGAAAAAAAGAGATGATCCAAAATTGTACAGAATGTATGAAAGAAGAGGACCTCCTCCACTTAGTTCTAGAGTCTAAAATTAACGAACAACCTCGGTTGGATCTCTTACAAGAAACTGGGTGCTATGCGGGGGATCTCCTCTTCTTATTCCTTCAGATCTTAAGCTCAGGGTTCACTACCGAACACAGTAGTACATTTTTAAATTTTATTTTACATTCACTGAACCTAAGATTGGAATATTATAAAAATACTCCTTAAGTAGCAATCCAATGTTTAAAGTAACACCTAAAGTTTAAGTAACATTGTAATTACTTTTAAGCCGACTTAATCATAAGATGTATGGCTTATAAAATAAATGAGATAAAAAAAAAGGAACTGAACTACGGCGTCGCTACGACGCTCATTTCATGCTCATAATGTCACATCACATTCAGCGAATATTTAATTATTTACTCTACAACTTACTCTACACTTGGTCTAGTAAAGTTTGAATATATAGAAATGTGTAATAAGCGATTTTCAAAAGAACAGATGAAGACTCCATGACGTCGGGACCGAAATGAAAGGGACGAATGTATCGCATGACATAACTGATCTCTTCTCGATGAGCGTCAAATTTCTCTACTGTCACGCTAGGTGACGTGACGTGAGCGGAACGCGTGTGTTTGTGTGTGTAACATGTATAAAAACGAAACTTTTAATGCGGGGTGCAGGCCGCGGGCGAGTGTTAGGGCGTGGCTTAAAATACCTAATGTTGATGCTTGGCAGGGCCTTAAATATAAAGATAATAAATAAATGAATTATATATAATGTAATATGATATAAATGTTGAAAATATTTAGATACTAACATAACATAGATAAGCACTTAACATTATCGCACTCCTTAGTTAAGCAAAATCTTAAAATGTAAAGATTAATTTAATTAAGCTTGTAAAAAAAACAATTTTTATTTCTTTTCTGAAAATAAACAGTTTAATTTTTTTTTTTAATATCTTTTTCTGATCTGTTCAAAAACCGACACTAGCCCGGATCGGCGACAAGCTCTTGCAGGCACGCAAGCCAAGCCCAACACACCCACACGCTTGTGCCGATGCTTGCCAAGTCTCGGCAAGTGTTGAAATGTAAGCGAAAGATCGGAACGCTGTCTCATGCTTCCACATATTGCGGCCGCTGTCGTTTGAAGTTCTGGTCGGGCTCTTGGTCCAAGCAGCACGTCTATCATGACACGGCGCGCGAGCTCTCTCTACTTTTCGCACTATCTGTCTTTCTCTTATTAGAACACTTAGAACAAAAGGTATAGTGCGAGAAAAATCGAGAGTATGTCGCGGCCGTCTCATGATAGACGTGCTGGTTTAAACTTTTATCACCACGTTGTTCAGCATTAAAAATACATTGATTCCGCGTACTTTTTACACAGTCACAAACAGTGATAACATTGAGATATAATTTCTGTTCTTAGCAACAACTGGGCAGCTATAGTGTCGGGCTGCACGCGGGCGGAGGCGCGACTGGAACCATCGCGCTGGGCCGCGGTGACCGGCGCGGGCTGCGTGGCCGCGCTCACGGGCGCGCTGGCCGGCGGCGGCGGCGCGGCCGCGCACGCGCACCACGCGCTGCTGGCCGCCGCCAAGGCGTGCCCGGCGCTGCGTGCGCCGCTGCTCACCGCGCTGCTCGCCATGGACGACCAGGCGCATGCGCAGGGTAGGTCATCACCTGACTCTCACCGAATAGGGATGTTGACACCCATAAAATTACACCTCCCCTGAAAGTGCCCTTCATCACTCATCGTCAGACATCGAGTTTTCTGAAAAAAAAATGACGGTCGTAGGCCTCGACTTGGCACAATTTTGTTTCACCATCAGCCATAGTCCGTCTACTGCTGAACACAGGCCTCCTTCATGTTGCGTCATATTATTCGACTCTGACTTTCTCCATCCAGCCCCTAGCATCATTAATTTGAACAGTCCAGCCAGTTGTACAAAAAAAAGGCTTTTTGCGGTAGGATTGCAGTGTTATATTATTATTTACAGCGTTCCAACCATCATCGGGTGGACGCACGAACAACAGCATGAACGCGATCTGCTCGCTGGCGCGGCAGCTGTGTCGCTGGTGCGCGGACGGATCCGTGCAGGCCTACGTGCGCTGGCTGGGCGCCGCCGCTGAGCTGTGGCTGCGCGAGCGCCGTCCGCCGCCCGCCGCGCTCGTTCACACGCTCGCTAGCGTACGTACACACACAATTCATATCCGCACACACACCACACATTCCCACATACACACAGCATACTCCACAATATAGCACATCCCCTACACACACGGCGCACTCCTCCACACAGCACACCACCCTACACACACCCAGCACACCCCCACACAGCACACCACCCCCCCACACACACCCAGCACCCCCCCCACACAGCATACCACACCCGCCCCCCACACAGCATACCACACCCGCCCCCCACACACACACACAACACTCCCCCACACAGCACACCACTCACCCACCCACACTCACCCACAGCACAGCACACCACTCACCCACAGCACACTCCTCCACACTCACCCACAGCACACTTCCCCACACAGCACAGCACACCACTCACCCACAGCACACTCACCCACAGCACACTCCCCCACACAGCACACCACCACACACACACAGCACACCACCCCCACACACACACACAGAACACCACCCCCACACATCACACCACCCCCACACACACAACACAGCACACTCCCTCACACAGCACACCACCCCCACAACACATCCTCACACACACACAGCACACCCCCACACAGCACGCCCCCACACACACAGCACATCCGCACACACTGTCTATGTCACAAGTTTTAATAATATGTTTTACTGCAGGTATTGTGGACTTTAAAAGAAGAACGAATCATGGATAATCTAGAAGAACTGATCACGGACGACCTATTCGAGCTTATTTACACTTGGGTGAAGGACGTACCCGAAAACAGTCTTATAAAGAAATCACTAGACGCCGGTAAGTGGAATTTCCTCACTGCATGTCTTTGTTTATATGAATTTCAGCCCTTGGACCCACTTAGAAAAACAATAAAAAAAATACTCTATAAGCAAACATATCAAAGTAGCTTCGGAATAAAAAAAAGACCAGGTTTGCGCTCCGGGAGTGCCGGCAGAAGTGAAAACATGAATAATTTTAATTTTGCATCCCCCAACCCCCCTCCCCACAGCCGCCACCGCGCCGCAGTCAAGTACTACGGCATCGATCCCCCGACCCTTTGACCCGAAAAATTTGATAACAATTGTTTTTTGTTTCAGTGTTGTGCTCAATGTGCTACATAAGGCCAGAGCTGTTTAGAATGTTATTGGAGCAGATGGACATTCCCGTCGACAACGACGAAAGGTAAGTTTTGTAATCATTGAATCAAATAATAGGCTCGAAATCAATGTGTATATTCTTGTATGTTGCGGAGCACTAAAACGGAGTTTTATTCTCGCCTGCAGCTCGTTTTAAGGCCAAATTATGTACTGTTGCATTTGAAAGTTCATTAGCACCTGCAGGGTGTTTCAAAAATGGGGTGTGAACCGATCAAGGACATGTTCGGTAGCGTACTGCGATTCCAAAAATGCATTTTTTTCGTGTTCTCGTTTTATTTACGTTGAAATGTTTAATTTTGTTTACATTACAGTCTTTATTTTTGTTGCCATTGCTTGTTTATGACATCACCAGCGTCACCTGCGTGTCAAAAAAACATACACAAAACATTTGTTTTCATAACGCAGCTGTCCCGCAGCGGTTGAAAATGAAAAAAAAAACCCTCCCACCCTTCACCCTTGCGGAATGTTGTCATACACAAGCAATGTCAATAAAAATAGTAAATTACTACAGAGGCCGGGAAGTAAGGGGTTTCCAGCCGAGTACATATAGATAGATATGGACGGAGAGCTAGCGACCAAATCGGTCATGTAGCTTCAGCTGTATTGAAACTCCGTTAGCTACTTCCCTGAACAACCTTTTCCGATAATCTTCGCGCTGGCAGCCCGCGGGCGGTGGGTGCGGGTGTAGTGGGGTGGGGAAAAAAAAAATGTGGGCTCGGCGACTTACATTTTTTTTTCAAACAGTTGCTCTGTACTCCCTGTGCACCCAAAAAAATAATTTAATCGATCGGGTGGTGGGAAGGGGTTGCCAGCGTTCATTAAAAATACCAAAATAATAATAATTTTCATGTGGGCTCAGCTGTATTGGCTTTTTTTCTGACGCGAGATTAATTAAATATGTAAGCCCCAAAAAATAGCCATGCAAAATTATCGGTTTTTTTTCGATACCGTTCCACCTAGCTGAGCCCACGTTTTTTTTTTTTTGTATTTTTAATTAACGCTGGCAACCCCTTCCCACCACCCGATCGTTTTTTTTTGGGTGCACAGGGAGGACAGAGCAACTGTTTGAAAAAAATAATTAAAGTCGCTGAGCCCACATTTTTTTTATTTTTTTTTCCCCACCCCTCTACACCCGCACCCACCGCAAGCGGACTGCCAGCGCGAAGATTATCGTAAAAGGTTGTTCAGGGAAGTACGAGTAGCTAACGGAGTTTCAATACAGCTGAAGCTACATGGCCGATTTGGTCGCTATGAGATGTGGTTCGTAGGAGTAAATAATACAACGAGTCTCGGATATGGAATGATTGCTTTATTAGGAAATACATGGGTTTATATAGGCATACTCTAACAATGAAGGTTACTGGAATGAGGTTACTATTAATTAGGTTTGGTTATGTGAGACATACTATCAGGTTTCGAGGCCCTATGAAATAGGATCTAACAATAGGATAGTTATTCATTAGAAAAAGCTAGTGCACGTGCGTGAAACACCTGCATGACTCAAGGTTATTAATACAATGTTGCGCACTACACCTCACGCCTCTCCTTTTTTTTTTTTTTGAGACAAAAATTTGGTAACATATTTTTGGCTTAAAATTAACTTATATAATGTATTACATAAGTATGTAAATTTATCTTATTTCTATTTTCTGTATACAATACTATGGGTGTTACAATATTGCTTCTTATACTATCTTACTGGTTTTAAACGGTTTACTGTGTGTTACTGTTCTTAAACTGTTTACTGTGTGACACATATCTGGGTGCGAGTATGCTTTCTCGTTCTTTTACTTATGCTGCGAATTCATTGTTTAGCCATTTGTGGTTTAAATATGATATATCTTAAGCTAGGACGATGTCTATTGTTTTTTAAATATGATATTTCTTAGTGTACGGGTGGTAATGTTCCCTATTTGGATTTAGATGTATTTTATGTCAGTGGGTTCTGGTTGCGTTCTTGGATCTGCATATTTGGTGGTCTACGATTAATGATGTAGTTATTTGCTTCAGTTTCGTTCTGTGAGCTTGTTGGATTAACTATGTTTGAGTTTTTTTATTTTTTATTTAAAATATAGGGTTTTTAAATGAGTTAAACAATTTTATATGGTTAGGTGCCGTGTTCGTGTGTTTTTCCGAATGTTTTTTATGTGCTAAACTTTGTGTAAATTTATTTAAAATTTAGATACGCCTTTATTCCCAAAAGGGGTAGGCAGTGTTCATGAAACTATGATAGATGAACAATAACTTTGTGTGTAGTTTGTTGCTGTTTGCTGTGAAACGGTAAGTTTTTAATTTCAGTTTTATTGTTAATAGCAATAGAGTTTAGTTCTGATTGTGTTTTCCTGATATTCCATGGTATTTAAACTTGAACTTGAAATGGTGATGGTGGTTAATTGAATGACGTTTTATGGTTTCGTGTATAAAGAGTTTGATTACCGCTGTTTTTCTTTTTTTAACTTAATATTAAATCTCTTAACCTATAGTAACTAGTTATTTTAAAAATAATATATATATATTTTTTTATATATATTTTTATTTTATGATTACTCCTACGTGATAAAAATATTATACTAGTATTTCCTTATTGGTTGTTAAAAAAAAAAATTAATTGAATAAAACAAAATATATATATTAGTTTAATGCTGCTAAATAATTGCAAGTTTGTTATGAATTTGTTATTCTATACGTTTACTATGTTTTGATATTTTTATGTAATTTTATTTTGACCTTTAATATTTGTCTTTCATATTTATTTTAGAGAGCGTTTTCATGAAAAAATTATCTTGGTTACAATATTTCGTTATTTAATTTTTACACGTCAATAATCTTCTTTGTGTGTGTAATCTTCTTCTTTTATGTATTTATTTCATTAAATTTTATTTTATTTTATTTTATTTTTGTCGGAGTGTTCTTACTCACAAGTAGCCTGGTTAATCTGTTGTACCTAGGTCTATTGCTGTTGGTTTTGGTTTTAAGTTCTTAGTTTGTATTTTTTTTTTTTTTTGATTTGTTAGGTTTAGATTTTAGTTTTTAGATTTTTTTTTTAGGGATACGCATCTACGTGGTCGGCCGACCTTACATATAATATTATTATTTGCTCAAGGTACAAGATACTGTTTAGTTTATTTATAAAGCGCGCACACATATATCAATATATGTATATGTGTAACCAGGCAGTTCATTTAACACTTCCTCACTTTAACCCTTTATCCTTTCCATGTGTCTAAGGACCTACACGATTGATAACTCGACCGAATCATGATCAGGTTCCAAAGATTTCCTGCCTGCTTGTACCTGGCGCATCCCTTATATCACCTATATGCTTTCTGTCGTGCCACGGTGCGTGGCGCACGTATGCGTTTACGCGACTGCACGAGGAGTCTCTCGGACGCTTGATGCTGGCAAAAAGTATATTTGTGATACAATGTTGTTCTCAATTTATTTGTTTGTATCTTTGCTTGTTTTTTTTTTTGCTCTTTTATTTGTGAATTATTATTATTATTCTTATTTTGTCAGTTATTTACTTTACTTTGCTGAATTTAAATTTACACTAATAGTTATTCGTTTTTTTTTTTTTTTAAGTTATTTAGAGAATTGAAATATTATGATTTTAATAGTTTTTTCCTACATTTTAATTTAATTTTGTTATTTTATATTTTGGGTATTTCTTCTTTTAAATTATTATCTAGTAAATTGAATATAATGTTAATAATAGCTTAATCTTCTATGGTCGTTCTCTCATTTCGTACAAATCGGTATTATTGGTAATTTTAAAAAAAGTACTGGAATTTTCAAAAATCTATGAATGCAGGATTATTGCGTTTTATGAAAGGTATAGAGGCATCGAAAAAACTACCGTAGAAAACATGTTGTTTTCTTTATATTTACAATTAAGACCCGTTTTTTTCATTCATCTCGACACAAAATGCATGTTGGTATGACTTTGACCTTCAGTTGAACCTTAAATACTCAACCCTGAGTTTTTGTTTTATGTTCAATCGATAGGGAATATAGTTATGTTTTGAAGTGTTAAATTATGATTTTTTATTTATCACAGAAAATAAATTACAGCTTCTAAAGTGTATGCCACTGTTGATCCCTACATTACCGTCGTGGGAAATGGATAAGGTATATATCGCTAGATAGCGTATCCAGGCAGTGCCTACCGTCGATTCAAAACATTTTTAGTAGTTCGGTCAACCGCTAGCTGCCTTGAGAGACGCCTCTACGGCGCTCCCGACGGATATACCTGCGTTCTCGCGTGTGTAAAAGAGGTTTGGTATCGTTTGGTTTTCATCGCCATCCAGTAACGCATTCAGTAAGTACTGCATGTAAAATTCTATATTATTGTCTGTTTGTGCTGTTTTGAATGACGGTTCTGTCAAATAATTTTATAGATTCAAGGTCAATTACGAAACGAGTTAGACGAAATAAACATTGAAAATTTCATTCATATCGTCATCATTACCTCCTTTTCTTTCCAATTTTAAGAAGGATGGTAATTAACAGTTTAAGAAGGTAATGAATGTTTATATTAAAGCCATTGTTTTATGGAAAGAGTGGGACATCATTCATAATGTTAAGTTTGTTATATGCGTTTTTAATTAGATTATGCGTAGTAACACAATAAATTATGGGTTTACGAGTAAAATCCTCTTAAACTTTTCTCTATTTTCCCGATGCCGACTTAAAAGTTGTTAATATCACTACTAGAAAACGCCACAAGCCGCCGATGCCTAATCACAACTAGCTCAGCTTTTACCCAAATTCTATGTCATGTTATCTCCTGGCTCCTGGCTAAGTGGGCAAATATCAACTTTATTATGTCACTACTGGCTTTGTTTTTAACCGCCTTTTCTGTCATGTTATCATGGACATCAACTACTTAATATAAGATTGACGGGGTCCTGTCTCTTGACCAAACAACTTTTAGCCAAATGTATCATTTGACAAATGTTTCATTTGACCTAATGCATTTTTCGTCAAAACAGTGGTATTTTCGGGTATTCTTTGAATATCATCAAATAGAAGTCATAAGGTTAGGTTATGTTTGTTTTATAATAATCCTATAAAACTTTCTATTTAAGAAAAAAATGCGTTAGGTCAAATGAAACTTTTGTCAAATGAAACATTTGGCCATAAGTTGTTTGGTCTAACATTAGTGAACCAAGATTGACCCATCTGTGTTTAACGACCGGTTTTCTTTGTATCCCACGTTTGGGGGTTCTTTCTTGAAGAATCCCATACTGTAGTCCCTCAGGAAAACCTGCTGAGGTTTTCTTGAGATAATACAGTATTGGAACAGTTCTTCGGAGTACAACCCATTAATTATACAAGAATAGAACTTAGACTTAACGGTTCCATACCGCTTGTGAGTTTGGGATCGTCTACGATTCGCACAGCACGTCTCTGAAGCGAGTCGAAAAGCCCAAGCTGGTAAGCCTAGTGCTCCCGCCCAAAGATGACAAGTATACTCTATGTGGAGACGGACTTGAGACTCGTATAACAAGTCTCTGTCCCGGGGAGAAGTGCCACTTCGCTCTGTTAAGCACACCGACCGCTTTGAAACTGGAGGTCGCTAGAAATGTCAACACCAAGGATCCTAATAATCTGAAAGATAGAACTTCTCTTCGAACTCTGGGGCTACATTGAAAGAGATTTTCTTAGCGGTGAATGCAGATAATTTTGTCTTAGGGGGTTAAATCGGACCAAATTGTTCTTCCCCTAGGCAAAGACTCTGGATAGAGTGTTCTCAATTCTGGACACAAGTTGTCCGCGACTCTTCTCTACAAAAGAGCAAATGTGAGTGCGGTCCGTGTAATATGTATCCCTAGTACTGTAATCCACATAACAATGAATACCATCAATCCATCAATGAGCAGCATGCCAGTGTGTCCTCATCATTATCTTAGGTTTTGGGTCGTCTTATGACGAGGTCTGCATTTTTCTTTTTCTACTTCCACTTTCTTCCAATCAGGACGTCACCTTCATCCAGCCACCAGGCGTTCAAGTTCTTAGTGACGTGACGACATTGAGCCAGCATGACTTAAAATTGCCTCTTCGTCGAGAACCAAGCGAGGCAATAGGCCTAAGTGCTCTAGTGCCGACGTATTCTTTGATAAGTCCGAACCATCAAAACCAATTTCCTTAAAGCTATTGGCCAATGTCTCTTCTATTGATCGGTCTATCCTTGAAACGCTAGACAGCCACCACAGCGTTTTTATCTCTGCGACATGGATGGCTTGGGTGGCAATGTTTTGCTATAACTGTTATACTATAATAATATATATTATACAGTCGCAGGTCACACCAGTTACCTCCATCCATTTAAACCAGGCTGCCGCAATGGCTGTGGTTAATGTTTGTCTCCAGTCTTACATGATGCTCCCAAGTAATTTATATTTACTGCACTACTTCTAGCCTGTCTACCAAAATTGGCTCGAGGTGTGAATCAGGAACATTGCATTTCACCTTCGGTGACTGGTATTAAGTTGGTTCGTTACTTCCACGCTTGATCACTAATCTGGCTTCCCAGTACATATCGGCTAATAATGTGATGTATGCTCGGGATATTACTATCTAGTCCAAAGACCACCATAACATACCGTCTTACGAGGTACGTGGTCAAAAGTCCTATCCATTTCGAGAAAGGTCACATACATTGGTTTGTTCTTAGCTCGGTATTCTTCAGCGATGATATTGAAAGCAAACATTGAGTCATGGATGGCATAAAGCCGGTATTGGTTGCTAGAGAGTGTGCTTTCCATTGGTAATCGGCCATCAAAAACTGGCTTGTACAACTTCATGGTAATGCCCCTGTAGTTGTTATATTCATAACAACTGCCTTTATGTTTATACTGAGGAAGAAATATTGCTTAGCCCCAGTTGCATTGTTTCGGCATATGAATGGTCTCCTGCATGATGTGTTTGAAAAGACTCGCCAGTAATACAACACCGTTGTCTCCTAGACACTTCCACGCTTCACCTGGGATATCACTTTGCACTGTTTTCTTCTTTAGATATTCTCTTTCCTCCTTTAGGTTTATGTTTGTCGCTTTAGAAAGTGACTTTACAGGTGATCGTAGATATGGTCTCTAACTTTTTTCTGAACTTATATCTGCATTTTCCCCTTTCAGAAAGAAGCCACTAGTGAGCTTTTGTGTGCGTAAATTTAATAAGTTAAAAAAATATAGGTTGATAGAATTTTAAAAAGTGTAAAAAGATTAAACGAAAGGTTTTCTATAATTTTAGCCCGAGTACAACAAAATAAACGAAGTTACAAAATTGTTTTCTGTTCATTGCAAGGCTTCATTCTAACATCGCAATTCGAAGTAGTTTTCATACGTATATATGTTACCAATATTATTTCTAATTAACTATTTTTGTATGTGATATCATATATAAAGTTTCATTACCGTCTCCCGGCAAAGTTACCATCCAATGCTCATTTCATTCCTTTCCTTAAGTAACCATTACCATCTGAGCTCATTTCATTACCAGCGCACACTTCATCACCGATAGTCTTATTATATAAAAAATAACAATGTTATCAAGGTGCCTTTAGCACAAAATTGTTGATAAGTGAGATCACAACCACAAAATAACCTAATAGTATTACATTTTGAGAAATTAGAAAACCTCGAGAGAATGCCTCGATTTGCACGAAATGAGAGAACGACCCCTATTTAAAATAGTATCTAATAATGAATGAGATATATTATTATTAATTGAATATAATGAAAGTAATATCTTATTCGTCTATATAGAAAATAATCTAGTGTCACTGTTTGTAAAAATAAATATAGTAATTTTCCCTATTATTTAGATTTTATTTTAATGAATTTTTACATATTTATTTCTTTCCTTGCCTGTACCCTGGCTGCATTTTGCGAATAGGATTCACTTATTTTCTCTATCACTACTACGCACGATCGTTGAAGACATCGTCATATAAGAATTTCATCTACTTTTAGGTGATCAGTCTAATCGTACTGTGAAAAACTTACACGTCTTAGCCTTCTCGGATACATTCTGATTTAAAAGAAACTGTTTTTACTAAATCATAGCTATCTGATAAAATAATTTTACTACGGTATGGTTAAAATTCGGTGTTTGTAGGTATTTGCGTCTATACTAATTAGTACGAATATTTGTGCGCTATGAAAACTATTTCTATACGGGTCATAATAAAAAAATAAAAAAATGTAATTGAAAAGTAAGTCTCTAAAACAATGCACGAAGATATATATAAAATTTGTAATTCGGGCTGTTATATCAGCTGTCGCGTGCCATAAGGACACGTCTTATTTGCGCTATTTTGAACTCAATCTAAACAGCTATAAGATTTAAAATGCATATTGCTGAGAAATTATGATACCGTAATTTTAATCATAGGATTTCCTTATTCATCAAACGGCGTGTTTTTGTATTTGGTATTCCAGTTTTAGTATATATATATATATCATAATGTTCTATATATTACTACCGTGGATTAACATATGGCGCGGTAATTTCATCCTTTACACTAGATGAGTCACGCTATTGAGTACGTGACTTTTATATATCCATAAAAAATAATTTCTATTTGAATTTGATGGGATTATTGGACAAGACATAGGCTGGTTAGAAGAAAAAAAAAACATGTGCCTATGCTCCCTGTGTTAATCCGCGTATGTCATGCGCTTAGGCTGACGTTCATGTTTATAAACCATATTTATGTAGTGCTGTTTGTATTAAATCGCACTTTGTTCACATGACTATAAGTTAGAATTTAGTTCTTAGTTTCGAAAAGAGATGAAACGGCTAGAGTGTGACGTTGTTTTCTTGGGTATTTGCTATCGCCTTGTTTACTTGATGTCGCGGGGGACCCGCTATTCTTATTTTAGTACTTTGAGTTAATCTGGTTTTGGTTACGATTTTTTTTTTAAACAATATTAATATTAATTTGGATTATTGTCTGTTTCATGTACTTTTTGGAATGAATTAATGAAATAAGTAATTTTGAGTCTGAATCTTTTATCAACATATGTGTGTTACTTGATGGTGTCTATAAGTCGTGTTAAAATTTACTTTATATTTGTCTATAATTATTTTAAGTTGATTTTAATATAACATTACATTGTTATTATTCCTTTTTCTTTTCTTTTCTCAGTTTTTTAATACTGGTGTAATGGTTTTTTTTTATATTGATAATTGAACCGAAATAATCATTAAAACATTTTATTGTTATAGACTGGATTAAATCATTGTAGTGTTTTGTGATCTTTCTAACTTTGAACTATATTCTTCAACATACTTATCTTTTAACTTTTATTATTTTTGTAATTTTTAATCAATTATACTTTAGCTAAGTTATCAGATGGCCAGTCCAATAATTTAGCTAATGTACACTTGTCAATAAAGGAATGTCTGTAATATTGCGGTATTTAAATTTACTCGGGTTTATTAAATTTTAGTGACACTAAATTTACACATTATTTATCTATAATATATGAATGAAGTAGTTATTACTTAGCTACTTTTCTAAAATACGTAAAAAAAATATATATATATTAAGATTATTTAAAAGTATACGATACGCTTTCGACGTCTTCGTTATTTCGTCTCGTCTGGCTGGCTGGCTGGCTGGTGGCTGCAGTGTGCTCCTCCGGACGGCTGCTGCGTCGGTTGCTGATGCGGGCCGGGAAAACCCTGGACTCCCTCGAACTTGGGCCGGGATAATCCTGGACACCTCTTCTGTCTTGTTGTATGTTGTGTGGCGTGGTTCGTGGATTGAATTTAATCGGGCCCCCTTTTCGTGGTGATTTCTCCATGGTTACCGTAGTTGAGCGTTAGCGGTCTCTGGGTTTGGTGGTACGCTACTGCTAGTGGTGTTTCTTCCTGATGAGTCCGTACCGGGTAGCTGTGATGGTGCTGCTACCGTGATTTGGAGCTTCCGGAACTGCTTGATAGGGCCCACTAGTGTAACGTCGGTGCCCATTACGGTGATCTGCATCTTGTCGGTCATCTTGTCATTCTGGCTGGCGCAGTGGAGCTGGTAGGTGCTGGGTTTGTGGTTGATGCGCTACGGTGATAGTTTTGGCTGGCCTCAAATTTTGTGAAACGCGGTGCGGTTTTATCTGCTTCGCCGCAATGCAGGTCGCCGCGAAGCGACCTGCCCTGGCAGGATCACTATGAAAAATGTCCTGCCAGGCCTGGCAATGTCGCCATGAGATGTGGTTCGTAGGAGTAAATAATACAACGAGTCTCGGATATGGAATGATTGCTTTATTAGGAAATACATGGGTTTATATAGGCATACTCTAACAATGAAGGTTACTGGAATGAGGTTACTATTAATTAGGTTTGGTTATGTGAGACATACTATCAGGTTTCGAGGCCCTATGAAATAGGATCTAACAATAGGATAGTTATTCATTAGAAAAAGCTAGTGCACGTGCGTGAAACACCTGCATGACTCAAGGTTATTAATACAATGTTGCGCACTACACCTCAGCTAGCTCTTAGACTAATAGGAGGGTTAGTTTGGGATAGTTATGCGGCTGGCAACCCCCTTCCTTGAAGTCGCAATGCGCTTCCGAATATGCCCTTGCTCGGTTCACACCCCATTTTTGGTACACCCTGTATATTTTAATAATGATTTGTTTCAATAAACATCAGCAATAAATGGCTGTCATTTTGAACATTTTTGTTACATGATCAATTACTTAAATGTTTGTGATGTCGTGCTCAGCATGGAGTGCCTAACGGACGACACGAAGGTGCACGGTAGCGCGGCGCCCGTGACGGCGTGGCACCTGCAGGGCTGGCAGCTGCACACCGCCGCCGCCTGCGCCATGTCGCCCGCCGCCACCACGCTGCTGCTGGGCTCGGCGCTGCCGGCGCGGGCCGTGCGCGCGCTCGCCGCCGCCGCCGGCGCCCGCCTCGCCGCGCTGCAGCCGCAGGGTGCGCCCGGACCAGGTCGGTACTACACCTGCAGGCTGCGCCATGTCGCCCGCCGCCACCACGCTGCTGCTGGGCTCGGCGCTGCCGGCGCGGGCCGTGCGCGCGCTCGCCGCCGCCGCCGGCGCCCGCCTCGCCGCGCTGCAGCCGCAGGGTGCGCCCGGACCAGGTCGGTACTACACCTGCAAGCTGCGCCATGTCGCCCGCCGCCACCACGCTGCTGCTGGGCTCGGCGCTGCCGGCGCGGGCCGTGCGCGCGCTCACCGCCGCCGCCGGCGCCCGCCTCGCCGCGCTGCAGCCGCAGGGTGCGCCCGGACCAGGTCGGTACTACACCTGCAAGCTGCGCCATGTCGCCCGCCGCCACCACGCTGCTGCTGGGCTCGGCGCTGCCGGCGCGGGCCGTGCGCGCGCTCACCGCCGCCGCCGGCGCCCGCCTCGCCGCGCTGCAGCCGCAGGGTGCGCCCGGACCAGGTCGGTACTACACCTGCAGGCTGCGCCATGTCGCCCGCCGCCACCACGCTGCTGCTGGGCTCGGCGCTGCCGGCGCCCGCCTCGCCGCGCTGCAGCCGCAGGGTGCGCCCGGACCAGGTCGGTACTACACCTGCAGGCTGCGCCATGTCGCCCGCCGCCACCACGCTGCTGCTGGGCTCGGCGCTGCCGGCGCGGGCCGTGCGCGCGCTCGCCGCCGCCGCCGGCGCCCGCCTCGCCGCGCTGCAGCCGCAGGGTGCGCCCGGACCAGGTCGGTACTACACCTGCAGGCTGCGCCATGTCGCCCGCCGCCACCACGCTGCTGCTGGGCTCGGCGCTGCCGGCGCGGGCCGTGCGCGCGCTCGCCGCCGCCGCCGGCGCCCGCCTCGCCGCGCTGCAGCCGCAGGGTGCGCCCGGACCAGGTCGGTACTACACCTGCAGGCTGCGCCATGTCGTCCTCCGCCACCACGCTGCTGCTGGGCTCGGCGCTGCCGGCGCGGGCCGTGCGCGCGCTCGCCGCCGCCGCCGGCGCCCGCCTCGCCGCGCTGCAGCCGCAGGGTGCGCCCGGACCAGGTCGGTACTACACCTGCAAGCTGCGCCATGTCGCCCGCCGCCACCACGCTGCTGCTGGGCTCGGCGCTGCCGGCGCGGGCCGTGCGCGCGCTCGCCGCCGCCGCCGGCGCCCGCCTCGCCGCGCTGCAGCCGCAGGGTGCGCCCGGACCAGGTCGGTACTACACCTGCAAGCTGCGCCATGTCGCCCGCCGCCACCACGCTGCTGCTGGGCTCGGCGCTGCCGGCGCGGGCCGTGCGCGCGCTCGCCGCCGCCGCCGGCGCCCGCCTCGCCGCGCTGCAGCCGCAGGGTGCGCCCGGACCAGGTCGGTACTACACCTGCAGGCTGCGCCATGTCGCCCGCCGCCACCACGCTGCTGCTGGGCTCGGCGCTGCCGGCGCGGGCCGTGCGCGCGCTCGCCGCCGCCGCCGGCGCCCGCCTCGCCGCGCTGCAGCCGCAGGGTGCGCCCGGACCAGGTCGGTACTACACCTGCAAGCTGCGCCATGTCGCCCGCCGCCACCACGCTGCTGCTGGGCTCGGCGCTGCCGGCGCGGGCCGTGCGCGCGCTCGCCGCCGCCGCCGGCGCCCGCCTCGCCGCGCTGCAGCCGCAGGGTGCGCCCGGACCAGGTCGGTACTACACCTGCAAGCTGCGCCATGTCGCCCGCCGCCACCACGCTGCTGCTGGGCTCGGCGCTGCCGGCGCGGGCCGTGCGCGCGCTCGCCGCCGCCGCCGGCGCCCGCCTCGCCGCGCTGCAGCCGCAGGGTGCGCCCGGACCAGGTCGGTACTACACCTGCAAGCTGCGCCATGTCGCCCGCCGCCACCACGCTGCTGCTGGGCTCGGCGCTGCCGGCGCGGGCCGTGCGCGCGCTCACCGCCGCCGCCGGCGCCCGCCTCGCCGCGCTGCAGCCGCAGGGTGCGCCCGGACCAGGTCGGTACTACACCTGCAAGCTGCGCCATGTCGCCCGCCGCCACCACGCTGCTGCTGGGCTCGGCGCTGCCGGCGCGGGCCGTGCGCGCGCTCACCGCCGCCGCCGGCGCCCGCCTCGCCGCGCTGCAGCCGCAGGGTGCGCCCGGACCAGGTCGGTACTACACCTGCAGGCTGCGCCATGTCGCCCGCCGCCACCACGCTGCTGCTGGGCTCGGCGCTGCTGGCGCGACTGTTATTAACGGCCTATAAAGATGCGCGTGCTGGTACAGTTTGACTTATTTATCTAATCAATTCTTCTGTAGGCTAAGTGCCATTCTATGGCGCGCCTAAAAACCCGATCCTATGCTTTACGCATCCGTCACTTTTCGACCCCTAGCATAAGTCGTAAAACGGCCCTGGGGCGACCGACACGTTGCCAAGAATGATTACCTACGTTGATGTTTTGTTGCAGAGCTACCATCCATGAAGAGCATATGCCAGCTAGTGGAGTGGACTCGTCTGCTCTGCGCCGAGCGGCGGCTGAAGGACTGGCTGGGCGGACCTGGCTCCTCCTTCTGGAAGCCGTTGCTCATGCTGCTGTGCTATCCCAGGCCACAGGAGACGTAAGTATACCTTGTACCGTCAATGGTGCCATATAGTCTAGAGCGAGAGCGAGAGAGATATGAGAAAAAATATTCCCTGCTTCTATGCCGTTTATTATTTACACGAATAAAAATAAGTTGAATTTCTACTACGAATGAAAATGCGTAGACGCACAGCTGAAGCAGCTGCTCGTTCGGAAACGCGGAGCGCGGTGACGCGTTCACCGGCTGATATCCCCTCCACGTCCACTTTTGTCTTCCCCTCAGCACATTTTCTAATGAAATCCAACGATTTCAATAATTTTTTTCGATACCTTTCCACCGATATTTTTGCATGGCAATTTTTTTGGGGCTTACATATTAATTAATTTCGTGTCAGAAAAAAAGCCAATACAGCTGAGCCCACATGAAAATTATTATTACTTATTTTGATATTTATCATTAACGCTGGCAACCCCATCCCACCTCCCCATCGATTTAAAAATGTTGTTGGGTGCACAGGAAGTACAGAGCAACTGTTTGAAAAAAAAAAAGTAGCTGAGCCCACATTTTTTTTTCTTTTTTTTCTCCACCCCACTACACCCGCACCCACCGCCCGCGGGCTGCCAGCGCGAAGATTATCGGAAAAGGTTGTTCAGGGAAGTAGCTAACGGAGTTTCAATACAGCTGAAGCCACATGACCGATTTGGTCGCTAGCTCTCCGTCTATTATATGCCGGCGGCCGGGCTGCGTTGTGGTGGGGCGCGCATGTCGGTTGCCGCTCTCCCCCGCGCCTGTCCCCCGCGTCGGCGCCGCTCTGTCGCGGCGGCGGCTGTAGCGTTTTCCATGACGTCACATAGTGACCTTTCAACGTATCTTGTGACAATTCGTATATTTTTTGCGCAGCTCATGGCAGGAAGGCGCCGAGTATGCGTCGTTGGAAGAGAACACGATTCGCCTTTTTGCCGAGTTGACAGTGTGCCACGCGGCGAACCAGAAATTGTTCGCAGCAACGCTTCACTCCATCTTGGAGGCGTTACATTGTACGGGTAAGCATTGCTGCACTATCTAGAGACATGTACCGGCCAAGTTTAACCCGGTTTAGTGCTTTAAAGACCTATTGGTTTGTGACTCAGGTCCAGAAGGCATCAGCGGGTTCACGCGCGCGCTGATACTGCGGCTGCTGCTGTCGTCATCGCGCGCCACGGTGGCGCTGCGCTGGGCCGGCGCGGGCGCGGCGCTGTGCGCGCCCCCCGCGCCGCGCCACCCCGCCGCGCACTGCCACGCGCTGCTGTCGCTGCCCTTGCACACCACCGTGCGCTCGCTGCTCGTCGACCACCGCCCACCGCGTGAGTACTATCCTGCGGCTGCTGCTGTCGTCATCGCGCGCCACCCCGCCGCGCACTGCCACGCGCTGCTGTCGCTGCCCTTGCACACCACCGTGCGCTCGCTGCTCGTCGACCACCGCCCACCGCGTGAGTACTATCCTGCGGCTGCTGCTGTCGTCATCGCGCGCCACCCCGCCGCGCACGAGCATTTCAGACAGAGTTGTTACAGGGAAGTTAGTTTGTATATCTCTGTTTCTATCACACTCGTAAATTCAAGCGAAAGAGTGATACACGAACGAACTAAGATGGCGTTTCACGACAGCCGCTCTGATCTGATTTATATCAAGACCTGAACCAACGCTGACAACCACATCCTTCCCACAGTACCTCTAATGGACGACGCAGCGAAAGTGTGCGTCAGCAACCCCTCATCCTCCGGCTCCAACTCAGTGCTCCGCAGCGCGTCCGACACCGCCATCATGACCGTGGCCGACGCCTGGGAGCTCAGCCTCGCCGCCGCCAGCGCCTCCAAAGACAAGAGGGTCAAGGATGTCAAGAACACGTCGCTCAAGCAGGCCAACAGCAAGAAGAGGACCAACAAAACTGTCGATGCCTCCATGCTGTCCGTGACCGACGGTGAGTGAGAATTTGTAATGTTAATTCGATGACAATGCAATATTAGGGCACTACCCATTCGACCTGATGATGGAGACAGGAGGTGGCTGAACTACACGAGATAAACCCGTAGCGACAGCCAGCTAAAATCTGGTCTAACAAAGCGCGCATAAATATCTGACACGACTCTATTTCTAGGGTCGTTGGGACGTGTCAGATATGTTTGCCCGCTTTGTTATGGCAGATACAAATGCTGGTGACTGTGCCAACCCTTTTAATGGGTAGTATATTTAGTACAAAAATAAAAACAGAAAACAAAAACAAAAAAAAAGTACAGTCGGCATAAAAAAAGACTTCCGACGCGGGCTCTCCGCTTGTCCATAACCGTGACAAAGCAGGAGTATGGGCCATGTGTGATTGTACTCGAGTAGTAGAGCAACTGTCTCTTCCTTAACTGAAACCTAATATGGTATGTGCACTTGCAGACCTGATCGAGACGACGATCCGCGTGCAAGCAGCCGGCATCGAGGGCTGGATCCCGCCGCACGCGACGCTGGCGCAGCTGTCGGCCGCCGCGCCGCACGTGTCCGGCCCGCACCTCACGCTCACGCTCCACCTCAACACGGGCGGTGACTATCACACATCCTCACTGTACACAGTAGCTATAGGCACGTCGTTACACATCCTTACAACGCTGAGCCTCTAGCTGCGGACGACTTCTTTTATACATTTCGCATTAGCTTCCGCCCGCGACTTCGTCTGCGTGGACTCGGGATAAAAACTATCCTATATTTTAATCCAGGCTATAAACTATCTTCGTGCAAAATTTCATTAAAATCGGTTTAGCCGTTTAAGCGTGATTGAGTAACAAACATCTAAACTTTCGCATTTATAATATTAGTAGGATAGCACTGGGCGTTTAGTGGCCGCGTTCGAGCCCCCAGCTATGTGGCGTGTGGCGGCCACTAGGGGCTTAATGTGTCTGTGCTCATACTTACTTTATATTGTATATCATCATCAGCTGAAATACGTTTTACTGCAGGAAGGCCCTAAAGAGTGCCTCAGTGCCTTGATGCAGAACATCCAGAGATCATGTAGGAACTTGAAAATCGTTTTGAGGATAATGTAGTAGAAGCTATGGTAGCCCAGTAGTTTAAGAACCCTTATTCCTTAGAGCGCTATTTGATTTCGCTAAATAACACTCGATAGATGGCGTTGACGCTCGGCATGCGAGCGCCGGCAACGGTAAGCGCGTTTCGACGCAGGCAAGAATAATCTTGGTACTTTTAAATATAATTGATAGTAACATTATTTTTAGTGTTATATTAACACTGTGTTTTATTTTAAAAGCACGGTTGACTTTTATAATTTAGGAAATAACACAATAGGTTCATCTTTATAAATTTATAATATTATACTCGCGATAGCAGCCTTCTTTCTCTAGCGCAAGTAGGCCTCAAGAGCAGTCACCACTTGAATAGGGATGATGACTATGATTTTTTATGATGTTATTCGAACCAGTTTTTGGAGAGGAACAAATGTTTGTATGGGAGCAACTACGATTAAAGAACATGTGTATATTTAACACAAACATTTGAGACAAAGATTGACGTCGCTGGCGGCAGCGCAAAATGCTTCATACTGATAGACACACAAGTATGACGTCACAATTGTACAAAGTAGTTGTATCGTTGTATGGAAAATCCGGTAAATTGTTGTTTCGGTCGCGAAATAGTGCGTTTAAGTAGATACAATTTTGTTTCTATAAAAGCGTAAGGATTCTATTGGCAGCTTGGACAATAAAAGAAATGCATAATTTTTCTAAACTTTCAAGGTTCATATGTTTTTATGATTTTAATAACATTGATGATTATAATCGATAAAATCATGCAAATAGTTTTTATAATTTAAATAATTATAATTGTTAAATATTTAATAGCACATAAAATAAGAAAATACAGTTAATAGCTTAATGATTAATACAAGATAATCATACAATAAAAAAAAAACAAAATAGGCTATAACTAAAAATGAAAGTATGAAAAGGGAAGTTATAAAAAGAACACCGCCTCTAGGAGGTCAGACTGCGGCATGGACCCCATTACGCTGGCAGCATTACCTCTCTGAATCGCAATGGCAAAATTTGTTTCGAGAGGTAAGCTCTTCTTTGATTTTAATTATGTTTTATAATTTATACTTTATTACGATAATTTGATCGTTTACTGTCCATTTAGCATTGCTACGTTATCAATTTGAGCATGAGGTCATCTCTTAGAGGCATACTTCTGGTCTTTCCAGGGTCGACAATTTCTGGGAGCAAACATTTGGTGCTCGTCAGAGCAAATCTAATGAGCCCAAACACGATGGAGTTATGATGAGTAGATTAGGAGTTCTGGTCACCAACTCCTGACTCCATCATGAGACCCTAGACCTCATGTAGATCGATGTGCTCGTGAGAGCAAATCTAATGAGCCCAAACACGATAGAGTTATGATGAGTAGAATAGCAGTTCTGGTGACCAACTCCTGACTCCATCATGAGACCCTGGACCTCATGTAGATCGATGGTGCTCGTCAGAGCAATTCTAATGAGCCTAAACACGATGGAGTTATGATGAGTAGAATAGCAATTCTGGTGACCAACTCCTGACTCCATCATGAGACCCTGGACCTCATGTAGATCAATGGTGGTCGTCAGAGCAAATCTAATGAGCCCAAACACGATGGAGTTATGATCAGTAGATTCTGGTGACCAAATCCTGACTCCATCATGAGAACTTGGACCTCATCCAGATCTGGGTATAATAATAATGCAAATACTAACCAGAATTCAAGAAACACCGATAATCTATCACACAAAATTAAATATAGTGTTAAAAATGTACTTCTTGGATCAAGATTTTCTAATCGCAGTATACAGCACTTCTCGGAACTCTCTAGCTGGTTACGAACGCAACGAACGCCGGATAAACCAGCACAGGTCCGTCCCCTAAGCGCGCTCGGCGGAGAATGAGCGCGCGGCGTCGGTGCAGCGTGATTTATACGTCTTTAAAAAATATATATATTTACGGCAGCGTAAGTCCTATAGTTATGTTTTTTTTTGGGTTAACATAAAGTTAAAGTTTGTTAATATGTTGCAGTTAATATTATTTTTAGGGCAAAATATAAGTACAATTTGCGGTAAAAAAATATAATGTAATCCTGTTTTCACCAAGAAAATTAAGAAAACTCGGAGGGTATTTTAAACTTAATTTTAAATGAATCTTTGATTTAAAATCATGTTAGCCCCTCGTACAAGATACGCTGAATTGGATTGTAATCATTAATGTACCAAATTATTCTTGTTTACTTGAAAATTAAGAGCCGAAACGACACCTCTCACTGCAAAATTTGAAAAAGACTCAAGAAAACTCAATTACTTTAGGTTTAGAAACAGAAAATGAAAATTTGAACAATGTTAGCCGCTAGCTTAAGACATTAGTATTTAAGAACGTTATCAGTTTTTGAACAAATATTAATAGCTACGTCGTAACCTTAAATGAAAAAGGAAGCATTTTGCAAAATACGCACGTCTTAGGCGTAAGGACTCTTAAGCATATAACTTCGGTAAACGGTGGTCGTGGGTTTCAATTCCAGCTTGAACCAATGAGTCATTCTGAACTTATGCACGAAATATACTTCGATATTTTTCTTTCAAGAAAAACATAGCTAGGAAATCTGTATACATCTGCATAGAAATTTGTTGTGTTGTGTTCAGCCCGCATTTGGAGCTTTGAGAGTATCGCTGGAGGCCTGTGCCTAGCAGTGAGACGTGTATCAGTTGTTGATGAAAGTCATGAAATTTTTCCAGAGTTTGTATTCGAAAACAATGGGAAATCTGAGGAGCTATTGGGCTTATTTGTTGTTACTAATATTTGAGATGTACAGAGGGCAACCCCGGTCCGACGTGGGACGGCGGCGCGAGTGCGAGCGGGACGGCGGGCGCGGGGGCGGCGGGCGCGGCGCTGCGCGAGTTCGGCTCGTGCGGCGGGCTGGCGCTCGTGGCCGCGCGCCTGCCGCGCCCGCCCGCCGCGCCCGCGCCGCCGCCGCCGCCCAAGCACCACCACGACTTGGACTGGGTCAAGGTCGACGACCCATACGAGGTATTTACAACACTATTGCCTGATTTACATTCAGCCGAAGTGAGCAGGGAACTGGGCAGGACGGGCGTAATACCGCATTGTACGCCCGTCCTGCCCACTTCCCTGCCCACTTCCCTGCTCACTTCGGCTGAATGTATATGAGGCATATAAATCAGTAGCACACTACGCTTTTACAGCTAGTTAGCGTTTTCTCCGATCACTTCTCCTTTCAACTGAGTTCATTGGAAAGAAGGAGGTTTTAAATAGTTCATGTTTCCTTTTTTATGTTCAGCAATAATTCTTTGCGATGGTTCTCCGATTTTGGTAATAATTTTTTGGTTCGAGCTGGTCCGGTATAAATTTGGTACAAGGTCTGATGATGCGATCCAGAAAGAATTGAGGAAACTCCTCAAATGTGACAGGCACGCATATGACGATTTTGGTATTTTCTGAGTTTATACATTTTCTATCGGAAACCACAAATACGGTGAAGTGGGACTGACGATGATCGTCTGAATTAGTTTAAATATGCTGTCCAAGATTGTAATGATTGACGTTGTTGTCCAGGAGGTGGTGGAACTGGGCGTCAGCTCCGTGAACAACAGCGTAGAGGAGAGCGGCTGCAGCGGCGTGCCGGCGCACGCGCTGGTCGCGCTGGGGCTGCTGCTGAAGCTGGGCGGGTACGCGTCCGCGCTGCTCGACGAGGGCGCGCGCGCCGTGCAGCTGCTGCGCCTGCTGCTCGGCGTCACGCACGACGAGGACGGCCGTGAGTACATACACATGAGGCTGCTGCTGAAGCTGGGCGGGTACGCGTCCGCGCTGCTCGACGAGGGCGCGCGCGCCGTGCAGCTGCTGCGCCTGCTGCTCGGCGTCACGCACGACGAGGACGGCCGTGAGTACATACACATGAGGCTGCTGCTGAAGCTGGGCGGGTACGCGTCCGCGCTGCTCGACGAGGGCGCGCGCGCCGTGCAGCTGCTGCGCCTGCTGCTCGGCGTCACGCACGACGAGGACGGCCGTGAGTACATACACATGAGGCTGCTGCTGAAGCTGGGCGGGTACGCGTCCGCGCTGCTCGACGAGGGCGCGCGCGCCGTGCAGCTGCTGCGCCTGCTGCTCGGCGTCACGCACGACGAGGACGGCCGTGAGTACATACACATGAGGCTGCTGCTGAAGCTGGGCGGGTACGCGTCCGCGCTGCTCGACGAGGGCGCGCGCGCCGTGCAGCTGCTGCGCCTGCTGCTCGGCGTCACGCACGACGAGGACGGCCGTGAGTACATACACATGAGGCTGCTGCTGAAGCTGGGCGGGTACGCGTCCGCGCTGCTCGACGAGGGCGCGCGCGCCGTGCAGCTGCTGCGCCTGCTGCTCGGCGTCACGCACGACGAGGACGGCCGTGAGTACATACACATGAGGCTGCTGCTGAAGCTGGGCGGGTACGCGTCCGCGCTGCTCGACGAGGGCGCGCGCGCCGTGCAGCTGCTGCGCCTGCTGCTCGGCGTCACGCACGACGAGGACGGCCGTGAGTACATACACATGAGGCTGCTGCTGAAGCTGGGCGGGTACGCGTCCGCGCTGCTCGACGAGGGCGCGCGCGCCGTGCAGCTGCTGCGCCTGCTGCTCGGCGTCACGCACGACGAGGACGGCCGTGAGTACATACACATGAGGCTGCTGCTGAAGCTGGGCGGGTACGCGTCCGCGCTGCTCGACGAGGGCGCGCGCGCCGTGCAGCTGCTGCGCCTGCTGCTCGGCGTCACGCACGACGAGGACGGCCGTGAGTACATACACATGAGGCTGCTGCTGAAGCTGGGCGGGTACGCGTCCGCGCTGCTCGACGAGGGCGCGCGCGCCGTGCAGCTGCTGCGCCTGCTGCTCGGCGTCACGCACGACGAGGACGGCCGTGAGTACATACACATGAGGCTGCTGCTGAAGCTGGGCGGGTACGCGTCCGCGCTGCTCGACGAGGGCGCGCGCGCCGTGCAGCTGCTGCGCCTGCTGCTCGGCGTCACGCACGACGAGGACGGCCGTGAGTACATACACATGAGGCTGCTGCTGAAGCTGGGCGGGTACGCGTCCGCGCTGCTCGACGAGGGCGCGCGCGCCGTGCAGCTGCTGCGCCTGCTGCTCGGCGTCACGCACGACGAGGACGGCCGTGAGTACATACACATGAGGCTGCTGCTGAAGCTGGGCGGGTACGCGTCCGCGCTGCTCGACGAGGGCGCGCGCGCCGTGCAGCTGCTGCGCCTGCTGCTCGGCGTCACGCACGACGAGGACGGCCGTGAGTACATACACATGAGGCTGCTGCTGAAGCTGGGCGGGTACGCGTCCGCGCTGCTCGACGAGGGCGAGGATATAGATTTCTAGAGGTATGGCATGCACGACGGCCACACTTCAATGTCAAAAGTCACGATACGACGGCGTCATATGCGCTCGCTGTTCGTGAGGAAAATAAATAAAATAGTTTTTGATAGAAATACACACTTTTATTTGATTAAAACTGATTAAAAAAAAGTATGGAACACATGCAGCGAGTTAGAAGGTAATTTTTGAAGAGCCTGAATGAATAGTAATGCCTAATTTACATTCATTCGTGTGACATGGATACTAGTTTATTGAGTGTTCGTTGCGAACATATTCCCGAGAGGCGGGTTTTTAACTAATTTTTAAGTTAAATAGAAAAGGTACAGTGCTAAATTAATATCTAGGTAGGTAACTGACATTTGCTTGTACTAACGACTTAATATTAAATAAATCTTTTGTTACATATAACATATACAGCATGTTTTATTTTAAAGTTTATACTAATTACAACATCCCATTCATGGCTCTATAGGAAGTAAACATAGCTTATTTATAGCTCTACAGGTCGTACCAGTAGAAGTTTTAATATCGGCTACTCTTACTTTTTGATCAGGCCCTTTGTAAACCTTAACGAGTCTGCCTGCAGGCCAGTGCAAAGGCGCGGTGTTGTCGTCCCGTAAAAGTACTAGGTTTCCTTCAGCTATGTTTTCTTGGCTATTGTGCCATTTAGAACGGCTATTTAGCTGGGATAGATACTGCCTATGCCAGGCTTTCCAAAAATGCTGCTGTATCTGTGTGCAGCGTCTCCAGAAGCGAAGCCTGTTTGTAGGAATGGACGTTATGTCAGGCTCTGGTACAGCTGTTATAGGTCTGCCCAAAAGAAAATGGCCCGGCGTTAATACCTAGTCGGTCCCAAAGTTCTGTCACAAATGAAAATAATGATAAAAACAAAAGTAGCAATAAATTTTTAATAAATTATATACCGATTTAAAGTACATTTAATAAATAATTAAAATTACTCAAAATTATTCAAAATTACCTCCTTTGTTTTTAACACAGGCCCTTAATCGGTGCGGCCAGTCGTCTATCGCAGCACGCACCATTTTCATATCTATCTCAGTGACTGCTTTTCTTAAAGATGACTTTAGGCTCTCCAAATTTTTATGTGGTTTAGCACAGACCTTCCCCTCTAAGACCTGCCAAATTTTATAGTCCAAAGGATTAAGGTCCGGACTAGAGGAAGGCCAATCTTCGTGTCTTATAAAGTCGATTTTTTGACGGTCAAACCAGGCTTGAGTGGTCTTGGCTTTGTGTGCTGGCGCAGAATCCTGCTGGAACACAAAATTATGTCCCGAAAATAGCGTGTTGGGCAGATCTTTGACAACTTTATCCAAAACTGTCTCTTGGTATACTTTCGCACTGATTTTGACACCTTTTTCGCAAAAATGAACCTCAGTTGGCCCGTAATAGATACACCCAACCAGACCATCACTGATGATGGATGATGCCCATGTTGCACCCGCGGAACTCTTTTTCCTGCTTCTTCAGAGCTCCTAGCGTACACTCTATCATTCTGTTTATTGTACTTCTCTTCAATATCGAAAATCTTTTCGTCTGTAAAGAGGATATCACGGTGTCGATTTTTCGCGTACCGCTTTAACAACTTCCGGGATCTTTTAAGCCTTATTGTTTTTAGACGGGCATTAAGTAAGTGCCCACGCTTTTTTTTGTATGCTCGTAGACTAAGATCTTCGTTTAAAACCTTTTTGACGGTTTTTCTACTGACACCCATCTGCAAAGCCATCAATTTCTGTTTTCGGACAGGATTTCTTGCTATGCGCGCCTTGATCGCTTTGATCACTGCTGGTGTTCGTACGGAGCGAGGCCGGCCAATTATTTTCTTGTCCTCAACACTGGAGACTTCATTGTACCTATCAATAGTACGGTACACAAACCTAAGCGTTATTTTTAAATTTTTGAGCAACTTGAAAATCGTACTTGGCGAGTGCCCACAGCGGTGCAATGCTAAAACAGCTATTCGGTTTTCTTTCTATGTCCACTTCATCGTGAGAAATTGCAACGAATGACTGTTTTTTGTTTTAAAATAATTGTCAAACATTCAAAAATGGAATGCAATAAAATTTTCTTAAAATCATCTTCTAAATTTAAAAATAATATGCCAGTGACAGAACTTTGGGACCGACTACGTATAGAAAAATCCGATATATCCTTGGACATTTCTGTTAGTGGCCTTGAATTGAGAATGCCTTCTATGCTAATTATAATCGTATTAAATTCTTCATATGTGAATAAACCAAGTCCCACTATTCTTTTGAAATGATATTTGAAGCTTTTCACTGAACTTTCCCAAATCCCTCCGAAGGTCGGGGAATAGCTGGGTATATATTGAAAGTTGATACCTTTGGACGTAGCAAAATTATTTATTAAGGTTATATGTTCATTCGACTTGTTAAGCAAGTAAAAATCTTTTAATATATTGTCAGCTCCTTTAAACGTTTTAGCATTATCGCAATATATTGTATTGGGCACTCCGCGCCGTGCGATAAATCGTTTTAATGCTGCAAGGAAACATTGAGACGTCATGTCAGACACAAGTTCTAAGTGAACCGCTTTGGTGACGAAG
This sequence comes from Epinotia bilunana, assembly GCA_947049275.1. Taxonomy (NCBI): domain Eukaryota; kingdom Metazoa; phylum Arthropoda; class Insecta; order Lepidoptera; family Tortricidae; genus Epinotia; species Epinotia bilunana. The sequence goes on along the minus strand of OX346268.1, from coordinate 16,170,686 downwards.
CACACAAACACAGCAACATAGCCTTTGGTAATGACAGTTCGTCGTAATGACGATTGCTTTATTTGAAAGGCGCCACAGTAATCTATGCCGACTATACTAAATATTTTGGCTTCATTTACCCTATCAGAAGGTAATGAGCCCATTAACTGAGAAGCGCACTTGGCCTTAAATCTGTAACATTGAATGCATTTGTTTATTATTGTTTTGACTTCTCTGTTGCAATTAACAATCCAATATTTTTGGGCCAAGTTGCACATCATTAATTTTAACCCAGCATGCATTGAGTTTAAGTGCTCGTCTTGTATAACTATATCTGTTACATGACATTTTTTTGGTAGAATGACCTGATATTTCTGAGAATACGGTATTGACGAGTTTTGCAAGCGACCACTTACTCTCATTACACCATTGCCATCTATGAATGGAGCTAAGCTTTTTAAGTTCGATTTAATAGGTAAATTATTTTTTACATTTTTTATTTCCTCATGGAAATATATATTCTGAATGACAGATATTATTTTAAATCGAGCATTTTCTAATTCTTTTGAAGACAGTTTACCCGTGAGTTTTTGCTTCTGTTTTTACAGTTATATTTAAAACGCAATATCCAAGCAAATATTCTTTGCATTTTGAACCATGATGAATATTGCTTAAATAATGATGGTTCGCTTCGCAGGCGTGGTTGGCTGCTCCTCACATAGCATATGATTGCATGAAACCGAAAATGGCAGCGGCTTATAATTAGGCAAGGAAATCTGAGGAGGCCTGCACCACCATAAGTGGTTTTTTAGCAGATCAGCAGGATCGCAGCCCCGAGATAAGCAGTCAGCAGAGTTGGATGCTCCATCTATGTGGAACCAGTCACTATCTGATGTAATAGAGTTGATAACATTCACTCTATTTTTGACATAAACAGGGATGGTATTTCTTTTCGACTTTAACCAACATAAGACTACTTGTGAGTCTGAAAACAAGTATTTTCCATGAAATTTGATTTTAGAATACACAGCCATTACTCTATTGTACAACTTTGCTAACAATAATGCCGCATTAAGTTCGAGTTTTGGGGCAGTCAAGGTATTTTTTAAAGGTGAAATTCTAGACTTTGAGCACAATAGTGTAACTGTTCCATTGTCATTATGAATAACTCTTATATAAATGCAACATCCATATGCAATATTGGATGCATCACAGTACCCAAATATTTCTATGCATTGTGCATTACATATGTTTAAATTTCTGTTGACTGATATGTTACTTGATATCAATGCCGGATGGCATTGATATCAAGTTCATATAAAAGGCTTGCCATGCTTTAAGCAATTGTGCTGGTATGGGGGAATCCCATTTAAGGCTTTCTTTCCATACTTCTTGTAAAAATTCCTTAGCCCAAACTGTAACGGGTCCTGCCAGCCCTAGAGGATCGAAGAAAGACCCTATAACACTGAGGATGGTCCTCTTGTTCCATGACTCTACATGCCTTTCAGGGCTGCTTACCTTTAAAACATCATTGCTAACATCATAGGACAATCCTAAAGCTTTCATTGTTAAGTTTTCTTGGCAAAGTGTGCGTTCTTCGAAGTACTGCTTATCAGCTGGTATGCCTGCTAATAGCTTGTGATCATTTGCAGCCCATTTTTGCAAATGAAAGTTGGCTTTATCAAGCAACAATATAATTTGATCTCTTACCTCAAGTGCTTTTTCAATTGTTTGGGCTCCAAAAAGAGCATCGTCTACATACATGGCTGTGCGGATTACATCTGCTGCTAACGGCATCTCAGCTTCATTACGCTCTGCGAGCTCCTCGAGGCATCTGGTGGCTTGGTAACTGGAACTTTTGAGCCCGTATGTCAAGGTCTGTAATTGGAGAATAATTTTGTGGTTACACTCATCATTCCATAATATGTTTTGCAGATGCCTATGAGATGGATCAATCTTTATAGCCCTGTACATATGCATTATATCCGTTATAAGTACATATTTGTGGGACCTGAATAAAATTAATATGTCAAACAGGTCTTTTTGCACTTTGGGTTCATTTAAGAGAACTTCATTTAAGCTGTTATGATGAGAACTTGCTTTAGTATTGCCATTGAAAACGATTCTAACTTCATTTGTTTTTCTATCATTTTTTATGACGGGTAAATGCTGCATGAAATACATCTTTTCAGTATCGGCATCCTTTAGGGGTATGACCTTTGCATGACCTAGCTCAATATATTGATCTAAGAAGTCTTTATATTGTTTATTTAGTTGCTCATCCTTAGCAAATCTTTTTTCTATACAGCATAATACTTTTGATGCAATGGGAAATGTGTTGCCTGAGTTAAGCTGATCTATTGGTAATTGAAGCGGAAGGGACCCCTGAAACTCGCTGCTGAGCTGTACCGAATTTTTAAATTCGGCTTCACAGACGGCCTGCTTTACTGTAACCTCCGATTTCGTTTCAGGAACTAATTCAGTTTCCCAAAACTTTTGTAGGAGGCGATCAACATTATCCTCGGTGCTACTTGAAGCAGCTACAAGATTGCTTTTGAAAGATGAGCTTTTTGTTTTTATTTCACCTGACAATATTGAGCCAAACTCTGTGTCCATTAAATAGAGATCACTATTTTGGAGCTCGACTTTGTTAGGTAGCAGTATTTTAAAAAACACATCAGCATTGACCGGGTGACATTTCCTTTTTGCTATCAAAAAGGAAATGTCACCCCGAGTATGAAAATCATTGTCTGCGAGTACCACAGAGTCCGGAATGACCACATTCTGCAAGTTAATTGTCTGCTGAGGCAACTGTGTTGTGATTTGGTTCACAATGGAACATGTCACTTGACACTCATAGTCATTGTTGAGTGAGATAAAATTGACAACAGCTGATTTTGAAGTTGTGTTTGTTTGATTGCCTAAAGCAGTTATGTTTAGATCATTATTGAAAAGCTTCAACTGTAATGAATTGGCCAGATCGGATGTTAAAAAGTTTACTTGACTACCAGAGTCGACCAGCCCCCGAGCAATTATGTGTGACTTTCCGTCTTGGCTGAGGATCTTTGCCTTTATTGTTGGCAGTAAAACTGTATTATTAACACCACTGTGCAATGAAGCTTTTGTTTTGTTTTGTTCACAGTGCAATAAGGTATTGTGCTCCTTGCTACTGCACCGAGAACACTTGAAGTGAAAGTGACACTTGCTACTGTGCATTCCTAAGCATATCTTCCATAAATTATTGGTGGTTGTAAATTCAACCCTTTCCTGAGGGGACAAGGCTTAAAATTTTGTGCATTTGAATAATTTATGTGACTCAGAATTACAAAATTTACAAGAGGGTACTAATTTGCTTGCAAAATTTGACACTTTGTTTTTTGACACATTACTGTTAAAATGGGTATATGTCTTACCTTCACTTTTTTGGCTCTCCTCGAAGCTGCTGGCTCTTCTTTCCATGAAGGTAAAGAAGTCCTCTAATGTTGGCAGCTTCGTATTGTCTCGCTCGCTATGATATGCTCGACAGGAAAATTGGTCAATTTTTCGCAGCAGAATAGGTAGAATGACCATGACCCAGCTATCAGTTGCCTGCCCTAGAGTTTTCAAAGCCCCTAAGTGTTGGAGAGATTGTGATATTAACTCTCGCAAATTGCTGGCAGAACTCCTTACAATTGGTTGGATATCCAACAATGCTTGCACATGGTTAGTTATTATCAAGAACTTGTTATCATAAGCCGTGTCTACACCGAACGAGCGGCTCGCTCGAACACCGTTCGCCCAAACGTGCTCGCCCGGTGTGGACGTGATTCGGGCAAACGATGGCTCGCCCGAGCCGTTCGGGCGAGCCCCCGAATGCTTGCCCGAACAGTTTGCCCGAGCCGCGAGCGGCTCAGCCTATGTGGACGGTGGTTTTGTTCGGCCGAACGACAGAAGGCCAGGGCGATTTTTGCCCTACGTATTATTATTCTAATTTGTACTTTATTGTTAACACTATAAGGTCGTAACACATTTTTCGTAAATGCAAATTCCATTTTGTTTTATCACACTTTTATATTTTGCTGTTAGCCGATTCGACTTCATTCAAAACTGAACGCTAATCGTAAGAGTATAAAGCCGTTAAACACTTTTTGCAATTGCATATTCTGCAAATAAAGTAATTTTGTCCACGCGTCCTTTACCGTTTTGCTATTTAACAAATTCGAATAGTTCGAATTTGGACGTTATTCCTAAAGAGAAAGCTTTGAAAAAATTTCTTCGTCTCCTTCATCAATTTTGCTGAGTTAGGTTGAACTATAGCGTACTACTAATAAGGTTGTTATTAGATATATTGGCACGCAGGGGGAGAGAGGGGAAGGGTTTTTTGTTTTGCAAAATTAAAATTCATCAAGTTTTCACTTCTGCCGGCACTCCCCGAGTGCAACCCGGTCTTTTTTTATCAAGGTAACTTATTAACCCTTTCACCGCCACAGTCGGCCATAGCCGACAACGCAAAATCGTGACTACGACGCCACAGTCGGCGCTGGCCGACAAACATTTTTTCATGAATACCTATTGAAAAACAGCCCATTTTAATGGTGGCGTTATTTCTTTACCCATTTTAATTTTACCCCCGTGGCGTCAGTGGCACAGCGTATTGCTTCGCCGTCGGGCGGTGAAAAGGTTAAAGTTCAATCGAAGTCGCTGCGTTGGAAAAGGTCAAAATTAGCTTGACCCCTCGATACCTACATTACATATTGATATTGGGAAATTAGGGATCAAGTTATACCTACTGGCCGTTGGTAACTTGGTAGTGAGACGAGTTGAGGCGGATTTGGGAATTGCGTAACTGAGTTCGACACGCATGGGTTTGTTTGTCAGCTGGAAGGATTGGTAGATTGAGTAGTACCTACCTAGTAGGAATTTCAAAAGGTAGGCGTCTTCGCTCTGATCATAACACAATTGATCAAATAATTTTATCCCGGCCTCTTTTCGGTTCTCAAAAATTTTGCGCATCCACATTTTTCGACTTTTTTTAAAAATACATTTCTTCCGATTTCGAATTCGAAAAAGCAAAAGCAAAATTAACGTTGTCGCAGCGACAGCTGTGCGCACGTGCGGCTTCATCGTGACCGTGAGCTCAACTATCAGTAGGTAAATTCGCCGCGAGCCGCGCGCGTTTGCCCGAACGCCCGTCCACACCGACCGAGCGCTTGCGGCCGACCCTTTTGACGGCTCGCCCGAACCGTTCGGGCGAGCGTTTTTGATGGCTCGGGCGAGCCGCTCGGCCGGTGTGGACACGGCTATTCCTATTTTTTAACAATTCTAATGATTTTTCATATGACTCCCCTATAATGGGAAGCCCTTCAATCAGTGACAATGGCTCACCTTTTAAAAACTTTCTTAAATATAATAATTTTTGAATAAATTCTAATTTTACGTTATTATGTATCATGGCACTAAAGAGTTCAATAAATGTTTGATATTGCGTGTAGTCCTTGCCATCATACACGGGGATGTCCATCTGTGGCAAAGCAATGCTAGCACTGCACCGGTTTCCGTTGACGCTCTCTTGCGTTGTATTTTGTTAAAACGTTGTCGATTTGACGTAATCGTGATAAAACTGCCTCTTTGTCAAAAGGTCCGTTTTGCTGCTCTTGCCAGAAGTTTTCTGCCTTCGTAAGCGATCCTCTGCATTGCGCCATCTGCGCTTTTATTTTTGTTTCATTAGGCATGTTTTTGGTTTGGATGTTTTAAGGTTAGATTCAACAAAACATAAAGTTGACGTTGACAATGACAGATGACAGTCTATGGCGATTGATTGAAGTGAATGCAGAATGGTTCCAGGCGGATGTCACAGTGTCGTTCTGCGGCTGAGTTCACGATGAATTCGGCGGCGTGTCTCGATACCAACCGGAAAAAAATGGCGGCCGTTTTCTTCCAATTTTGTATTGCGAAGATTGAATATGCAGACGTGTGCGGCAATAATTCGTATGAAAATATTGACGGATTTCGATTACACACACTTTTGGTCCGCAGTATTAGTCGAAACACTTGAATTATTCGCGATTCACTTTCAGTGTTAATGTACCGCACAATTGCACTAGAATAACAAAAAATATTTTAACTTGCAGCCTGAGCAGATATTTTGTTTCGGCGCCAATTTATGTTCGTGAGGAACATAAATAAAATAGTTTTTGATAGAAATTCACACTTTTATTTAATTAAAACTGATTAAAAGTATGGAGCACATGCAGCGAGTTAGAAGGTAATTTTTGAAGAGCCTGAATGAATGGTAATGCCTAATTTACATTCATTCGTGTGACATGGATACTAGTTTATTGAGTGTTCGTTGCGGACACTCACGATGAAAGCACTCAACGCGGACGGCGCCCGCGTCGTCTTAGTCTTTAATTTCCTTCCTTCGCTTTGATCACACTGCTGCATACCGTAAGCGGGGCGCAAATGCGGTGCGCCTCGCGCTGCGCAGACCTATGCGACCTGTTGTGACATCTCTAACTTAAAATCGATAATACGTGTCTGCTTTCTGTGTGTTTGTAATACTGATTTTGTTGTTGAACAGGAAGCATAGTAGTAGGCGGTGTCGGCAGCGGCAGCTTCTCCCTGGGAACGCTACCGTTCCGCGTGGTGTCGCGGCTGCTGGAGGCCGCGCCGCTCGGCACGGACGACGGCCGCTCGCTGCGGCGCGCGCTGCTCGCGCTCGGCGCCGTGCGGCTCGTGCTCGCCTGCCTGTCCGTCTTCACGCACCACCGCCCCGCTTCCAACGATGTGAGTGCACCACTAGTCACAGGGACGACACTGCTGGAGGCCGCGCCGCTCGGCACGGACGACGGCCGCTCGCTGCGGCGCGCGCTGCTCGCGCTCGGCGCCGTGCGGCTCGTGCTCGCCTGCCTGTCCGTCTTCACGCACCACCGCCCCGCTTCCAACGATGTGAGTGCACCACTAGTCACAGGGACGACACTGCTGGAGGCCGCGCCGCTCGGCACGGACGACGGCCGCTCGCTGCGGCGCGCGCTGCTCGCGCTCGGCGCCGTGCGGCTCGTGCTCGCCTGCCTGTCCGTCTTCACGCACCACCGCCCCGCTTCCAACGATGTGAGTGCACCACTAGTCACAGGGACGACACTGCTGGAGGCCGCGCCGCTCGGCACGGACGACGGCCGCTCGCTGCGGCGCGCGCTGCTCGCGCTCGGCGCCGTGCGGCTCGTGCTCGCCTGCCTGTCCGTCTTCACGCACCACCGCCCCGCTTCCAACGATGTGAGTGCACCACTAGTCACAGGGACGACACTGCTGGAGGCCGCGCCGCTCGGCACGGACGACGGCCGCTCGCTGCGGCGCGCGCTGCTCGCGCTCGGCGCCGTGCGGCTCGTGCTCGCCTGCCTGTCCGTCTTCACGCACCACCGCCCCGCTTCCAACGATGTGAGTGCACCACTAGTCACAGGGACGACACTGCTGGAGGCCGCGCCGCTCGGCACGGACGACGGCCGCTCGCTGCGGCGCGCGCTGCTCGCGCTCGGCGCCGTGCGGCTCGTGCTCGCCTGCCTGTCCGTCTTCACGCACCACCGCCCCGCTTCCAACGATGTGAGTGCACCACTAGTCACGGACGACACTGCTGGAGGCCGCGCCGCTCGGCACGGACGACGGCCGCTCGCTGCGGCGCGCGCTGCTCGCGTTCGGCGCCGTGCGGCTCGTGCTCGCCTGCCTGTCCGTCTTCACGCACCACCGCCCCGCTTCCAACGATGTGAGTGCACCACTAGTCACAGGGACGACACTGCTGGAGGCCGCGCCGCTCGGCACGGACGACGGCCGCTCGCTGCGGCGCGCGCTGCTCGCGCTCGGCGCCGTGCGGCTCGTGCTCGCCTGCCTGTCCGTCTTCACGCACCACCGCCCCGCTTCCAACGATGTGAGTGCACCACTAGTCACAGGGACGACACTGCTGGAGGCCGCGCCGCTCGGCACGGACGACGGCCGCTCGCTGCGGCGCGCGCTGCTCGCGTTCGGCGCCGTGCGGCTCGTGCTCGCCTGCCTGTCCGTCTTCACGCACCACCGCCCCGCTTCCAACGATGTGAGTGCACCACTAGTCACAGGGACGACACTGCTGGAGGCCGCGCCGCTCGGCACGGACGACGGCCGCTCGCTGCGGCGCGCGCTGCTCGCGCTCGGCGCCGTGCGGCTCGTGCTCGCCTGCCTGTCCGTCTTCACGCACCACCGCCCCGCTTCCAACGATGTGAGTGCACCACTAGTCACAGGGACGACACTGCTGGAGGCCGCGCCGCTCGGCACGGACGACGGCCGCTCGCTGCGGCGCGCGCTGCTCGCGTTCGGCGCCGTGCGGCTCGTGCTCGCCTGCCTGTCCGTCTTCACGCACCACCGCCCCGCTTCCAACGATGTGAGTGCACCACTAGTCACAGGGACGACACTGCTGGAGGCCGCGCCGCTCGGCACGGACGACGGCCGCTCGCTGCGGCGCGCGCTGCTCGCGCTCGGCGCCGTGCGGCTCGTGCTCGCCTGCCTGTCCGTCTTCACGCACCACCGCCCCGCTTCCAACGATGTGAGTGCACCACTAGTCACAGGGACGACACTGCTGGAGGCCGCGCCGCTCGGCACGGACGACGGCCGCTCGCTGCGGCGCGCGCTGCTCGCGCTCGGCGCCGTGCGGCTCGTGCTCGCCTGCCTGTCCGTCTTCACGCACCACCGCCCCGCTTCCAACGATGTGAGTGCACCACTAGTCACAGGGACGACACTGCTGGAGGCCGCGCCGCTCGGCACGGACGACGGCCGCTCGCTGCGGCGCGCGCTGCTCGCGTTCGGCGCCGTGCGGCTCGTGCTCGCCTGCCTGTCCGTCTTCACGCACCACCGCCCCGCTTCCAACGATGTGAGTGCACCACTAGTCACAGGGACGACACTGCTGGAGGCCGCGCCGCTCGGCACGGACGACGGCCGCTCGCTGCGGCGCGCGCTGCTCGCGCTCGGCGCCGTGCGGCTCGTGCTCGCCTGCCTGTCCGTCTTCACGCACCACCGCCCCGCTTCCAACGATGTGAGTGCACCACTAGTCACAGGGACGACACTGCTGGAGGCCGCGCCGCTCGGCACGGACGACGGCCGCTCGCTGCGGCGCGCGCTGCTCGCGCTCGGCGCCGTGCGGCTCGTGCTCGCCTGCCTGTCCGTCTTCACGCACCACCGCCCCGCTTCCAACGATGTGAGTGCACCACTAGTCACAGGGACGACACTGCTGGAGGCCGCGCCGCTCGGCACGGACGACGGCCGCTCGCTGCGGCGCGCGCTGCTCGCGCTCGGCGCCGTGCGGCTCGTGCTCGCCTGCCTGTCCGTCTTCACGCACCACCGCCCCGCTTCCAACGATGTGAGTGCACCACTAGTCACAGGGACGACACTGCTGGAGGCCGCGCCGCTCGGCACGGACGACGGCCGCTCGCTGCGGCGCGCGCTGCTCGCGCTCGGCGCCGTGCGGCTCGTGCTCGCCTGCCTGTCCGTCTTCACGCACCACCGCCCCGCTTCCAACGATGTGAGTGCACCACTAGTCACAGGGACGACACTGCTGGAGGCCGCGCCGCTCGGCACGGACGACGGCCGCTCGCTGCGGCGCGCGCTGCTCGCGCTCGGCGCCGTGCGGCTCGTGCTCGCCTGCCTGTCCGTCTTCACGCACCACCGCCCCGCTTCCAACGATGTGAGTGCACCACTAGTCACACGGACGGCACTGCTGCAGACTGCGCCGCTGTGTTAGCCTACCAACAATGACTCGACCGCAAAGTATCCTTCGACATCCCAACAGCACACACCGAGGGCTCCACCACGATGATGAGCGGCAGCGGAACTAAGCATGATGCTCTACTGTTGCTCCGCTTCCGCCGCTGCTGGAAGTCGTGGCCAAGTCCTTATGGACACTATGCCTGATATCCTTTACGTATTCTGCGGTGTCCTTAGACACGCCGAAGCATACCATCACAACATCGAGTTCGTGACTAGTTTCTCTTCGAAGATTCCCATAGCATTCCATAGTATGCCAAAATCTTTAAAAATAGTAATTTGCAAACGTACATAATGTGATCCGCGAATTCAAAAGAGTCAATAATTACAATACAGAACCGCACATATCGTTGATTGTTTTTACCTTGGCGTTTACATGACGGTTCTAACATTCCATTCGTTTCCAGAACAGCCAAACGTCGAACGGCTCGTCGCTAGGCAAGGGCGACGACAAGAGCCAGCTGTACTGGGCCAAGGGCACCGGGTTCGGCACCGGCTCCACGCAGCAGTCGTGGAACGTGGAGCAGGCGCTCGTGCGTCAGCGGACCGAGGAGGAGCACGTGACTGTGCTGCTGCAGGTACACTAGATATTTACTTCTTTCTAGTCGCCTCTCTCTCTTGGCAGTGTTCGTTCATCTCATTGGCGATCTGCCGCGCGTTCCTGTGCCCGCAACCCTGCCCTCCCCACTAGCCGCTCGATAGTCACCGCCGCAGAATAGCAACAGCAAGTCATCAAAGGTGGTCGTGTATCCGCCACACGATCAATCACGTGGGTCGTCCAAGCACTCAGTCGTTTACTCGTATTTAAATTCAACATAAGATTAAGTGTTTGAAATAAATGAATTTTTCTCAACATGCAATGAAATATTTACGTTGTGTTCTTCATAATGGGCTTCGAAGTGTCACGTTTCGGGCGCAGCGAGACGAGAGACCCGTAATGGCATTTCATACAAAATTGGACGCCTAGGCCGTCAAGATGGTCTTTTTTAATTTCCATTCCACTATTTGTGGCACAGGATCACGGCGTTCAGCCATGAAAATTAAAGTTTGATTTCTTGGAGTTTTTTAATTTATTTCATTGCATGTTTGAGAAAAGCACTATACATACCTCGGCGTGAAAAGGGGTTAGCCGGCCTCTATAGTAATTTACTATTATTCTGCAAGTAGGCCGTAATGGCCCTTTTACAAGTCAAAATTCTGCCAGTGTTTATGAAAAAGAAGACCACTGTTAAGAAGAAACAAACTCGACAGTCAGTCATTTTTTGCCAAAAAAAGCTTATTACAATGATAGTTCTTAACCTACTTAAAATGAGTCAAACTGAATGTGAATACAAAGAAAAGAATTCGTCATAATGCGTTGTTCTACAAGAACACATGTCCGAATAAGGTATATGAATTCTTAAGCTATTTTGGGCTCTGGATTGGGCCATGCATTTCTGTCAGTGAGATAGTCCTCAACCCTAAAATAATCAATGTGTGTTCCTTTGTGTCTATCGCGGCTTCTTAAACACTGTCTTGTTTTTAAGCATTTAAGAATTTAAGTTTGTAACACCCAAATTATTCTGCGTCATCAGGTCCTAGCATCATATATGAACCCCGGCGAGAAATGGCCTCCCGAAGAGAGTTCTGCAGAAGTAGAATTCTCACCAGAGGCGGAGAGGAGCGAGAGCGAGGCGCACGAGTTGCCCACGGAGTTCATCGACCTTATAGCTAATAGTTCATTAGTGCCCGCCATCTGCTCATACCTTAGGAACGATTCAGGTAAGATTTGCAGACATCTCTAGTTCAATGCCGGCTGAGGTTGAATATTTACCTTAAGAGTCCGCAGTAAGCTCGATTCTCCATACAAACGTAGTTACGCTCTCATTTTAAAACTACGTGTTGGATTGTAACGAAACTTTGCATATACAATGACATGAGGTATATCTATGTCTGTAATTAGTTTATGTAGCTTCAAATACCATAGTAAAAAAAATACAGCGAATTTAAGTTCTTCACACAAAACTTGTTTTTGCTGTATTTCGTTTGTTTTATAAACTGGAACCATATAAACTAATTACAGACATAGATATACCTCATGTCAACGTATATTCAAAGTTTCGTCATAATCCAATACGTAGTTTTAAGAGCGTTTCTAAAAAAAAATGCCACTATTATTAATTGTACTTCTAGGATTTTTTTTTTAACTATTTCCACTCAGAATCAGGAGCTCTTTCGACCCTGGTAGGACAAAAAACTGTCCCAAAGATATTTTTCCTATTGTGTTACCATTTACCATACACTTTGTATGGTGGTAACACAATAGGAAAGTTCAAAAATGTATGAAAATTTTGGGACACTTTTTTTCTCCTATTGGGATAGAAAGACATCGTGATTTTGAGTAGAAATAACATAAAAGTTGCAGAAAATCTCCGAAAAAATGTAGTGGCATTTTTTTTGAGAAACGCTCCTAAAGCACGTGTATGGTACAAAATGCAAAAATATTTATCGATTTAATCCTCTCATAAATACGTACCAAAACCTTAATCCGCGGACATAGAGCTATGGGACATATTTATGAGTACGTTGTATGCATCCATATTTTTACACTTGACTGTAAAGTCAGCAGCAGAAGTGGCTAAGCAGTTCTAGTGCTCAATATGATCTACACACGAACTCTAATGTCAAGGGAACAAGGATCTGTGTAGGTTATTTTGAGCTGACTGTACTCACTCTAGGTGATGCAACATGAGGTTGTTTTGAGCGAGCCATGGAGCAATATATGTAACACGCCTGTTTCACGGTAAGTTTCCCCGCCCGCTTAACGCGAGCTTTGGGGACCGATTTTTGACTCGATTTTTTCGACTACTTGCTTTTGATTTTTTTCTGTTATGAAACGCATAGTATATTTAAAATTTATCAATTTACTATATTATAGAGACGCTACTTCCAATAAAGTACTATTCTCTGACATCAGGTATTTTTTTTAGGAACGTTGAAAATTCAAATTTGAAAAACCGGTAATTATCTACTTTGCAAACAACTAAACGCAAATGTATCGATAGCCAATCACTAGCTTTCGAGTGATGAATCATCACTGATGATTTTAAAAATAGCTATTATTGGGTTCATGCGAAAATAATAGTGACACATTTTCGTGTACGAATAATTTCTACCGATCGCTTTTGATTTCGAGCGCTCGAATGTCAAAAATCGGTTCCCAGGTCGCGTCGCTGTTGCATACATTTATCTCCTTAGGTTTGACAAGTGCTGTGTTTCCTTTATTGTTTTGCTTTATAACCTGACTCGAAACGCATCTGTAGCTATGGAATTCAATATAAATAATTTTTCAAGGGCTGTAGCGGAACTGGCGAAGTGAAAATTATATTTATATTTATTTATTTATTTATTGATACATGGAAAACCAACAGCGCAACATATTTATAGACAAAATAATAAATCCATATAGCCAATTGCAGGTTCTCACTTATAGAAATAAACTAACAAAGAAAGAAGAAATTTAGTACAATTTGCAATAAAACAAACCTTTTTAACCCTCGTCGTAGACGAGGCGTATTATAAGTTTAACATGTGTATCTGTGGCTGTAGGTGGCATGTTGGCTCCCAATTTTTCTATCGAAAGTCTATTCTGTCGAGACCAGCTAACGAAAAAAACAGCTCCTTACAAATTTCTACCCAAACACGTGCCTGAAACCCGGTTTGCGCATGTGCGAACTAAATGACTGTCTGGCATCGTATTGACACCCCGCCCCCACCCCGCAATGGCACCCTTTCTGTGGGCCGATTTTGCGGCGCTACTTAGACTTCTATGGTCTATGCTTCTATGGTTGTTATTCGTTTGCTGGTCGAGACGGTGCTCAGCTAAGCACAGTCTCGACCAGCGAAGACTAGCCTAGACTAATCTCGACGGAGCTACGTTTGTTGTGTCGCGGATGTATTACCACCGTAGGTATGTCTACCAAACGATATTGAGTTGCATGTGTGTCATACGCAGTGCTGGACATGTCGCGGCACATCCCGCTGTACGTGTGCGTGCTCCGCTGCGCGCGCGCGATGCACGCGCTGCGCTCGCGGCGGCTCGCGCCCGCGCTGCGCCCGCTGCCGCGCCTGCTCGCGCTCATGTCGCGCACCACCAACAGCTACGCGACCAAGCTCAGGTATGTACTGACCGTGTCAATGTCATGCCTTTACCAGTGCTGGACATGTCGCGGCACATCCCGCTGTACGTGTGCGTGCTCCGCTGCGCGCGCGCGATGCACGCGCTGCGCTCGCGGCGGCTCGCGCCCGCGCTGCGCCCGCTGCCGCGCCTGCTCGCGCTCATGTCGCGCACCACCAACAGCTACGCGACCAAGCTCAGGTATGTACTGACCGTGTCAATGTCATGCCTTTACCAGTGCTGGACATGTCGCGGCACATCCCGCTGTACGTGTGCGTGCTCCGCTGCGCGCGCGCGATGCACGCGCTGCGCTCGCGGCGGCTCGCGCCCGCGCTGCGCCCGCTGCCGCGCCTGCTCGCGCTCATGTCGCGCACCACCAACAGCTACGCGACCAAGCTCAGGTATGTACTGACCGTGTCAATGTCATGCCTTTACCAGTGCTGGACATGTCGCGGCACATCCCGCTGTACGTGTGCGTGCTCCGCTGCGCGCGCGCGATGCACGCGCTGCGCTCGCGGCGGCTCGCGCCCGCGCTGCGCCCGCTGCCGCGCCTGCTCGCGCTCATGTCGCGCACCACCAACAGCTACGCGACCAAGCTCAGGTATGTACTGACCGTGTCAATGTCATGCCTTTACCAGTGCTGGACATGTCGCGGCACATCCCGCTGTACGTGTGCGTGCTCCGCTGCGCGCGCGCGATGCACGCGCTGCGCTCGCGGCGGCTCGCGCCCGCGCTGCGCCCGCTGCCGCGCCTGCTCGCGCTCATGTCGCGCACCACCAACAGCTACGCGACCAAGCTCAGGTATGTACTGACCGTGTCAATGTCATGCCTTTACCAGTGCTGGACATGTCGCGGCACATCCCGCTGTACGTGTGCGTGCTCCGCTGCGCGCGCGCGATGCACGCGCTGCGCTCGCGGCGGCTCGCGCCCGCGCTGCGCCCGCTGCCGCGCCTGCTCGCGCTCATGTCGCGCACCACCAACAGCTACGCGACCAAGCTCAGGTATGTACTGACCGTGTCAATGTCATGCCTTTACCAGTGCTGGACATGTCGCGGCACATCCCGCTGTACGTGTGCGTGCTCCGCTGCGCGCGCGCGATGCACGCGCTGCGCTCGCGGCGGCTCGCGCCCGCGCTGCGCCCGCTGCCGCGCCTGCTCGCGCTCATGTCGCGCACCACCAACAGCTACGCGACCAAGCTCAGGTATGTACTGACCGTGTCAATGTCATGCCTTTACCAGTGCTGGACATGTCGCGGCACATCCCGCTGTACGTGTGCGTGCTCCGCTGCGCGCGCGCGATGCACGCGCTGCGCTCGCGGCGGCTCGCGCCCGCGCTGCGCCCGCTGCCGCGCCTGCTCGCGCTCATGTCGCGCACCACCAACAGCTACGCGACCAAGCTCAGGTATGTACTGACCGTGTCAATGTCATGCCTTTACCAGTGCTGGACATGTCGCGGCACATCCCGCTGTACGTGTGCGTGCTCCGCTGCGCGCGCGCGATGCACGCGCTGCGCTCGCGGCGGCTCGCGCCCGCGCTGCGCCCGCTGCCGCGCCTGCTCGCGCTCATGTCGCGCACCACCAACAGCTACGCGACCAAGCTCAGGTATGTACTGACCGTGTCAATGTCATGCCTTTACCAGTGCTGGACATGTCGCGGCACATCCCGCTGTACGTGTGCGTGCTCCGCTGCGCGCGCGCGATGCACGCGCTGCGCTCGCGGCGGCTCGCGCCCGCGCTGCGCCCGCTGCCGCGCCTGCTCGCGCTCATGTCGCGCACCACCAACAGCTACGCGACCAAGCTCAGGTATGTACTGACCGTGTCAATGTCATGCCTTTACCAGTGCTGGACATGTCGCGGCACATCCCGCTGTACGTGTGCGTGCTCCGCTGCGCGCGCGCGATGCACGCGCTGCGCTCGCGGCGGCTCGCGCCCGCGCTGCGCCCGCTGCCGCGCCTGCTCGCGCTCATGTCGCGCACCACCAACAGCTACGCGACCAAGCTCAGGTATGTACTGACCGTGTCAATGTCATGCCTTTACCAGTGCTGGACATGTCGCGGCACATCCCGCTGTACGTGTGCGTGCTCCGCTGCGCGCGCGCGATGCACGCGCTGCGCTCGCGGCGGCTCGCGCCCGCGCTGCGCCCGCTGCCGCGCCTGCTCGCGCTCATGTCGCGCACCACCAACAGCTACGCGACCAAGCTCAGGTATGTACTGACCGTGTCAATGTCATGCCTTTACCAGTGCTGGACATGTCGCGGCACATCCCGCTGTACGTGTGCGTGCTCCGCTGCGCGCGCGCGATGCACGCGCTGCGCTCGCGGCGGCTCGCGCCCGCGCTGCGCCCGCTGCCGCGCCTGCTCGCGCTCATGTCGCGCACCACCAACAGCTACGCGACCAAGCTCAGGTATGTACTGACCGTGTCAATGTCATGCCTTTACCAGTGCTGGACATGTCGCGGCACATCCCGCTGTACGTGTGCGTGCTCCGCTGCGCGCGCGCGATGCACGCGCTGCGCTCGCGGCGGCTCGCGCCCGCGCTGCGCCCGCTGCCGCGCCTGCTCGCGCTCATGTCGCGCACCACCAACAGCTACGCGACCAAGCTCAGGTATGTACTGACCGTGTCAATGTCATGCCTTTACCAGTGCTGGACATGTCGCGGCACATCCCGCTGTACGTGTGCGTGCTCCGCTGCGCGCGCGCGATGCACGCGCTG
Organism: Epinotia bilunana; assembly: GCA_947049275.1. Classification (NCBI taxonomy): domain Eukaryota; kingdom Metazoa; phylum Arthropoda; class Insecta; order Lepidoptera; family Tortricidae; genus Epinotia; species Epinotia bilunana. Next base: position 16,154,083 of record OX346268.1, on the reverse strand, counting down.
CGCTCGCGGCGGCTCGCGCCCGCGCTGCGCCCGCTGCCGCGCCTGCTCGCGCTCATGTCGCGCACCACCAACAGCTACGCGACCAAGCTCAGGTATGTACTGACCGTGTCAATGTCATGCCTTTACCAGTGCTGGACATGTCGCGGCACATCCCGCTGTACGTGTGCGTGCTCCGCTGCGCGCGCGCGATGCACGCGCTGCGCTCGCGGCGGCTCGCGCCCGCGCTGCGCCCGCTGCCGCGCCTGCTCGCGCTCATGTCGCGCACCACCAACAGCTACGCGACCAAGCTCAGGTATGTACTGACCGTGTCAATGTCATGCCTTTACCAGTGCTGGACATGTCGCGGCACATCCCGCTGTACGTGTGCGTGCTCCGCTGCGCGCGCGCGATGCACGCGCTGCGCTCGCGGCGGCTCGCGCCCGCGCTGCGCCCGCTGCCGCGCCTGCTCGCGCTCATGTCGCGCACCACCAACAGCTACGCGACCAAGCTCAGGTATGTACTGACCGTGTCAATGTCATGCCTTTACCAGTGCTGGACATGTCGCGGCACATCCCGCTGTACGTGTGCGTGCTCCGCTGCGCGCGCGCGATGCACGCGCTGCGCTCGCGGCGGCTCGCGCCCGCGCTGCGCCCGCTGCCGCGCCTGCTCGCGCTCATGTCGCGCACCACCAACAGCTACGCGACCAAGCTCAGGTATGTACTGACCGTGTCAATGTCATGCCTTTACCAGTGCTGGACATGTCGCGGCACATCCCGCTGTACGTGTGCGTGCTCCGCTGCGCGCGCGCGATGCACGCGCTGCGCTCGCGGCGGCTCGCGCCCGCGCTGCGCCCGCTGCCGCGCCTGCTCGCGCTCATGTCGCGCACCACCAACAGCTACGCGACCAAGCTCAGGTATGTACTGACCGTGTCAATGTCATGCCTTTACCAGGCCATATTCATTCATGGTCTGCTCAATTCCTTCGCTTGTGGGTAGTCATTGCCAAAGTAGGAACCGAAGGAATCCGAGGTACTCCCGCTGAGCTCTGTCATCAGGTTTTTGGAAACGATGGAGCAAGCTTTGGAGTAGCCGTAGAAGGGGTAGCTATAGGGGAGTAGAGTCCAAATAAAAAAAACAAGAATGTAAAATATTGTCTAATGGACAAAAGAGGAAAGCAGGGGATTAAATAATCACAAAATTATCAGTGTCCAAAGTTTTAAGAGGGGGTATATTCTGTCCCTTTTCCGCAAAACGCACCTTCATATGAAACGATTGTCATTTACTATGACGCTCGCGGATCGTGACGTCACGATCTGCGAGCGTTTTCTCTCTATCAAGCAACATTAAAACGGTTGTACCTTCGTAATTCTTTGAGATATTTGAATGGGATTTTCGTCACTAGGCATATTTTTTGCCTTCTTTCTTTTGGAGTAATAATTCATTTTGAGTTTTCACCCGTATTGGGTATAGCCGTCCAAATTAATTTTTTTTTAACCAAAGTCTGCTTTTGTGTCACGTTAGCTTTTGTGTTATCTATAATACAACATTGGGTATATTTTGTGTCACACGTGATTAGTCAGATGTCGGTTAAAAAAAAACCTCAATTTTGATGGCCCCAGCCATTTTTTTTAAGGAGATCCGACACGATATTAATTTTCAAAATGTTTAGTGATTGTGTTTTTTTTTCTCAGGATGAGTAAAAAGACCATATTCGGGAAGATGACGTACAGCCAAAGGTTTAGCACATCGAGCAATTCAGAGCTCTCGGAAGAAGACGAAGGGCTCGCCTCGCTCATAGCTGACATTCAGGTATTTTTTTTTAAACCAGGGGCGCTACCGGGAAACGAAAACGAAATTCGTTCGTGTATCTCCCTCTCTGTCGGCCGGTTTGTAGGGTTCCGTACCCAAAGGGTAAAAACGGGACCCTATTACTAAGGCTCCGCTGTCTGTCTGTCCGTATGTCACCAACCGTGACAGTAACTGTCTAGAAATACATCATCTGTGAAAATGTCCACTGTTGAAATTTTCACAGATGTATTTCTGTTGCCGCTATAACAACAAATGTAATCACCAGCTAACTGGTACTATTCCTTTTTCTTACCATGTTTTTCAATGATTTTATTTTTAATACTATTTTATTTTTCTTTTTGTGTTGCTATTTTTGGTAACTAAAACTGTAGTCCCTTATACTTTCTTAATTATAAATAATCAAAAACGATTGTCTTAAAAATTATAAAAGAAAAGTAACCAAAAAGGAATAATGAATGATTTAATTGTGTACTAACATATGTATGCACAAACTTTTCCAGCAATGCTCCGTAACGACCCATAGAAGGAAGGAAATCCTTTTTATTATGTGAGGTTGCGAATTTATTGTTAATTAAATTATCAAAACCAATTGGTCTGTACCAAATGCGCTATAGTGTATATGGTACAGACCAACTTTATTTATCATACATAACAAGACTTGAGTGACAGAATCATGCAGGAAAATTAGGACTATATAATAAAATGTTTGTGTTTGGAAATGGGCAGGACATATATACGCAGAGTTATGGGTAAGATGGTCACACACACTAATGAACTGGTTTATCATTACATAGTATAAAATGATTCATGATTGGTTTATGTCACACGTAAATGTGGTCACACTGAGGCATAAGTTTTACCGAAACAAAACGTTAGCTGTCAAATCTCGTACAAATTGAGGGCAAAACGCAAACGCGATCGTAAAGTTTTGCTTCGGTAAAACTTATACTAGAACCTCTGATCTCAAAACCTTGCCAGGGAACCTGATGAGTTCGTTGAGCCCGTAGATAGAGGATTCCATACATTCGAGAGATGGAGTCCTAGCAAATCCCCGAAAGGGATATATGTAAATTAACGTGAATAAATTGAGAAGTACCAAAAGACTAATACAACCTTGACTTCCGATGTCCTATATACTTTAATGTTATATTTTCACTCAGGTTTTTGGTCCTCTCTACTTATTATTGGGGTGGAAAGGTTCTGGCGTGGCGATCACGTACCGGAAGGCGCAGCGTGGGTAGGCAACACAAGGTGGACTGATGACCTGGGAAAGGTCGCGGGAGTCCGCTGGATGCGGGTGGCGCAGCACCGGTCATTTTGGCACTCTTTGGGGGAGGCCTATGTCCAGCAGAGGAAGTTGTTTGGCTGATGTGATGATAATGATACTTATTCCCCCTCTAGTGTGGACACTAAATAAAATAATCAATTATGTCGTATTTTCTTGAAAAAGGATTAAAAACCGGCCAAGAGCGTGTCGGGCCACGCTCAGTGTAGGGTTCCGTAGCCCGTTCCGTGAACCGAATGTATGAACAAGAGAGTTCAAATTCCCAAATCAAATCGACCATGTATTACAGACAGACACAATACAAGCAATACTTAGCGAACAATTTTATTATTAGACAATGAACGACCAATGACAACTAAGACAATTCGGGCACGACAAATTTTCGACCTAATGTAGGGGCGCACCTGCTCCGACCCCATTAAATCAGGAAAAATCTTAACAGCGCCATGTACAATGTGAGCGTTCCGCGTACATCGACATATATCGGCAAATTAAGTAAACTATTGCGCGCGAGCTTAAAGTATGGTAGATGTTTTTTATGGGATAATTCTTTATTGCGTGAACCGCGTTTTAACGCTTTTTTACTTTATTTGAAAGCACGTCATTTCATTGTGATTTTGTAGAAATTACAGGTACAATAAACACCTGCTTATACGGTTAAATTACAAACTTAGTTCAGAAATTATTTTGTAATTTTTTTCAAAAACTATTCAACCTATCAAGTTCAAAATAATTTTTCTAAAAAGTTTTTATAAAGGTCTACTTTTGAGATTTTTTTCATATTTTTAAAATTTATGGTTCAAAAGTTAGAGGGGGGAGGGGACACACATTTTTTTTAACTTCTGGAGCGATTATCTCCGAAAATATTAACATTATCAAAAAATTATTAAAAAAAAAACACCCCACGTTACGTATAGGGCAGGTACCCTAATAAAAAAGAGAAATTAACTTTTTATAATTACTACTTTGTTGGCGTGATTGATATACATATTAGTACCAAATTTCAGCTTTCTAGTGCTAACGGTTACTGAGATTATCCGCGGACGGACGGACAGACAAAGCGAAACTATAAGGGTTCCTAGTCCAACGCAACCCTAAAAACGTAGTCAAATGGAGAAATAAGCATCGCAAGAGGTTAAATAATCACGAAGTTATAAGTGTTCAAAGTTTTAAGAAGGGCATGTTCTGTCCTTTTTCCGCTAATCGCAACTTCATATGAAACTATTGTCATTTACTATGACGCTCGCAGTTAGTGACGTCACTAACTGCGAGCGTTTTCTCTAACAACTCTAACAAGCAAAAACGGTTGTAGCTTCGTAATTCTTTGAGATCTTAATGGGATATTCGTTTCTAGGCATACGTTTTTGCCATCCTTCTTTTGGAGTAACGATAATTTTTTCACACCTTTCATTCGGAAAAGTAAGTTTTGCTCCACGACGGGAGCATATTCATTGGCATGTAGCATTTACGCAATGTGCCAATTGAACACAGATCTTAATAAAATTATCGACTGTAAATTTCATCGTAATCGATTAAAAACGAAGATATATCAAGTTTTTATTTTAACAACGTTATATCAAAATGTATGAATTTACGTAATATTTAAAAATTAGTAAAACAAATTAAGAAAGTTTGTTAAACCTTGTTAAGTAATTTTAACAGCATCTTTTTTAAATTTCTTCATATTCGGTGTGAAAAATAGTATGTGAATCAGGTACATAATAACCTGAATTGTACCACATTCACAGAAATAAATAAATGATTGTTTGATTGATTAACATCTCAGGATCCTACGTTAGAATCCCTCGCTACGCTCAGGTTTCTATTGCATGATTTCTCGGTACGTTCAGGATTCAATACACCGCCCTCGCCGTAAATATACTATTTTGCTCCCTTGTGACACAAATAGCTATGGAGTGTACACCTGTATTATTGAGTGTGGAGCATGACACGTTCCTTGCGTTGTTGCAGGCGACGTCAGCGCTGATGTGGGTGCGCGAGGGCGACGAGGAGGGCGCCGGCGGCGGCGCGGCGGCCGCGGCCAGCGGCGCCGGGCGCGAGGCGCGCTACATCGAGCTCATGCGCACCATGCAGTTCGGTGAGTTAACCTAATGCTGACCGCTATTTATTAACCCCCGACGCAAAGAGAGGGGTGTTATAAGTTTAACGTGTCCGTCTGTGTATCTGTCTGTGGTATCGTAGCTCCCAAACGGATGAACAAATTTTCGTTTTCGTTTTCGTGTATCATAGATTATTTTATCCCGAGTGTTCTTAGCCATGTGTCATGAAAATCTGTTCAGCCGTTTTTAAGGTATTGGACTTTGAAATTAAAATGTTGGGGGTTTTTCAACGTTTCTAAGTTGTATATAATTTAATTATTGTTATATGGAACTAGCCTTTGCCCGCGACTTGGTCCTCCCGGAAATCGTTTATATCATAGCTATCGAGCCAACCAACCATCAAGCTAATACGTTTTTGGGATAAAAACTTATCTTCATACCTAATTTCATCTAAATCGGTTTAGCGGTTTAAGCGTGAATAGGTTAGGTATAGGATAGCAGACAAACAGACGGGCATAGTTAATTTCATGATTGTATGTACATGTAATATTAGTATGGATATACTTTAGTAGTGTCGAAAGTAGTATTAATGACACGACATACATGAGAGTGATTTCCCAGTAATCGAATCATTGAGTAATCAAAGTTACTGTAATATTTGAAGATGACATTAAATTCGTAATCCATTATTTATGAATCGCATATTAAACCACTACTCTAGTTGTGATCCTCAATGACTACATAGGCGAATTGAAAAGTTTTGAACTTAAGGTCGAATATAAAATAAAAAACAAGACATAACGCTGGCAGGTTATACGCACATATTTTTTCATCTTTATGCACTATCATTTGTTTTTCTCCTGTCACAATTGTGATCGGAATACTAAACATGGTTTGCGATATCCTCGACAATGGATAAAATTTAGCACCGTTCCGTAATCAAGTACTTCGAAAACAAGGCGCACTCACACTCACACGCGATACAGAAACTGTATAAAAAGCCCTGTTTCACCTAAATAAAGGTCCATTAATATCCCGACTCTGGTCTGTATTATTTACACCTTACGGCCTACATCTCATCACCAACGTTCTTGGATTTTACAAGGTGTCTGCCAAATGGGATAATGTGAATTTTACGTAACTGCGATCAGGGCATCATCGACCAGTAAACTGCATATTAAAAGCTCATTCCCTCCACAGAAACGTTCGAGATGATAGCCGAATGCCCCGAGAGCGGGTTCCGTTTTTCGGTGCCGTACCACTTCGAGGGCACGGTCCGAGCAGCGGGCGAGCGCGCCCACCCGGCGCGCATGAAGCGGCTCGCGCAGGAGGCCGCCACGCTCGCCACCAGCCTGCCGCTCTCCTACTCGTCCTCCGTGTTCGTGCGCACCGACACCGACCGGCTCGACGTCATGAAGGTGAGTGTACGAGGGCACGGTCCGAGCAGCGGGCGAGCGCGCCCACCCGGCGCGCATGAAGCGGCTCGCGCAGGAGGCCGCCACGCTCGCCACCAGCCTGCCGCTCTCCTACTCGTCCTCCGTGTTCGTGCGCACCGACACCGACCGGCTCGACGTCATGAAGGTGAGTGTACGAGGGCACGGTCCGAGCAGCGGGCGAGCGCGCCCACCCGGCGCGCATGAAGCGGCTCGCGCAGGAGGCCGCCACGCTCGCCACCAGCCTGCCGCTCTCCTACTCGTCCTCCGTGTTCGTGCGCACCGACACCGACCGGCTCGACGTCATGAAGGTGAGTGTACGAGGGCACGGTCCGAGCAGCGGGCGAGCGCGCCCACCCGGCGCGCATGAAGCGGCTCGCGCAGGAGGCCGCCACGCTCGCCACCAGCCTGCCGCTCTCCTACTCGTCCTCCGTGTTCGTGCGCACCGACACCGACCGGCTCGACGTCATGAAGGTGAGTGTACGAGGGCACGGTCCGAGCAGCGGGCGAGCGCGCCCACCCGGCGCGCATGAAGCGGCTCGCGCAGGAGGCCGCCACGCTCGCCACCAGCCTGCCGCTCTCCTACTCGTCCTCCGTGTTCGTGCGCACCGACACCGACCGGCTCGACGTCATGAAGGTGAGTGTACGAGGGCACGGTCCGAGCAGCGGGCGAGCGCGCCCACCCGGCGCGCATGAAGCGGCTCGCGCAGGAGGCCGCCACGCTCGCCACCAGCCTGCCGCTCTCCTACTCGTCCTCCGTGTTCGTGCGCACCGACACCGACCGGCTCGACGTCATGAAGGTGAGTGTACGAGGGCACGGTCCGAGCAGCGGGCGAGCGCGCCCACCCGGCGCGCATGAAGCGGCTCGCGCAGGAGGCCGCCACGCTCGCCACCAGCCTGCCGCTCTCCTACTCGTCCTCCGTGTTCGTGCGCACCGACACCGACCGGCTCGACGTCATGAAGGTGAGTGTACGAGGGCACGGTCCGAGCAGCGGGCGAGCGCGCCCACCCGGCGCGCATGAAGCGGCTCGCGCAGGAGGCCGCCACGCTCGCCACCAGCCTGCCGCTCTCCTACTCGTCCTCCGTGTTCGTGCGCACCGACACCGACCGGCTCGACGTCATGAAGGTGAGTGTACGAGGGCACGGTCCGAGCAGCGGGCGAGCGCGCCCACCCGGCGCGCATGAAGCGGCTCGCGCAGGAGGCCGCCACGCTCGCCACCAGCCTGCCGCTCTCCTACTCGTCCTCCGTGTTCGTGCGCACCGACACCGACCGGCTCGACGTCATGAAGGTGAGTGTACGAGGGCACGGTCCGAGCAGCGGGCGAGCGCGCCCACCCGGCGCGCATGAAGCGGCTCGCGCAGGAGGCCGCCACGCTCGCCACCAGCCTGCCGCTCTCCTACTCGTCCTCCGTGTTCGTGCGCACCGACACCGACCGGCTCGACGTCATGAAGGTGAGTGTACGAGGGCACGGTCCGAGCAGCGGGCGAGCGCGCCCACCCGGCGCGCATGAAGCGGCTCGCGCAGGAGGCCGCCACGCTCGCCACCAGCCTGCCGCTCTCCTACTCGTCCTCCGTGTTCGTGCGCACCGACACCGACCGGCTCGACGTCATGAAGGTGAGTGTACGAGGGCACGGTCCGAGCAGCGGGCGAGCGCGCCCACCCGGCGCGCATGAAGCGGCTCGCGCAGGAGGCCGCCACGCTCGCCACCAGCCTGCCGCTCTCCTACTCGTCCTCCGTGTTCGTGCGCACCGACACCGACCGGCTCGACGTCATGAAGGTGAGTGTACGAGGGCACGGTCCGAGCAGCGGGCGAGCGCGCCCACCCGGCGCGCATGAAGCGGCTCGCGCAGGAGGCCGCCACGCTCGCCACCAGCCTGCCGCTAAGGTTAGGCTGCCGTTACAGGCACAACAACACACAAGGTCACAAGATATCAGATTTTATTTTTGTTGGAAAATTACATAACTAGTCGCTGCGTTTGTCCATTGATCCATTTGTCCAGGCACAAGACCGACATACGGTTCACACGACATCAATTGAACACATTGTGAGGCAAATTGAACACGCTTACCAAGCCTTGATGAATGACGAACGTCCTATTCAAAGCGGCGTCGCCGCTTTGCATAGCGGTAGAAACCGTATCGCTCTAGGACGAGCCAGAGGTAGCAAGGCACTAGGAGGACTCCAGTGTGTACATTACGTACGGTGCGTAGAATGGCAGCCGAAACGAATCTTTATACAAATTGGCGCACACCACTCGATTGTGCCTGACCGAGCTTCGCCTAAATAACGCTACGACGCTTTTTAGCAATAAAAATGTGTTGCAGGTGCTAATAACGGGTCCATCGGACACGCCGTACGCGAACGGCTGCTTCATCCTCGACGTGTACTTCCCCGCGGAGTACCCCGCCGTGCCCATGCTCATCAACCTGGAGACCACGGGGCGGCACTCGGTGCGCTTCAACCCCAACCTGTACAACGACGGCAAGGTGTGCCTGTCCGTGCTCAACACGTGGCACGGCCGCCCCGAGGAGAAGTGGAACGCGCACACCTCCAGCTTCCTGCAGGTGAGTCACTCTCAGTGTACTCTCGGGGAATACAGGCCAGTCAGGAAATGGTGGTGTCACCAAGGCATACATGAACATGATCTTAATGTACCGTTATGTTCCAGGTGCTGGTGTCGATCCAGTCCCTCATCCTGGTCCCGGAGCCGTACTTCAACGAGCCGGGCTACGAGCGCAGCCGCGGCACGCGCGTCGGCTCGTCCGCCAGCCTCGAGTACAACTCCAACATCTACCAGGCCTGCGCGCGCTGGGCCATGCTTGACCACCTGCGCAACCCGGAGCCTTGCTTCAAAGAGGTACACCAACGTACCTAATCGCTTATTGTTAGATTTCTTGTCTAAATATATCCTTCTATCAGTTTGTAGCATTTTGTTGAATTTTACACCAATTTCACGAGGGATATTTGTACCCTTAAGAGAGACTGCCTCCTTGTTCGTGTTCTATCACTTGTATAAATGGGTTGTGCTCCGTAGATATATTCGACTTTTTTCCAATCACTACACGTGAGTGGTTCGTGATTTAAGGCATCTAGATAGTGTCTCGCCGCGTCGTGGCCCTCCTGATGCGCCCGCGTTCACATCATCAATTTCAATTTGTTTGTTTTACGTGACTAACCAGAAATTTTCTATCAAATACTATGTAAGATACAGTTTCTGTTCGAATGATCTCATAAGCCTATTAGAGTGACGTTATTATTTGAGCACTTACTGAAGTCGACCTTAACGTCGAATTCAGCAAAGATAAGCAGTGATCCGAACTTTCTTTCTTTTATGATGCCCTAGGCTGCTTTCTAACATCGCACCTTTCGCCGCCGGTAGGTATCCTCGCACCCTAGAACCTAAGGTGTTCAGTATGGTTTCAAAGGAATTCGCTAGCAATAAATATATGTAAAAAATAAACGATATCGTTTAATGTGGCCATACTCTGCTTTGACTTGTCAATGTCATGTCATATGTCAAAGTTGGGAAGTGAGGTTATGCAGATTTAAATGCGGCATTGAAGTAATCGCCGTTATAATTGTTAATTTGTTACTGGGAAAGAAGTGTGTGGGTGAAGTAGGAATAGACTTTAAATGTCGTTTTTTTGTTTACAGGTTGGTATTGTTAGTAATAGTACATACAATGTAGGTTAAACTTAAAACTTGTAGAACTAAAAATAAATCTTTGTTTACAGAGCAACACATGAGTTATTCTTTGTTCCAATTCAAAATAACGAAAGTGAAATCGTCTTATAAAACGACATTTCTAGTTTAAAATTCAAATAAAGATGACGAAACTTCATTTTGAATTCACAATACTACCTGGAAGTGACGAAAAAACAAAAGCCTGTTGTGTAACGTCAATAAGCACCGAGGACAACAAGATTTATGCATTACCGGACGGACTACAGGTAGTTGGTCATCACAAAGAGTTAATAAAAACAGCGGCTTATAGTAAAGTGAAAAATAGTTTATCAAAAAGGTATCAGACCAGGCGAGTTTGGATCTCGCTAACTGAAGAACTGGAACAAATTTATATGGATGAGGATGGCAATGTGCAGTTTGCAGACAGATACCTGGAGGAAATAAATCAGGATCAATGTACTTCTGCTGGGCCCGCTGCTACCGGCACAAAAGGGACAAATACTTTAGAAAAATTGTTAGAAAAGTTAATAGAAGGTACACAGGAAAGTAAACAACAGAGCTTGAAGAATATTGCTGACAAGTTTGTGATCGAGAAGTTTACTAGCAGACATTCTAACGCAGCTCAATGGATGGACATTTTTGAAAAGGAATGTGAACGTTTCCAGATATCGGATGAAAAGAAGGTAGAAGTTCTTAGGCTCTTTATGGATAAAAGTTGTATAGATTGGTACAGTTCCATGGTTATGAAACTGACTATGAATGCAGAATGGTCTGAATGGAGGGGAAATTTTTGCGATACATTTGTCAACAAAGGGTGGAGTCCAGTTACATATGCATTACTGTATAAATATAAAGATGGCTCACTGTTAGATTACGCTATAAAAAAAGAGAAGTTACTTGATATGAGGAAGTCGATTGATGCCGGTACATTGGTGGACCTTATCGCAGTTGGTTTGCCGGAGTATATATTAAATAAAATTGATAGAGAAGCATTGAAGGAAACAGTTGACTTGTTCAATGAAGTAAGCAAGTATGAACATATGGTTAACAAAAAAAGTTACACTTTTAGGAAGAAATATGAACCGTCGAGAACAAATTTCAAGAATGAGACTCAAAAACCATGCAAAATCTGTGAAGGCTTAAACAAAGGCACCCGTTATCACTCTGAGACTGCATGTTGGTTTCGTACAAAGGAAGATGACAGAGTGAAGAAGAACTTCATCAAACATGTAAATAATGCAATGATAGAGACCGAGTTAAATGAATCTTTTCCAAAAAACGAATAATAACACCACTAATAAAGGTCAAAATACGAATAAATTATAAAAACCAGGTAAATGCAGTTTATGACTCGGGTTCAGTTGTTTCTATTATAAATTCAAGACCCTTAAGCCTGAAAGGAAAAGGAAACGAATTGAATGAAGAAAACTTAGTAACAGTTGGTGGTGTTAAAAAAAAGGTGGTTTGACCAACCTTAAAATAAAAAAAAAATATATGGAGGAGAATATTGATATAAGCATTGTGGATGAACAATATTTCAAGCATGATTTTCTGATTGGCTTAGACCTTATAAAAACATTCCAATTAACTCAAGATGAGAACTTGGAGATAAATCAGGTACTGAGTACAAACATAAAAAATAATAACAGAGTGAATGTTTCAAATGATGGAATAAGTCATAACAAATCGATTGTTCCAGAAAACGATGATAACACAACAAAAGAATATTATGTCAATTTTAATGAGCATATAAAGGAAGAGGATTTCAAGATAAAGATTGATCATTTGAACAAAGAGCAACAGTCTGAAATAAATACATTGATCAACAAATATGAACCAGTTGTGGCAAGGCATAAATATGATGTTGTCAATGGGTATGAAGCTAGAATAGACTTGTTGGTGGACACATATTGCAGTAAGAGGCCGTACAGATGTACTATGGAAGATAAAAAAGAAATAGAAGAGCAAATTGGAAAGTTACTTGATAAAAGGTTAATTGAAGAATCCATTTGCTGCACCGGTCACATTGGCATTTAAGAGAGAGGAGAATAAAAAGTCAAGATTATGTATTGACTTTAGGGACTTAAATAAGATAGTAGTACCACCACAAGCTCAGCTCTTCCCGTTGATTGAAGACCGTATGATAAAGGCTAGGAATTGTAAAAAAAATTCGACACTGGACATCAACTCAGCGTTTTGGTCCATTCCTTTACGGATCGAGGACAGAAAACAGGATTTGTAACGCAGGAGGGACACTTTCAATGGACCTGCCTCCCTTTTGGTTTAAAGACCTCGCCAGCAATCTTCCAAAGAATTTTAAGCAATATTTTGAGAAAATATAAGCTTACGGATTTTGCAGTAAATTACATTGATGATATGCTTATATTTTCCAAAACGTTTGCCGAACATATTGAATATTTAACGAAGTTGCTGGTAGCAATCAAAACAGAGGGATTCAGATTAAAATTTACGAAATGCACATTTGCATCTGACTTAGTAAAATATTTAGGTCATATAGTACAAGACAATTCAGTTAAGCCACTAAAGGATAACTTTACCTCGATAAAGAATTTTCCCATTCCGAAAACAGAAAAATATAAGACAGTTCCTAGCGAAAATTCATTTTTACCATGAGTATGTATATACCGAGGAGTGCAATAATACTAGACCCATTGCATAATTTATTAAGAAAAAATCAGAAATTCATATGGACGGCTGAATTCCAAAATGCATTTGAAAAGATAAAAGATCTTTTATGTTCTCAACCAGTTTTGGAAATATTTGATGAAAATTTACCGATAAATATCTATACAGATGCTTCGTTAGAGGGCGTTGGGGCAATTTTAAAACAAATACAACCTGATGGTAAAGAAAAACCCGTAGCTTATTTTTCAAAGAAGCTAAATGAGACTCAAAAGAAGAGAAAAGCAAAATATTTAGAATGTTTAGCCATCAGGGAAGCGGTACGATACTGGCAATACTGGTTAATTGGTAAATCGTTTATAGTATATTCAGACCACAAACCACTAGAAAACATGAATTTGAAATCAAGAACCGATGAAGAATTAGGTGATTTAACGTATTACCTATCACAGTATGACTTCAAAATTAAATATACCCCGGGAAAGGAAAATTTAGAAGCAGACTGCTTAAGCAGGAATCCTGTATTAGGACCAGATGAAAATACAGAGGAACAGTTAAAGATAGTAAATTTAATAAATCTCAAAGATATTGCAACCGATCAGAAGAAAAATCCAGAAATCCAGAATAACAGAAGAAAACTAATTGAAAGACACAATTATACTTAAAAAAGGGCAGAACAAGAGAAAAAGTTATTTTATCAGAGGAATTTAGTATAAAACTTATAAAATCAATACATGCTGACCTAGGTCACATTGGAATAGGGCAAATGCAGAAGACGATTAGTCCATTTTATGCAGCCAAAAACTTGATATAAAACATAAAAACAGTGCACGAACTGTGAAGTTTGCATTAAAAATAAGTCGAGAGGAGAGATTTATGTCACACCTGGGCCCGGCTACCAAACCATTCCAGATCATGTCTATAGACACCATAGGAGGTTTTGGTGGTTCGAGATCTTCAAAGAAGTATCTTCACCTGTTAATGGATCATTTCTCTAGGTACGCATTCATTTGTACTTCAAAGACCCAAAGTGAAAATGACTTTATAAAACTGATCAAAACTGTATCGGATACTGAGGATATTGGCATGATTCTCACAGACCAGTACCCAGGAATCAATTCGAAGGAGTTTAAGGAGTACTTGAAAAACAACAGTAACCTTTGGTGTTTACAGCAGTAGACTCAGCTTGCTCCAATGGACTGAACGAGAGACTGAATCAGACTTTAGTAAATAAAATAAGGTGTAGAATGAATGAGGAAGGCAACAAAAAAGCTTGGACAACAGTAGCCCACAAATGTGTGAAGAATAATAATGAGACCAACCATTCAGTGACCCGTTTCTCGCCTAGTTATCTCCTAAACGGTACAGATCTATCATTATTACCAAATGAACTAAAGGAAGAAAAATCGCTTAGTGACTGGATCAAGGACAGGGAAGCAGCATTAGAAAACACAAGAAAGTCACATAACTACAATAAGATGTTATTTGACAAAGATAGAAAATTCTTTGAGTTCAATGTAGGCGACATGGTGTATGTCGAAAATGGAAATAGATTGAACAGGAAGAAATTAGATGAACTCAGAATTAGACCATATGTAATTATTGAAAAAATCTCAAACTCGATATTTAAAATAGAGACAGGACACAGAAAAGCAGAATCCAACCTCTTTCATATCACAAAACTAATTCCATTCACAGAACGCAAGAACAAGAATAGTTTAGTAGAGAAAATTTTATGGAAAAAATTTCTCCCTCCAGGGGGGGGGAGATGTAAAAAATAAACGATATCGTTTACTTTTTAAATGTGGCCATACTCTGCTGTGATTTGTCAATGTCATGTCATATGTCAAAGTTGGGAAGTGAGGTTATGCAGATTTAAATGCCGCATTGAAGTAATCGCCGTTATAATTGTTAATTTGTTACTGGGAAAGAAGTGTGTGGGTGAAGCAGGAATAGACTTTAAATGTCGTTTCTTTGTTTACAGGTTGGTATTGTTAGTAATAGTACATACAATGTAGGTTAAACTTAAAACTTGTAGAACTAAAAATAAATCTTTGTTTACAGAGCAACACATGAAGTTATTCTTTGTTCCAATTCAAAATAACGAAAGTGAAATCGTCTTATATATATATGCCAGGTATAGGCATAAGAAATCCCGTGGACCAGAAATTGTACAGTTAAAAGGTCGCACGGTAACGTAACGAATGAGATCGGACATCGGCCGGTAGCAAAACGCGGGGCGCCGATGGCGATGGTCCACGATGACGCGGCACTACTATGGAGAGAATCTGCGTGCCGCGTGCGCACATATCGTGGACGTGGTCCTCGGTCTATTTGTAAGCACGTAATTATATCTGGTGTTTCTGCAGGTGATCCAAACGCACTTCTGGATGAAGCGCAACGAGATAATGCAGACGGTGGCCAACTGGATCACGGAGCTGGAGACACAGAGCGGCGACGAGCGCACGCAGCGCAGCATCCAGCTGAACCTCATGGCGCTCAAGGTACATAATATATACATTACATTGATAATCTTCCTTGTTTTACCTACCGTCAAAGATGACAAATTCCAAATAAGACTCGCGGCTAGATTTACAATACGACTCCGAGTCTAGCTGCGAAAATGTATTGTATGAGTGAAAATTATTGACATTACTACTTATGCCAAAACAGAATAACAAGATGTTGTTTCTTTAAAAAAATAAAAGCATGTTTCCTTCAAGCAAAATGAGCCAACTTAAGGATTTAAGGAAGTTTTCCTCCAGGGTCCATTTTTTCCACCCTGTATATATAAAGACAGCTACATAAGCTACACCACTGTACTAAGAACTGTACGGTTATGTAAGTATCATTGTTGAAGGTGAGGTGGGCTCAAACAATAATACGGCTCGAGCACGACTTGTTGCACCAAAGGACTCGAACGCAGAAAAAGGACTCGAGTCCTTTACGAGAATCGCTTAGTTCGCGAGACTTGCTTGGTTGGGAGTTCTGCAATAAAGGGAGTCCTATATACTGAGTCGAGTCTAGCCATTTGAGTTCCGAGTCTAATACAAAGGACTCCCAGAACTCGAGTCCTTTGCAACACTAGTTCCCGCTCATATCGGTCTTCCCGATTGTCTTTTTTGGTAAGGTTCAAAAGGCCGCATAGATGCAACGGCATCTTTCAAATGTTTGTTTGATCTAATCGTGTACCGTGTTGTCCTCAGCGTCACTACGTGAAGCTGCAGGAGGAGCTGGCGAAGCTGCCGGTGCCGGCCGGGCTGGAGGCGCTGGACGAGCCCTTCACGCTGCCCGCCGCGCCCGCGCCCGCGCCCGCGCCGGTCACGCCTCTCGCGCCGCCCGCGCCGCCCGCGCCGCCCGCGCCGGACATCGACCACGACATGGAGAAGATCGTCGCAGACGTGCTCGACTGATGAGTGATGACCCGGCTTCACCGACACCCGAACTTACATACAACTACCACTACCGCGACCGCTGCGTTCAACTTGCACAACGAGACGAAACTTGAATCCGCTGAAGATTATTCGACCGCGACGACCTCGGGATTGGAATAGCTCTCTGCAGGCAATACTATCTCCGATCCCATTCTAATCGTTGATAGTGGCTTCAATGTTCGTTAGCCGGATTGAAACGTAGATTTGCGTACAACGCCAACGTACGCTTTCCGCGGCGTGCGGCGTCAACGGGAAAGCGACGCCTGGTGTTTCGTTCGTCCGAACTTTGAAACCGTATTTTATCCTAACCTGAAACTCGACAACTCTGAGTGTACGGTTTCGAGCGATCGTGACGATTTCGTGCAAAGGAAATTGGGAGTGATAGGACACCGTCTGCCCTGTGGACGCGTTTTAGCGCGTTTGTAATTCGTATAGAATATTTATATTTTTAGTGACAGTTTCATTTTTTTATAGTTTCTTTATTTCTTAAGATGTAGCGGGACCTCTGTTTAGTTTAACACTTATTGTGATACTAAAATGGGCCGCGCGCCCGGTAAGCTATTTAAGGGGGTGTATTATGTAGTCGTTGACGTCGTATCGATCGCGTTCGATAAATTGTCTAAGTGCGTGGCGCGTCCAACTTGAATCGTAAACGCCGTTAATCAGTTTTTTTTTTTATTTCATTGCCGTTCTATAAAATTACATTAGAACGTAATAGGTACATTTATTAATACTTTATTTTATAGTCGCTCTCGTTGCGCCGCGCACTCTAGTCAAATCTACGCACATCACTAATTCTCTGTCGTGGACAGCCGACTCTTATCTGAGATTAAATCCACTAACTCCACTAACTTTGCTTGCGTATTTCTACCGTTTTGGATGCCTTGACGAATTTGTAGCATTATATTTAAACTGCTGTGACACCAGGCTTCCAAACGACGCCTGCGATCGCTTGTTTTGAAATTTTTGATTATATATTTTTTTCTTACATATTTTAACGAGGCATCCACTGTCAATTTTTAACTAATGTTAATTTTGATACGGCACAATCGTGATTTCTCGATTGTAAAGAGGTTAGGTGTCATGTTTCTTCCCTTGTGATGTGTTCAAGTACATTGCCATGAGTTGGGGCCATGCTGTAGCTTGCCCTTTCCATGCGAATCGAGTTTTAAGGAGTAAATAATATAACCTAAATCAAATCTGTAATGAAATGTGGACCTTATGACTTTTCCATAAGGATCAGTATTATATGCCATTATACGATAAACTGACTCGTGAAGATATATTGTTTACTTCTTCAACCTTTGCGTAGTTTTGAGATTTATATTTTTAGCACGTCAAAATTAACTCCCGAGATAAGGTTGAGTATTGAACTGAACATAGTTTTAGGTTACGGCGAGAGTGAATCCCTGCACTCTTTAGCCGCAGAATTAGTGTAGAGATTTATCTGTGTAATGTTGTAGACGGGCTTTTCCGCGAATTTTTAAGTCGGTAATGAGTTACGCCGCTGCTTGCAGAAGAAGAGCTGGGCCGAGACTTTAAGGGATTTGCCACACTGGACGCGTTCTGCGGTCAGGTCTTCCCTCTAATTTAGTATAGGAGAGCTGACCGCAGCCCGCAGAACGCGTCCAGTGTGGCAAAGGCTTTAGCGGCAGCGGCAACGCCCTAAGTTCCACCTGAGCTGCACCGCTACACGTCGCGGCCGAGACCGAAGAGCTCGTAGCGTGCTAGTTACGCGTCTCCAGTTGCACAACCGCTCTATAGAACTAATGTTACAGGCGATATAGGAATTAACCTCTTTGTCGACATTGCATAGTCGTGTGGCCCTAAGTTTAAGTATTGGCGAGTGATTGAACTGGAAGTAACTAATACTTTAATACTATTCAAATATGTAACGGATTACGCTGCGCGGAATTGCCCGGTGGGTGTATATTGTGTATAAATCCTCACATACGTGTTGTCACAAACGACTCCTTTAATCTTACCCCCTTATTCATAAAACTTGAGAAACCTTTTTCAACTGAGCTGTTTTGTCTCAAAAACACAAAAGTGTTAGTGACAGATATTTAACGGAATTTTAGCTAAAATAGGTTAGATAAGCGTTTATGAATAAGGGCATTAGTCTTTCTTTGACTTCGCACATTTCTCGTCCTGTGACGTCCGGTACCGGACGCAAGTCTAGATGCTAATAAGATTCTTCTAGGTCATAATTCTCAGCGTTCAAGTTTCTAAATGATCCTGGCGTGGAAGAATCTCGCTGGCATCAAGAGTTTGATCCTCGGGGCGTTTACGTTTCTCAACTCACTATATCAATTGTCCAGCTGGACAGAAGTCAGGAGAGTTGGCGGTTTGACGTAATACGACCCATTAGACGCCGCTAGATTGCAACGGAATCTAAACAAATCAATGTAATTAGAGCTCTGGGGGCCTAATTAAATGTATGGCCGCGGGAGATCTTTACGAGCGTTGATTTACTCTTGGTATATTTCTGTATAAAACTTCATCACATTATGTCTCAGTTTGCGTCGAGTGTGTACTTCGTCGCGGACTTGGCGTCCGACCCGTTGCAGTCTCGCGGCTTCCTAGCGCGCTGATTGTTTTGTTTCGTAGGCGGCGATATTCGTCCAATAATGTACATTAAATTATAATTTGATGTATATATATAAATCTTTTTACGTTTTAACATTTGTATTTAAGAATATATTATTATTGTAAAAGTATATCGCAATTTGGCTCTCAAAGAGTAGACGGAAACTAAGAGCTCATGTAGTAAATTTTACGAATGGCACAGTATAGTGAATGATCGTACCCTTGGCGTAGCCTCCGCTTGTTCTGTTGCGCCAGCGCAGCTTGCGACGTGTATATACGACAGCCGAGCGCAGCAGAGCGACGACCCTCCCAATTTCATTCTGATACTTGACGGAGGGCGTTCCTCGTTGAATTTGACTGTGAATTTCGGAATGTAAATAAAAATTTATGTTATCGCAAGTTTTTTTTGTTTTGTTTTAAGCAGACGTATATGTTGCCTCTACAATAACATTCCCTTTTAGAGATGTGTCAACTCGGTTTGCCAACCCGGTCCAAACCGAGTCAAGCTAAAGTCGAACCGACCCGGTTTGTTAGTCCATTAACTCGATTCTATAACGAGCAGCGAACCGCAACATTCGAGCCCGCTCGCCGACAGCGGCCCGAGCCAACGAAACCAAACCGACGCGCGCGACTCGCGCGAGCGGGCTGGGCCGGAGCGGGCAAACCGAATGAGTAGCCGAATAAACCCGATTTCTCCCGAACAGGTGGGCGGGTGACGACGACGACCATTAGTAGACCTTATCTCGTTGCAACAAGGTTTGTAGTTTTGTTTTGCAATTTAATTTTGAATGAAATATAGTGAGCAATTTATAATTACTTATTACTCTATGGCGCTACCGACGTAACACTCACAAATGTAACAATAACCTATAAACAGTTTAGGTTTAAAACCCGAACAAGTAGGTGTTTAAATTCACGGATCGACTCGGACAGGTCAAACCGAATACCACATTAATATTAATACGTTTAGGACCGTCATAGCAACTCGGTTTGATCAACCCGGGTTGAAACCGGTTTACATAGAAAGTCGAACCGTTCAATTCGGTTTGAGATATTTTCGGGTTGGCACATCTCTATGCCCTTTATATACGAGATTCATCTACTAGTAGCACTTGTTGTCGGCAAGCAGAGGCTCGGCCTAAATAAGATTCCTAAGTTGGGATCCTAAAAATATACACGCATCCTAGCTTAACCTTTTTCCAGGCAGAGGCATTACACGACCACGTACAGACTGTCTAACGCGTATCTTAATGTCAATAAATAACATTTGATTTTCACTTTTCAATTGACGGCCTTGAAAGGGGTAACCCATGGGTTCTGCCGTATGTAGGCTAGGCGAGTTCCGGGCAGTGAAAGAGCAGCGACACTCTTGGTCACTAAGTGGTAATTACTTTTACTCGTGGTCACACCACCTTAAAAAACCGGCCAAGAGCGTGTCGGGCCACGCTCAGTGTAGGGTTCCGTAGTTTTTCGTCCGTCGCAGTAAGTGTCCCCACTTAAGCGTTAAAAAAATCTTCATTCATGTACAATGTCAGCGTTCCGCGTACAGCGACATCTATCGGCAAATTAAGTAAACTATTGCGCGCGAGCTTAAAGTATGGAAGATGATTTTTATGGGATAATTCTTTATTGCGTGAACCGATTTTCACCGTTTTTTTACTTTATTTGAAATCACGTAATTTCATTGTACAATACAAAACACAAACAAACCGCAAATTACAGGTACAATAAACACCTGCTTATACGGTTAAATTACAAACTTACTTCAGAAATTATTTTGTAATTAAAAAAAAAAACTATTATATAACCTAACCTATAAGTTATACATTTGAGATTTTTTTCATATTTTTAAAATTTATGGTTCAAAAGTTAGAGGGGGGGGGGGGGACACATTTTTTTAACTTCTGGAGCGATTATCTCCGAAAATATTAACATTATCAAAAAATGATTTTAGCAAACCCCTATTCATTTTTAATTACCTATCCAACAATATATCACACTTTAAGGTTGAAATGAAAAAAAACCCCACGTTATGTAGGTATAGGGGCGGGGTACCCTAATAAAAAAATCACTTTATTTTACCACTGTCTGCGTGATTGATATACATATTAGTACCAAATTTCAGCTTTCTAGTGCTAACGGTTACTGAGAGTATCCGCGGACGGACGGACAGACAAAGCGAAACTATAAGGGTTCCTAGTCGACTACGGAACCCTAAAAAGATAACACTAACAGGTCCGTGTAGGTACGACGACCAGCGAAGCGAGGAGTGTTGGGTGTACCGCGACCCCACGCCCGCGAGCCGATTGAGCGAAGCGAGCGTGCCGCGGTATAGCGGCCGGCGAAGCGCCAGAACCAAACAGTGTGGCTACGAGGAAAATAAATTCCTCGTGGTCACACCAGTGTGACAAAATGGTGTGACTACGAGTCCGACGTCGAAAGAGTTAACCCTTTTTCAGACGGAGGAACGTGGTTGGTAGACCAGGTGCAGTCACCAGCATCAACATCTGCCACAACAGAGAATAAATATCAGACAACCCTATTTACAGGGCCGTAAGGATGTGTCAGATATTTTTGCCCGCTTTGGTATGGCAGATATTAATGCTGGTGACGTATCTTAAATTGCGTGAGACATGGTGAGACTGACGTTCGATTGTTATTTTTCAATTGGTCGCCCCAAATGGTACAAACGCCAACACAGGTAATTGGCCATCCTGTATTTATATAAAACCTTATTATAATGCGCATAAAGTGCACGGATGGTCAGTTAGCTGTGTTGTCGGTAGTTAAGATATTCAGACGTAGCACAAGACCGTGCGCTAACTGTCTCGAGTGGGATATACTTCCGAACATAATCTTTCCAATTAGCCTCGTTTGACAGCACACGTTGCCTGTACAGTTCAAGTGCAAAAATATGTATTGATTTAAGCATAATTCCCACCAAACGGCTCGCATCGCATCGAATCGGAACGGATATTAAATCATGTACACAGTATTTAAAGTGTAATTACCAAGCCGCGCATAGCAATTTGACCGCGGGCGTCTTCGGCGATCGTGGCTGAAAGTACCTATGCTACGACGTGATCGGCTCCGTTCGCCTGTCGTCCTATCCGATCGGATCCTTTCCGATCCTATGCTATGCGAGCCGTTTGGTGGAAATTAACCTTTAATCCTCTCAAAAATATGTGCCGAAACCTTAATCCGATGGGACATATTTATAAGTGTTGTATGCACCCATATTTTTACTTGACTGTACAAACTAAGCCTTATAGCGAAGGTACCTTAGCAGGTATGTATAAAACTCGGGACATTTTACGAGTAAGTATGAAATAGAGCTTGAACTGAACTTAAAATGTAAACTGGCACTACAATATACGAAGGCGCCAGTAATTAAAAGCTTCATTGGTTTAGTACTTTTCTAAGGGCCGATTTTTCAATCTCTAGGTAAAGTTCAAGTAAAGTAAGTAGTGTAGGTAAGTAGGTGGATTCAGTTAAAATTATCACCATCTTTTTCTTAAGTCATATGAAAGAAAAGGACAGAGCTACCATTTATCTGACAGATAGTTTTATCTGGGAATTGAAAAATCGGCCCTAAGTCAATATATAATAAGAAAGTAGCTCTGTCTGTCAGTCTGTCTAATTAATTACTTGTTCACACTTGAACCGCTGAACCGATTGTGATAAAATTTGGGTTGGAGATATATTGAGATTCGGGAATAGCCGGGACTCACTCTCATTAGATTCACGCCTTCAATCCCAAAAGGTGTAGGCAGAGCACCTACCTACCTACCTAGGCATAAGATGCTTTTATCCCGGAAGGGTAGAAGGGCGGCTGTAGTAATAATGAAACACGGGCAGGTTAGTCTAATATTATTATTAGACTAAGTAACTTTTGCTGCCATAAACAGGTGCGCGCTTAGATTATTAAGAAGTGACCCATTTTTCCACCCCTTTGAACTCAATTTGTGCTTTGCAGTTATATTCTATTAACTAGTTATTATTGATGGGTGTTTCCTAGAATAGTTAACCGCATTTACAACAAAAAAATCGTTTTTATGCCGTGACATTTTTTTCTGCAGTAGCTAATATACACGTAGGTACCGTTTTTAGTGTACATTGTTTATTAATTAAATAGCTATTAAAATTAAATAATAAAGACGCAAAACTAAATGAGCAGTTTACTGTAGTCTCATTATTTCTTGTGTCGCCGTCTTGTGGGCCGGGGCTAGTACTTAGCGTCATTTTGCGCATTACGATTAGCGTTCAAAGGGGATGTTTTACTGATCGTAGAAGCGTGAATGTGGAGCCACAGCGCGGCAATGTGGAGTCGGCTCACTTCACGCGTTCGCGCGCGAATGTGGAGGGGGCCTTTAGAACACGCTCTTAGGGTGGTTACACACGGCCACTTTTGCAGCCAACAAACGCAATACAGTATCGATACCGGTGATCTATGGGTGGTGTCGCGCGACAGCCGCTCTCGTGCGTGAAACGCGCGTTTGTCAAGCTGCAAAAACGGCGTCTGTAACCGCTCTAGAGTCAAAAAATGTAGGGGTTAGGTGAGCAGACATAATTAAAAAAAAACTAGTTTCATTTAAAGTGATTTTTAATTTCTTCTATTTACAATGATGTCACTAAATAAATTTACTTACCTAGCAACACATTATTATGACGTCACGGTACCGCTTAATATCTACGGTATCTTATTGCATTTATGTCAGTGATTCGCCTGCGTATTTAGAAAGAAACTATTTATTTCCCCACTGACTAACTTGCACCTTTAATGACCGACCTAGATGAGTGGGAATTATCAAATCTACTTATATTTTAACATTTTTTCTATCAAGTAAATTTACTTTTAACTACTGCGCTTTTTAAATCTCAAATAGCATTTCTATCTGGGTAGATCATTAAAACGGTCGTAAATTACACTACCTCCCTGAATCCATCACAGATGGAGCTTCTTGAAATTGTAAAGTTATCTATTTATTTACACATTCATATGTAAAGTTATAATTCCCTATCTACATTAAATCTATTGGTACCTATGTTCTGCTCAATAGAACCGAATAAAAATATATATTTAGATTGCAATTTTATCAATAAATAACTAAGTAGGTACCTACCTAAATAGAGTGGTCAAATGCACAAATAATCATATTATGGCACTATGTGACGATAAAAATACAGATATTTACCTAAAAAACACTACTCATTTAGTACACTGACCGATTGATTTATTTCTATAAGTTATAAACAAATTTAATAGAACTAGTAAAAAACCTTTCGTGATTAGATTAGTGTTTAATTTTACTATTATAATTGGAATGCTGATTATATGCGGTGTATCTAATATTACTCTTTAATATTGTAAGTAATTTGTGTTAACGTAGTAGGTAAAAGGTTAAAAAATACGTTTGTCGTCTATTTAATTAATAATTATGATTCACGAAAGGTATAGATTTTAAACAGTTTTGTACGAATCTCATGAAACGAAAGCCTCTTCTTCTATAATCTACAATTTTTTATTTCTCCGTGGGAACTGTTTACAAAACTATAGAGTAGGCCCACGTCACCACGTTACTATCGGGTATAAAACATCAAAGGCACATTTCGGTGAGGACTAGCGTGCAACCTACTACAAAAGGAAGATTCGTCAAGAAGATCACGTTTATCGATATAAACAACTCGTCCCTCACTTTTGAATATTAGGGGTTTACAAACATAGCAATGTCGGAATGTGGTAACCAATAAATTGTAAATCAATGTCAACAGTTTCGTTTCGCTAGACAGCGTTGTATACGCAACCAGATAGGTAGTTCCATATATTTAACAGCGCAGTGAAATCGCTTATAAAGCCATCTAGTGACATGGATGTTGGCTCTTTTTATAATTAAGTCTCTGTTGCACTAGTTAGTATGAGGCACCAAATACATACTCATTATTACGAAAAATACCCGTACCCCCCAATATGTCTTAGTTATCGCGATCTGAGCAAAACAAAAAGGATAATATCTTATAAGAGAGAGAGACGAGGTCCTTATCTATAGACAAACACGTCCTTAGGTCCGCTGTACACTGTCGCGTGTTAAGGCGCGTGCATACGGGTCAATCGGTCGCGGCGCGTGTCTACTTCTTCTTGAACGTCCACGACTGGTCCGCCTGGAACTCCAGGTCCAGCGGGTTCAGCTCTCCCGCCTCCACACACGTCCTGCAGCAGAA
Organism: Epinotia bilunana; assembly: GCA_947049275.1. Lineage (NCBI taxonomy): Eukaryota > Metazoa > Arthropoda > Insecta > Lepidoptera > Tortricidae > Epinotia > Epinotia bilunana. Next base: position 16,128,947 of record OX346268.1, on the reverse strand, counting down.
CCTGCAAGACATAGGCAAAAAAACAATATTAGGCCACAATTTGTGTTAATAAACAGTACTTAACATCTGCTTAGGACAACGCGTCTGCAACGTCTCAATATACCTAATTTGAGACGTTCGTACCGTTATAAGAAGTCTTAAGTCATCAAAGTGAATGTCGCTATACGCCTCCGGAACTGATTTAAAGATTCATTTTCTAAGTAGTTACCGATAGCTCTGTTGGTAGCAGCGACTGGTCGTGTATGCCAGGTCGCAAGTTCGAAACTTGATCGCAGCAGGGACAAACTTTTCCCTTTAATTTGAAATTAGGGCACACTCCAAAACAATCGACCTATTCCGACAGTTAGCGCTAAAAGGTTTGTTATACATATACTCTCTGAGACTCAGAATCTTATGATTTTATAACATACGCATTGAACGCATTTAAATATGCATCTCACTTACTTGGAGTAGTATTCGTGACGGCACAGATTGCTTCGAACGATGAGCGTGCAGGTCGCGAAGTATTGGTTGTCCTTGCACTGCTCCGGGATGTACAGTTCTGTAAAACGATCAGGAGGAATATACTTATTGAAGAAAAACTTACGAGAAACCGCTTAGCAGTGGATACGGATACGAAATATGCATAAGCTTGTTGCACTAATTGCTCTAAACGGGATTCCAACCCGGGACATTAGTTTAAAAGTTAGCATTTCCTTATTCAGGTCTTTTACATGTAACTATGAATGTCGACAAACTACCGCCGGTTCGGTAATAAAACCTCCAAGTACCTTGAGAAGAACGGACGTGAAAATAGTAACTACATGTACGGCCATCCTGTCACATGCGCGTCCTCGTGGAGCCAAGTGTTTGTCTCTGTACGACAAAGACCATGCCTTGTGATAAACGTTTCGTAATGTACTTGTGCTTCTTTGGCCATCTGGTCATGTCTGAACCGCAAAGCCTGGAAAAGCTGATTATCACTGGCCGCATGACTGGGAAGAGGAGCTGAGGACGGACTATGCGTTGTTACACGGTAACATATGTGGCTAGAGCCACACTACAGGCCAGCATGCATCAAGCTCAGGACCGAGCAGCTTGGAGAGTGACGGTGAAGAGCGCCCAGAGCCATCCCGTCCCTCAACCATGTGGATACGACAAGGAAGATAAGAGAATAGAGATTGTACTCACTTTGCACTGTGATCTGCACGGCAGACCGATCGCTGGTGTACCCGTTATCTGCGTTGCAAGCGTACTCGCCGGCGTCCTCCTCCGCCACTTGGGTTATCGACAGTCGCGTCGCTGTAACGGACCATTAACATTTTAAAATTTATTACGGCCAGGCTCATGTTACCTTAACCTAGATAATAGCAGAATGGTATGTTATATATATATAAATACGAGTATGTTATAATAATGTTAATATAGGAGGCGGTTTTCCATGGTTCGACCGGATTCACAATAAAACCAACGAAAATGAAAATCATTACAGTGCGAATTTACACCACGATGAAACCAAGCAAGCGTAATGTTCGCCTGACTGCTTACATCTTTATTTTGACAAATAAACATATTTTATAACTATACGTTAATCGGCGGTTAGATTACCAATGCATAAGTTTACTTGCTGTATCCGCATAAATATACTCGTACTGAGCAAAATGCTTGCGCAAGTCGACTTCTGCCTCTGATAACCTGCTTTCTAATATTAATGTAAATAGCAGTGTACTCACGAGTGATATAGATCCTGTCGCTCTCAGCCAGTCGCTGGTTGTTCTTGGTCCAGGACACCTTGGGCTCGGGGTGGCCGTCCACCTCGCAAGACACCTCCAGCCGACCGCCCGTCACGAGCGCCGTCTGCGTCGCGCTGATATTGGTGTGCACGTTCACTGTGGGTGTGGATTCACGAGATTGTAAAAAAAGTAATGGTTTATACGATCTCGACAGTGCATTTCAAGCTACTTGGATACGGATTCACGTGTCGTGTGTGTGTAGAGTCTAGGTGTCATTCCAGAGCAGCTACCGCGAAATGCAAACGTTGTTTGTGTATCTCAGAACCTCAAAATTGATAGATATACGACCGAACGAATCTGGCGTTTCGGGTAGCCGCTCAGTGACCCTAAAATGTCAAACAGGGTATAAGTTGGAGTCGCAAGAGTCACCGTACCCAAGCAATTTAAAAAGCATTGTAAAGAAGACAATATCTGACTGCTATCCTTGTTTGTGTGTATTGATCGGTTATATCGGTGGAGCATTCAGAACAAGCTTGTATTTAATATAGATAAATGTTCAGTAATGACCTTTGGTCGTATCCATAATCCCATACAAGCCAAATATACACTAGGGACGGAACTACTAACTCGCGTAGATACCGTCAAGGACCTGGGTGTCATTTTCGATTCACGCCTCACCTTTCATGACCACATAAAAGCGTTAGCGGCGAATTGTTTCAGAAGGTTGGTGTTGCATATTATGTTTATATGCAATGGGACTTGGAACAGGCCTTACTAGTATTACTAAATAAAAGACTCTCTTAATGTGATGTTATGTATTTAACGCCATATGCAATCTGCCAGCCCCTACCGCTGCCACAGAGTGTATAACATATGTCACATCCCCCGCTTAAGAAATAAAATTATTATAACATATTAATGTTATTATTATTTGCTTATTTATAAGTATGCTAGCTTAAATCAAAATCTCTTAAATAGGCAGGTTTCCTCACCAACCTCCCTGTCCTGGTCACCATGGGTACATCAACTGGCTCTGGGTTAGCTACAGGTGCAGGAGAACTTGGTGCTAGATATACCGGTGCATCCTGCCTTAAATAATTCCCTATTCTATCCCTGGTTTGGTTCAATTCAGAGTAGTCCAGCATATTATCTCTTTGAACAATAAACTTATTTTTACTAGGTCTAATATGTCTTTCATTTCTTCTTACTAAATTACCTTTATAATTTTTAACAATGAATGATCTAGGTCCACTGGCCTCTTCCACAATTTTACCTGAATACCAACGTTTGCTCTTATTTATATCTTGAATGATTACCTCTTCCCCTTTCTGAAATGACTTTTTAAGTTTGGAAGTTTTATTATAATTGATCCTAGATTTTTCATTGTTAATTGACATTTGTTCCTTGACATTTACACATAACTTAGGTTTCAACATTTCTTTTGAACAAGGTAAATTTGTTCTTAATAATCTACTCATTAACAACTCTGAAGGACTATAATCCCAATTTGCTACCGGAGTTGTTCTATAATGTAACATTGCTAAGTCAAAGTTATCACCACTTTCTTTACATTTTTTCATCATATTTTTAACAATTCCCACAGCTTTTTCTGCTAAACCATTTGATTGTGCATAATGTGGACTCGACTTAACCAACTCTATTCCATGCTGTCTGGCAAATTGCTCAAATGCATAGCTGCCAAACGGCATATTGTCACTGACTATTTGTCTAGGAATTCCATGGGTACTAAACATTTTTAGCAACTCAAACATGATGTTGGCGGCAGATTTGTTCTTTAACTTTGCAACTTCAATCCATTTTGAAAAATAGTCTACAACCACTAAGAAATCTTCACCTGCATAATGTCCCACATCCATACCTACTTTACTATAAGGCAGTTCAGGAATGTCATGAGATATGATAGGCTGCTTGCAATTTGATACTCTGTATTTTTCACACGCTTTACAAGCCAAGACATGATTCTCTATATCTCTTGACATTCCCGGCCAATACAGTATTTTTCTTGCTCTCTTTTTACATTTTACCACACCTGCATGCCCCGAGTGCAGTATATGCAGCATTTCCTGTCTTAAAGCTCTAGGCACAAGTACCATATTTCCAAAGTATATAATTTTATCTTTAACCATTAACTCATTTCTCAACTTGTATAACTTTTTCAACTCTCTGCCCTGTATATTTCTGTCATTTTTTGGCCACTCTGAATTATACCATAACTTTATTTGCTGCAAATTACCATCTTTATTAGTTTCATCCTGAAAATGTTTCAGCTTATTCTCTGATATTTGTAAGTCGTTATCTAACCCATAAACCGTTTCTACTTCCACACAATGCACTAACTCTTTAAGTGTTGGCTCCACTTTCCCGTTTGTTGAATTATAATGTCTAGACAAATAGTCAGCGACATACATTTGAGATCCTGGTATGTACCTAATATCAAACTCATATTTTAAGAGTTTAAGAACCATTCTTTGCAGTCGGGCCGAAATTTTATTTATGTCTTTATTCATTATCGCCACTAACGGCTTATGGTCCGTTTCAACTATAATTTTGCGACCATACACAAATTGATGATATTTTTCCATCGCTAAACAGACTGCAAAGAGCTCTTTTTCAATCGGAGCCCATCTCTGTTGACATTCTGTATAACATCTTGAGTAAAATGATATTGGTTTGCCATTTTGTAACAAACAAGCACCCATTCCACTTTTTGAACTATCTGTTTGTAATGTTACTAATCCTACTTTTTTTAGAATATCCAAAGTTGGGGAACTACTAATTTTCATTTTTATTTCTTCAAATGCTTGTATTTGTGCTACATCCCAGTTCCACAATACATCTTTTTTTAAGAGATCCCTAAGTTTTTCTGTTGTTTTTGAGTATTGTGGTACAAACTTACTCAAATAGTTACACATACCAAGAAACTTTTGTAGTTCTTTGACATTTTTTGGCTCCTTCAAGTCCACAATAGCCTTTACATGTTCAGGATCAGGTTTAATGCCAGATTTAGATACCAACAATCCCACATATTTGACAAAATCACTCCTGTACTGAACCTTATTTGGATTAAACTTTACATTGAATTTTCTTGCCCTGTCTATTACTTTACTTAAAATTTTATCATGATCTGCTAAGTTGTCCCCTGCAACAATTATGTCATCATAGTAGACGTTAACCCCTTGTATATCACTAAATATAGCTGTGTTTATTCTTTGCATTACCTCTGGGGCCGAGCAGATTCCAAACGGCAAACGCTTGAAAAAATATCTTCCGTAAGGGCTACCGAAGGTGCAGAGCTTTTGTTCATCCTCCATACTGACTTGAAAAAACCCATCTTTCAAGTCTAATACTGTGAAGACACTTTTACCTGCAAGTGAATTATATATTTCTTCAGGTGATGGGATTTGATAATTTTCTCTAAGAATCGCTTTATTTAATTCTTTGGGATCTAAGCACAACCTAAGCGACTTGTCTGGTTTCTCTACAATAACAAGGTTATTGCACCATGCTGTAGGGCCCTCTATTTTTTCTATTATACCTCTACTCTCATAATTATTCAATGTATCTTTAAGTCTCTCCTTAATAGTCTGTGGTACTCTTCTAATAGGTTTAACTACTGGCTCTGAATTTTCTTTCAACTTTATTCTATATGTGCCTATGTTACCTAACCCTGTGAACACATCCTGATTTATTTGTATAAATTTATTCTTATCTTCAGTCACAAAGGCATCTACTTTCTTAATTAAATCAAAATTGACACAATCTGGTAAGCCTAACACTGGTTGAATGGGCATATCCACAACACAAAATCGAATACAGCCCCTTTTCCCTTTTACCATACAATTCAAATCAATACTTCCTATGGTTTTGATTTTTTGTCCATTATACACTACCAACACTGTAGGTTCACCTAGTTTGCCTTTATCCAACCTGAGCTTATCAAATAGGTTAAGTGGTAATGTATTACAGTCAGCACCTGAATCTAGTTTGAAATTGATTTCCACCCCTTCAACATTTATTACTTGATACCATTGTAATCTATTGCAACTACTTACGGAGTCCACCACAAATTCTTCTGAACTGTCACTGTCCTTTGTACACTCCTTCATGGCATCCACTTTTTTACTATATCTTTGCTGCTGATGTGGTCTCTCTTCTTTCTTTTTGTGCCTACACATAACTGCGAAATGATTATAAACGTTGCATACTGCACATCTTCTTCCATAAGCTGGGCATCTTCTTGGATCATGCTGTTTTCCACATTTATTGCAACTGTAACTCGTATTTTCTTTTCTGTAACGCGGACTTTCCTTGACAAGATCCACCGTCTGTATTTTTTCTTCCAACTCCCTCATATTTTTCTTACTATACTCAGCTGCTTTGCATAAGTCCACTGCTATGTCTAAGGTCAAATCACGTTCTCTTAACAACCTCTCTTTTATGCCTCCGTCTCTCAACCCAATTACCAGCATGTCTCGTACCATCCGGTCTTCTTCCTTAAAACTGCACATTTTAGCTGCATTTTTCAATCTCAATACGAACCTTTCTACTGGTTCATCCTGTTCCTGTTTTATACTGTAAAATCGGTAACTATTTACTACCGTGTTTGTTTGGTTACTAAAATGACCATCAATCTTCTGCAACAACTCTGACCATTTTAACGTAGAACTGTCGTTCATTCCATTATAAATGTCTAAAATCTCTTCTCCCGCGCACGTTAAGAAAATGGCCACCTTTTTCTCATCCTTTTCTTTTTCTAGATCCGTCGCCTGTACGTACAAATTGAATAGTTGCTTATACTTTCTCCACGCCTCTGCGTCTTCTATTTTAAAGCCCTTAGGTGGCTGTAACCCCAAGTTACTTTTGTCTGACATTTTATACTCCTCAACTCAATCCACAAAGGTATTTTCTTCACTGAAACTAGGCTGCCACTTAAGGTTTTATCTCTTTTCACCTGACACCATGTTGCATATTATGTTTATATGCAATGGGACTTGGAACAGGCCTTACTAGTATTACTAAATAAAAGACTCTCTTAATGTGATGTTATGTATTTAACGCCATATGCAATCTGCCAGCCCCTACCGCTGCCACAGAGTGTATAACATATGTCACAGTTGGGGTTCGTGATTTCGACTGTCCTAGGGCTATACAACTCATATTCACCGCCCTAGTTAGAAGCAAACTTGAGACAGCATCTATAATTTGGAATCCGCATGAAGCTTTTTACACCTTGCTACTGGAAAAAATCCAAAAAGCCTTTTTACGGTTTCTTTATAAGAAAAAATATGGATATTATCCATTTTTATATCCCACAAAATTTTTATTGGGCGTATTAGGTTTTAATTCACTTGAGGTGAGGCGTAACTGTGTGTTACTAACGAGCGCTTGCAAAATCTTGCGAGGTGGATCAGATTGCCCTGAGCTGGTGGGTCAGGCGGTGCGTCTGCTAGTCCCCTCACTGTCTAGGATCAATTTTCGTCCGCGTAACCGGCTACTGCTAGCTCCTCCAGAGGCGCGCACCGTAGCGCGCAACTACTCTCCTTTTGTCAGAGCTCTACACAGCCTTAATGCGCTTCTTGCATCAGCACCGGATGTGGACGTCTTTGGAAGTAGTTGGGGAACTGTGTATCGTGAATGCTTAAGGTACTGTGAGATGATGGATAGACGTAATTCTTCTGTCATATATTAATATGCGGTGTATATATTAATTTGTAATTACTATATTTGTAATTCACAGTGACTTAGTTTCTAACTGTAATGCTGTGTAATTATTTTAAATAAATAAATAAAATAAATAAATAAATAAATCCTATCTCACTGTGTAGGGTAAAACACCCATTGGTTGACACCTAAAATACCAAATCTGTCATTACAAGACTATGATCAAAATTAATTACTTATTGCCTTAAAATAATGTTGAAAATTCTAATGATGGAGAGGCGACAATATGTACGCCACTGTCCGTAGGTACCTACTGTCACTTAATTTCACATATACCTAATACTTCTTTAGGTAAACAAGTCATATACAGAGAATATTAATTGTAAAAAGGCAAGGTTTTTCCCTTTAAATAATCTTTTCTAGCTAACCCTTCAGCCTGAAATGGAGACTGTCGACTTACAACCCCGTTGTGATATTGAGTAGGTAAGTATGATTTCACCATCATCCTCAGACTAGCGTTACTCCCGGTTGTGCCCTAAAGGAACCCCGAGTCCGCTTTGACACCTGCTTAAGAGTCCGCAGTAAGCTCGGCCGAATTTCACCTTCCCATACAAACGTAGTTACGCTCTCATTTTAAAACTACGTGTTGGATTGTGGCGAAACTTTGCATATACAATGACATGAGGTATATCTATAGCGTAACTACGTTTGTATGGAGAATCGAGCTTACTGCGGACTCTTAATCCCTATCTAAAAAGGGTAGCCACAACACATTCTGAATATCCGAATTCATTTACGTAACAATACCAGGGCAAAGGAACCATAATATCTAAGCTATGTTGATAAAGTCGTGTTCACATAATTATGATACCCTTTTTTTACATTGACACCTTTTTCTACATTGACTAGTTTGTAAAGTTCGATCCATTGCAATACAGTACAACAACGAATAGTTATATAATATTATAGTAACACACGGTTCTCATGCATTCAGACCACCGAAATCTTACGGTCTCGTGGTTTATTCATTATCAAGTCGTCATTTTGTCTAGTTACCTATTTATTTATAAACGTACGTGTAGGTAAAGAGAGTTAAAAATCAAAAATGTAGTCTGTGGAATATTGTTTGTTACTGTTCCTTTTGTATAAAAATATACCTACATGTATTCTACTTAAATGCTCTATAAAGTGTACATTTTGGTACAGCTATAAAAAAAAAAACTATAGATGCGTAAGATTTTTATGCAGAATACCTAAATCTATTTAGATATTAGGTTCACGTAAGTAATAGGGACAACTCCGAATCCAAATATGTTGTAACCTATATAAGGGAACACTAGTGGACACGAAGCTACAAAGTTATGATTCCACAAGTCTACATTGGCAACACTGTAAGACATGTAAAATTGTAACTTTTAGCTTGGTGAAACAGGCCGCCGTTTGAATATGATATGCGCTTGTGTAACATTTAGTTGAGAAGAGTTTCGTGCGAGAACAAACCATGCAGCATGCAACTTGACACCAAACTATAACGAATTATGAAAGCATCATGTAGAGTCTTTGTCAATTTCTCGATGTATACCTGTAGAAACAAATCTGATCATACAATGTGTAGTAGATTAAAAGCTGTGCCACGCGTATTATTGTTAGATCTTACCAGTATACTCCCTCGGAATGGGTGGGTACTCGACAATGGCCTGCGAGCCGTGCGGCCTGGGGCGCTCAGTGCGCGGCGGCGGCGGCGGCGGTGGCGGCCGCGGCCCGCGCTGCAGCCAGTGCGCGCTGTCCGGCCAGCCGCGCTCGCGCCGCTCCGCGCGCACCACCACCGTGCGCGACACCGCCCGCCCCCGCCCGTTGTACGCTTGACACGTGTACTCTCCCATCGACTCGATCCTCAACGATCTGATCAGTAGCGTCTTCCCTCTCGCTTCGTACTCGGCGCTGTCGAACGGCACCATGTCCGTCCCGTGGAACCATGTTATGTGCGGCGCCGGGTAGCCGTAAGCGAGGCAGCGGATCCGGACCGGACGGCCGATTTCCCCGACCACGTCCGAGGGGGATTCCTCAATGATCCCCGCCGTCATATCCACGGGACCTAATATCCACCACCATTTGTTAGCTACACTACTAGAACTTGCGAATGCTCAATGCCGTCTCCTCTCACCAACTGCACACATGTGTTACTTAGGTACTTTACTTTAAGGTGCATCGTTCTTAGCATTCACAAGTTCAATGGTTAGTAATTAAGTAGGTAGATTATTAAACTAAACTACAGAGAATGTAAGACAAAACACACTGTTATGATATGCTGGTTTGGACTTTCCCAGAGTATTTCCAGACTTTGTTCGTTATCGCTAGCCACTACCCTAGCACGGCCTAGGCACGAAATGTTATTCATGAATGTAATGTTAGGTTAACGAAAATACGACCAGTTTTTAATGTACGAAAAACGACACTGCGTGTAGTGTAATGAAAGCATGATCCCATGATGTTACTACGCCTTGCACTACTGGGAACGTCCAAAACAATAGGTGGGATTGATAAAGAATGTCCTCAAACGTAAACCTCTGTAAGGCTGCGCCAGCGCGCACGCCACGAGCACCAGCGAGATACAACCGCGCGCGACCATCTTCGCGAAGCGTCTGACGTGGCTCGGGAGTCGGGCCGGTGGACTTTATTGAGAAGTCGACGATAGGGAAACTCGGAAGTCACATGCATCGCTAATACTTTGATAACCGAGTGTTGACTGCGAAAGGTTACTCGGCTGCCGGTCAACTATAACTACATGATAAACATTACTTTTTCGAAGAAAGCAACTGAATTAAAGAGCACGAACAACATCTTCTTGTGTCATGTTTCTTTTGTTTTCGGTCGTCACAGTCAGTTTTTTTTCTATATCTATATTTAAATGCCAATTTTATCAGTTAATGCAAAGGTTATGAATTGAAAACTATGACCGGCTGATATCGTTAGCGGCGTTTCATTAGCGAGTCGATATCGGTAGGCCAAAGGTCGCGACGACTGTATAATTTGTTTACGAGTCAGACAACGATCTGTTTATCCGAGGCTACTCGGCTGATACCGATAACCAAGCCATTAGCACAATACGTATGGCCACCCATGTGAATGTGTTTAGACTGATCTGTCGACCAATTAATCCTTGTTGTAGGTTTATGTTTATTGGCACGTTTACGCTAATCTCTAGACGCCAAGATGATCGTGTGGTCACGTTTCAATTTACTGTCTTTCTCCGGATCTTTTTTTAGATGCTGAGATCAGTCATTCGTTTGTGTAGTGTGTTCATCTGTAAGTAAGTAGGTAGGTACCTTACAAAGACTTTTTGACTAAAGTAAAAAAAAACAGTTAGAAAATATGTCTGTTAAATTAAGTCGTAACGACCTAGTTACTTACCTACTTTTATACATCATAATCAGAAATAAAAACGCATCGATTTTCCCACGGGAACCGAAGGGAGCCGACCCCTATCATTGAAGAATGTGTGTCAATAGACGTACAAAAACTGGTAATGGCCGATGTTGTCATCAGAGATAATAAGTAGGTATCTAATACCTACACTACGTACTAATAGCGAGTAATGTTCGTCCACTGGATTTGGCAGTCAACATGCTAATAAATTATGCTACTTAAACTTATTGCAGTATATAACAGGACAAGGACAACCGCCCAGATGACTTTTATCGCGTGACAAAGATAGGTATTATTGTTAGACTAGTTCGACCAACATGTAGTCTTCGTTGCAGACATTCTTTATCAAAAAGTTGTTAGGAAAAGAGAGAACTATCATCTAATAGAAAGGAAAATTCTAACTAATAGATAAATTTGGCAAAAACAGGCATGCCATTCGCAAAAAAAAATATTTCATATTCCTTAAATACCTTTTGGTCAACAGAGACTGGTTAGCTTGAGTGTGATAGTGTAGGTTATTAATAATATATCGGGTATATTGCTAATATCTCGAGCGACGTTTCTGGCAAAGTTTTGAAGTGAGCAAGAAAGAAAACCAACAATAAATCTGATCATTAAAAGTGAAACCATGATCCAATTCATGTCCTACCATTATAGTGACCATATCATCTTCTTTGGCCATGTAGGCACAACAGGCCATTAGGCTACTACAACTAACTAAGCGCAGTGTAAATAGAGAAATGGTCTCCATTTAGGTTCAAAAATTATAGCTGTTCTTTCTCTTAATCTTAAAATAGTCTTACAGAGTCTGTCTCGCTGCCCGTCAAGGACTGGACCAACTGTCCATGATGCAAGATAAAATCAACTTGGATGCTTAATCTTGTCTGTTCCGATAACCATGACTATGATATTCTTGTATGGCTAGCACAACACTGCGCGCTGGCTCGCGCGCGAGATAGATTATCCGTCGCGTACTAATTAGCACATTTAGAAAGAGACGGGTCCTAGCCGTGATGCTGGTCTTCACTGGCCTCTGCCACTTACCGGTGACCCTCAGCTCGATCTGCTGCTCCGTGGAGCCGAGCTCGTTCTGGCCCACGCAGATGTACACGCCAGAGTCGTCGCGGTACAGCGAAACGATCTGCAGTGCGCCGTCGGACGTCAGCTTGTAGCGTCCGTGTGTGCCGCTGATCTGAATAACGAGGAACACACTTTAACGATGAGAAAATTGTTGTTACTTCTATACACAGATATAGAAGTAACAACAATTTTCTCATAGTATAAATCGTATAAATCTTGTGTTTTTTCATGGATCAACTTCAAAACCGTACGACATATTTGGGTAAACCTAATGTCTTGCTATTAGAGAAGGATAGCAAGACATTAGGTATACCCAAATATGTCGTACGGTTTTGAAGCTGATCTATGACAAAACAAAAGATTTACACTGGTTGTTTTCGGGGTCATGATCCAGAATGTTTAAATGCGAATAAGATGGTCGTACTGGATAACTTCTCCCAAGGGGCTAACCAAAATAATTAGAGCCATTTAAGAGTTAACTGTGTGGTAATTGAGAATTATATCGAATAGCAGTTTTTTTTGTGATTCAAAATTTGCGTAGTAAGACCATATTATTCGCATTTGGTTTGTGACTTAATCGTAAGTAAGTCACTTGTCCATAAAAAGAGACGCTAAATCTACCATGCAGTACCTAACGTTTGTTTCGCTATACATAGGTACCGAGTGACAAATTAAACAGGCAACATTGTATTGAGACCAGGGGCCGTAGACAAGGTTACAATCGACAAGCGCTAACGCTAATAGAAAACTATAATAAAATGTATGGGAATGACAGATGTTAACGAAAAGTGTTTCGTCAGCATCTGTCATCTCTGTTGTTGTCATCTGTGTTGTGTGTTTGTTGTTGTTGTCTGGTATATATATAAAACCCTGATATATATAAAAAGCTCGTTCAATCAACGACGAAAATTCGTCCTAAACATACAAACCAGTACTCAACGAGGAGTGGGAGGCATTATTTGGTCAAGGGGCAAGTATGAATGATTGTTCTCGTACCGTGATCTCCCCCTTCCTCCAGGTGATCTGCGGCGGCGGGTTGCTGTGGAACAGGCAGCGCAGCGTGGCCGTGCCGCCCTCCGACGAGCTCACCTCGCGCTCCGTCGCCGGGTCCGGCTGCGGAGCTTGCGGAACTTGCGGCCCTTGCGGACCCACTGACAAACAACAAACATTTTTAAACGAGGTAGGGTCATAAGTTTCTTAAAAATAAAACTGGCCGCTTAACACAGCATCGTATAAGGAAGGTAAAAAGTTAGTAAATTACTACAGAGGGCGTGTGACATATGTTATACACTCTGTGGCAGCGGTAGGGGCTGGCAGATTGCATATGGCGTTAAATACATAACATCACATTAAGAGTCTTTTATTTAGTAATACTAGTAAGGCCTGTTCCAAGTCCCATTGCATATAAACATAATATGCAACATGGTGTCAGGTGAAAAGAGATAAAACCTTAAGTGGCAGCCTAGTTTCAGTGAAGAAAATACCTTTGTGGATTGAGTTGAGGAGTATAAAATGTCAGACAAAAGTAACTTGGGGTTACAGCCACCTAAGGGCTTTAAAATAGAAGACGCAGAGGCGTGGAGAAAGTATAAGCAACTATTCAATTTGTACGTACAGGCGACGGATCTAGAAAAAGAAAAGGATGAGAAAAAGGTGGCCATTTTCTTAACGTGCGCGGGAGAAGAGATTTTAGACATTTATAATGGAATGAACGACAGTTCTACGTTAAAATGGTCAGAGTTGTTGCAGAAGATTGATGGTCATTTTAGTAACCAAACAAACACGGTAGTAAATAGTTACCGATTTTACAGTATAAAACAGGAACAGGATGAACCAGTAGAAAGGTTCGTATTGAGATTGAAAAATGCAGCTAAAATGTGCAGTTTTAAGGAAGAAGACCGGATGGTACGAGACATGCTGGTAATTGGGTTGAGAGACGGAGGCATAAAAGAGAGGTTGTTAAGAGAACGTGATTTGACCTTAGACATAGCAGTGGACTTATGCAGAGCAGCTGAGTATAGTAAGAAAAATATGAGGGAGTTGGAAGAAAAAATACAGTCGGTGGATCTTGTCAAGGAAAGTCCGCGTTACAGAAAAGAAAATACGAGTTACAGTTGCAATAAATGTGGAAAACAGCATGATCCAAGAAGATGCCCAGCTTATGGAAGAAGATGTGCAGTATGCAACGTTTATAATCATTTCGCAGTTATGTGTAGGCACAAAAAGAAAGAAGAGAGACCACATCAGCAGCAAAGATATAGTAAAAAAGTGGATGCCATGAAGGAGTGTACAAAGGACAGTGACAGTTCAGAAGAATTTGTGGTGGACTCCGTAAGTAGTTGCAATAGATTACAATGGTATCAAGTAATAAATGTTGAAGGGGTGGAAATCAATTTCAAACTAGATTCAGGTGCTGACTGTAATACATTACCACTTAACCTATTTGATAAGCTCAGGTTGGATAAAGGCAAACTAGGTGAACCTACAGTGTTGGTAGTGTATAATGGACAAAAAATCAAAACCATAGGAAGTATTGATTTGAATTGTATGGTAAAAGGGAAAAGGGGCTGTATTCGATTTTGTGTTGTGGATATGCCCATTCAACCAGTGTTAGGCTTACCAGATTGTGTCAATTTTGATTTAATTAAGAAAGTAGATGCCTTTGTGACTGAAGATAAGAATAAATTTATACAAATAAATCAGGATGTGTTCACAGGGTTAGGTAACATAGGCACATATAGAATAAAGTTGAAAGAAAATTCAGAGCCAGTAGTTAAACCTATTAGAAGAGTACCACAGACTATTAAGGAGAGACTTAAAGATACATTGAATAATTATGAGAGTAGAGGTATAATAGAAAAAATAGAGGGCCCTACAGCATGGTGCAATAACCTTGTTATTGTAGAGAAACCAGACAAGTCGCTTAGGTTGTGCTTAGATCCCAAAGAATTAAATAAAGCGATTCTTAGAGAAAATTATCAAATCCCATCACCTGAAGAAATATATAATTCACTTGCAGGTAAAAGTGTCTTCACAGTATTAGACTTGAAAGATGGGTTTTTTCAAGTCAGTATGGAGGATGAACAAAAGCTCTGCACCTTCGGTAGCCCTTACGGAAGATATTTTTTCAAGCGTTTGCCGTTTGGAATCTGCTCGGCCCCAGAGGTAATGCAAAGAATAAACACAGCTATATTTAGTGATATACAAGGGGTTAACGTCTACTATGATGACATAATTGTTGCAGGGGACAACTTAGCAGATCATGATAAAATTTTAAGTAAAGTAATAGACAGGGCAAGAAAATTCAATGTAAAGTTTAATCCAAATAAGGTTCAGTACAGGAGTGATTTTGTCAAATATGTGGGATTGTTGGTATCTAAATCTGGCATTAAACCTGATCCTGAACATGTAAAGGCTATTGTGGACTTGAAGGAGCCAAAAAATGTCAAAGAACTACAAAAGTTTCTTGGTATGTGTAACTATTTGAGTAAGTTTGTACCACAATACTCAAAAACAACAGAAAAACTTAGGGATCTCTTAAAAAAAGATGTATTGTGGAACTGGGATGTAGCACAAATACAAGCATTTGAAGAAATAAAAATGAAAATTAGTAGTTCCCCAACTTTGGATATTCTAAAAAAAGTAGGATTAGTAACATTACAAACAGATAGTTCAAAAAGTGGAATGGGTGCTTGTTTGTTACAAAATGGCAAACCAATATCATTTTACTCAAGATGTTATACAGAATGTCAACAGAGATGGGCTCCGATTGAAAAAGAGCTCTTTGCAGTCTGTTTAGCGATGGAAAAATATCATCAATTTGTGTATGGTCGCAAAATTATAGTTGAAACGGACCATAAGCCGTTAGTGGCGATAATGAATAAAGACATAAATAAAATTTCGGCCCGACTGCAAAGAATGGTTCTTAAACTCTTAAAATATGAGTTTGATATTAGGTACATACCAGGATCTCAAATGTATGTCGCTGACTATTTGTCTAGACATTATAATTCAACAAACGGGAAAGTGGAGCCAACACTTAAAGAGTTAGTGCATTGTGTGGAAGTAGAAACGGTTTATGGGTTAGATAACGACTTACAAATATCAGAGAATAAGCTGAAACATTTTCAGGATGAAACTAATAAAGATGGTAATTTGCAGCAAATAAAGTTATGGTATAATTCAGAGTGGCCAAAAAATGACAGAAATATACAGGGCAGAGAGTTGAAAAAGTTATACAAGTTGAGAAATGAGTTAATGGTTAAAGATAAAATTATATACTTTGGAAATATGGTACTTGTGCCTAGAGCTTTAAGACAGGAAATGCTGCATATACTGCACTCGGGGCATGCAGGTGTGGTAAAATGTAAAAAGAGAGCAAGAAAAATACTGTATTGGCCGGGAATGTCAAGAGATATAGAGAATCATGTCTTGGCTTGTAAAGCGTGTGAAAAATACAGAGTATCAAATTGCAAGCAGCCTATCATATCTCATGACATTCCTGAACTGCCTTATAGTAAAGTAGGTATGGATGTGGGACATTATGCAGGTGAAGATTTCTTAGTGGTTGTAGACTATTTTTCAAAATGGATTGAAGTTGCAAAGTTAAAGAACAAATCTGCCGCCAACATCATGTTTGAGTTGCTAAAAATGTTTAGTACCCATGGAATTCCTAGACAAATAGTCAGTGACAATATGCCGTTTGGCAGCTATGCATTTGAGCAATTTGCCAGACAGCATGGAATAGAGTTGGTTAAGTCGAGTCCACATTATGCACAATCAAATGGTTTAGCAGAAAAAGCTGTGGGAATTGTTAAAAATATGATGAAAAAATGTAAAGAAAGTGGTGATAACTTTGACTTAGCAATGTTACATTATAGAACAACTCCGGTAGCAAATTTGGATTATAGTCCTTCAGAGTTGTTAATGAGTAGATTATTAAGAACAAATTTACCTTGTTCAAAAGAAATGTTGAAACCTAAGTTATGTGTAAATGTCAAGGAACAAATGTCAATTAACAATGAAAAATCTAGGATCAATTATAATAAAACTTCCAAACTTAAAAAGTCATTTCAGAAAGGGGAAGAGGTAATCATTCAAGATATAAATAAGAGCAAACGTTGGTATTCAGGTAAAATTGTGGAAGAGGCCAGTGGACCTAGATCATTCATTGTTAAAAATTATAAAGGTAATTTAGTAAGAAGAAATGAAAGACATATTAGACCTAGTAAAAATAAGTTTATTGTTCAAAGAGATAATATGCTGGACTACTCTGAATTGAACCAAACCAGGGATAGAATAGGGAATTATTTAAGGCAGGATGCACCGGTATATCTAGCACCAAGTTCTCCTGCACCTGTAGCTAACCCAGAGCCAGTTGATGCACCCATGGTGACCAGGACAGGGAGGTTGGTGAGGAAACCTGCCTATTTAAGAGATTTTGATTTAAGCTAGCATACTTATAAATAAGCAAATAATAATAACATTAATATGTTATAATAATTTTATTTCTTAAGCGGGGGATGTGACATATGTTATACACTCTGTGGCAGCGGTAGGGGCTGGCAGATTGCATATGGCGTTAAATACATAACATCACATTAAGAGTCTTTTATTTAGTAATACTAGTAAGGCCTGTTCCAAGTCCCATTGCATATAAACATAATATGCAACAGGGCGGGAAGTTAGGGGTTGGATAGTTATGAGGCTGGCAACCCCTTTTCACGCCGAGGTAGGTATAGTGCTTTTCTCAAACATGCAATGAAATAAATAAAAAAGCTCCAAGAAATCAAACTTCATGGCTAACCGCCGTGATGCTGCGCCACAAATTGTGGAATGAAAATTAAAACGGACAATATTTCATTACGTTTGAGAAAAAGCTAAGTAACTATTGTTATTTAAAAATTATCAAGAAACGCGATCGAATTCTAGATTTGAAAGTCGAATGAAGCAAGGAACATAACTTAAACTTAACGCACAACAATATTTTTTTGCAACACCAGCACCAAACAATATGCTTGCATGTATAGCAAGATTTGTTTTCTTGGGGGTTTACATAAACGTCTCATTAGAAGCTGAAAACGATTTGCGAGTGGAATGGAACATGCCACGGCAATGAGGTTAACCACAATGGGCCTACTGTACTTTATTGTGAACCACACATACCTGACATCGTCGGGGCTTGTTCGGGAGCTGGCGCGCGGCACAGCTGGCTACAGCCGCTGTGGCAGCACTTCTGCACGCCGCGGCAGTCGGCATCATCGTTACATTCCACGTGGCAGCTTCCGGAGGACGACTGTTCCGCTGGGCATGAGCCAGGCTTGTTGACTGTTATGCAGACAATTATATAGTAAGATGACGATCGCTTTAGCCTAGTTGGTAGTGACCCTGCATACGAAGCATACGAAGTCCTGGGTTCGAATTAATCCCGGTAAGGGCATTTATTTGTGTGATGAGCACGAATATTTAGAAGTAGCCAAGCAAAATAACAAGCTCAAAATGACCTACACAGATCCTTATTCCTTTGACATTAGAGTTCGTGTGTAGATCATTTTGAGCACTAGAACTGCTTAGCAACTGCTGCTGACTGTACTCATATTTAACGTTGTCTTATTTCGGTATGAGAGCCCTTTGAGGATCGGTCCAATTGGATCTTTTGTGCAATCGCGCCTCCTTTATGTCTACTCCGAAGCTCGTCCCAGCATTTCCATAACCCGGATGATGGAGCTCAACGGAAGTACTTTGAATGCCTTTGATTTTGATCAGTGTTGCTTACCTGTGCCGCAGTCGCCGGAGTATTGGGGCTCGCCAGAGGTGGCGTTGCGAGTGGCGGTCACCACGCAACGCTGACCCTCGGGGCAGTTTATACCGTCGCACGGGTGCCCAATGCATGTGCACCTAAAACATACATAAAATATATTTATGTAAACAATTAAACGGGCTAAGCCTAAGGGCCGCTCACTGACACACTCGGGATGGACCAATTCTTTTGCTTGTTGTCAATGCTGTCCAGGCCACTCAGATACGAGGGTCTCGCGCCTGGCTCTAGGCCAAGGGAACATTCAATACCTCTCGCATCCATCTCCGTCAACGGTCTTGCTGATGGGTCCGTAGTGGCACTTCAGTGCGCTGCACTCGTCGACGAACGGCTGGCAGTTGGGCTCGGGCCGCACGCACTCGCAGCGGTCGCAGCCGTCGGGGCCGCGGGCCCTCTGCATGGTGTACTCGCAATATAGCGTCTTGCATCTCGCCCTCTCGGCTGAGCAATCTGTGGATCAACAGTATTAAGGGGTTATTGAACGGTTGTTTTTATTCTGTTCCGTTAGTCAGAAGAGAGCACGACTAAATTTCTTAGAAAAAATGTAACATCAAAGACTTCTAACATGATTAGATGGTCCATATATTTGGACACAATGAGGTTACCCACAATGTGTCCATCTGTGCTTTATTGTGAACCCCACATTCACCTGACATCGTCGGGGCTTGTTCGGGAGCTGGCGCGCGGCACAGCTGCACGCCGCGGCAGTCGGCATCATCGTTACATTCCACGTGGCAGCTTCCGGAGGACGATTGCTCCGCTGGGCATGTAGGCAGGGTCACTGCCAACTATGGCAGTGACCCTGCCTACGAAGCAAGAGGTTCTGGGTTCGAATCCCGGTAAGGGCATTTATTTGTGTGATGAGCACAAATATTTGTCCCTAAGTCTGTGTATGTTTTCTATGTATTTAAGTATTTATTTATCTATATAAGTATGTTTATCGTCGTCTAGTACCCATGTACAAGCTTTGCTTAGTTTCGGACTAGTTCGATTTGTGTAAGATTTTCCCCAATATTTATTTATTTTTGTGTGTTTACGTGCAATTGAGTAGTAGCAACATGAGTATCTAAGGAAATAAGAAATAAGTAGGTGCAGAACACATGGCGCCTTATATTCGCGTGGTATAAAGTAGTACACTAAGTATTACAGTTTTAAAAAGCCAAACGAGAGAAACAATGGCTGAGTACGAATTCCGCGGCGGAATTTTGCGGCTTGTCTGTGGTATTGCCAAAGATTATGTATGGAATTAGCCCAGTGGAATTCGGCTGCGGAATTCTGCCTGCATGTGGTGGCGCATAGGTGAAAGCCTCGTCGCGACACAGTCAGTGTGCGTCACAGCGGTTGCCGACGAGAAGAGAAGAACGTACCTGATCGGCATTGCGACGTGAACTGGACGTCCTCGTTGGGGGCGGCGTGGTACGGCACGACCTGGCAGCGCTGGCCCGGCCCGCACTGCATGTCTGCGCAAGGGTTAGGAGCGCAGCTGCACCTGTACAGAGGAGCATTTTTTATAAGAAGTTGAAAACCGACCTAACCTACAATGTTAACACGTACAATCACACTCATGACGCCACATTCAAGCCGTCGCAGTTCTCTTTTTACAAGATTTTATTTAACAAGCTGTTCATTTTTAGGGCTCCGTAGTCAACAAGGAACCCTTATAGTTTCGCCATGTCCGTCCGTCTGTATGTCTGTCTGTCCGTCTTCGGCTTAGCTCAGTAACCATTACTACTACAGAAAACTGTAATTCGGCATGGGTATATAAATCAATCACGCCAGCAAAACAGTACAATAAATCTTACTGGACACAACATTTTAATTTTTGATAGAAACGTATTTAAGCTTTATTTCTTCCCAATACTATAATGCAGGATAGCTTAAACACACAACAAAGAGTCTACTATATAGAGATGATTACCAGACCAAGCATGACCGCGAGATCGCTGCTACTGCCCAAGCACGCTTCGAATTTACAATCGATGCTGGTAACGTGCAGAACGGGCTTTGATCCGAAATGTGTTAGATACCTTTATGATTATGATCTATCTGCAAAGCGTTCAGAACATTCTGCCGTCTGCTTTTCCTCCTTAATTGAACCACTTTTTCAAGCAGGCAGTTCTTACTCCATTTAATTAAAATACATGTTTGACTTGCCGAATGTGTTCGATAATGTCGATATAAAGCCTCTGCCTGAAAATTGGGTTAATAAATATAGATGCGTACCTGTCACATTCGCCACTCCGGCCCTTGGTCCTGGTTGATCCGAATTCACACCGGAGCTGTTCGCACTCCCTCCTGGCCTGCTCGCAGTCCACTTCGTTTAGGTCAGTAGCTATCAAAAATAGTATGAGTTCAGAGGCTTTCATTCGTGAGTAGAAGTTAGTGCTCAGTCTCAACGTGGCTATTAAGGAACCCCTTAAAAAGAACTTCCCCAGCTTTCTCGCTAGGCTAGGGATTACCTACAGTGTAATAAGTATAACCAAAGTCGGAATGGTGACTATCCATCTGATTCGTGCGAGGAAAAAATCCACCAATAGAAGGATGTGCGTGAGCAAGGCTATTAAAAATGCACTAGAGACAGTGTCACACATTAAAAATAACGTTAAAGTCAAACGACGATCTAGAAAAGCATTTCAGTGTCACGTTGATCATCGGCGCCGATAGACCTTAAGAGGCGTTTAAGAGTAACGCCGATAGTTCAACGCTGACGGTACCGCGTACCGTCGTGACACTAAAACCAGCCGCGGAAGCGTGAAAGCGGATAGTCAGCAAAGCGAGTACCGTTGCCAGGCACCGGTGGGCTGCAGTGCCGCTCGCACTCTTGCTTGGAAGCGAAGTTGTTCCCGTTCCCCTCGCACCCGTAGTAGATGAACAGGCGACAGTCGCCGTAGAGCGGGCTGCGGTGCCAGCGCGGTGCGCCCGCGCCCGCGCCCGCGCCCGCGCACGCTGCGCCCGGCGCCGGCGGCAGCGCGCACGCGGGGTCTGCGAGTAACCCACATGCCATACACGGACCAGTGCCAAGCACACAAGCGGACTACGGTTTACTATGAAAGCGTGGGTCGCTTTCATTTCTAGGCCAGTAGGGGTCGGGAATTCGTGACGGCAAATTATCCATAATATTCATTCGTATAATTTTTTGTTGCTGACAATTTACTAGAGCAAGGGAGACTACTCCACAGTTTCTTTGCACACGATTCAGGTTAGAACGACCCACCTTTCTAAACTACATTACATTGATTAGTATGGTAAAAACATAAAAAAGACACTGTTAATCGGTTACGATAGGCAAGAGTGAAAGAGTGAGATATAAGAATGAAACTCTAACTACGAATAAGTCTAGGCTAAAACGACACCAAAGTCAAATCATAAAAATACGGTAAACTGCCAAAAAAAAAAACTCTTAATCAAGTTGTTGGATGTATCCACAACTATCCTTTATAGAAAGGTTTTATTAACGCCTAATTTGGTTGTTAGACCCGTGCAGGTAGATACCTTTTTTTTACTGGCAGTTTAACCAATGAGCCATCATATACATATAAAAGTAAGTACACAAGTAGGTATGTAAAGCACCTTTGTATA
This sequence comes from Epinotia bilunana, assembly GCA_947049275.1. Classification (NCBI taxonomy): domain Eukaryota; kingdom Metazoa; phylum Arthropoda; class Insecta; order Lepidoptera; family Tortricidae; genus Epinotia; species Epinotia bilunana. The sequence goes on along the minus strand of OX346268.1, from coordinate 16,106,651 downwards.
TCTTGTACGATCGGAACATACCAAAACCGTTAATACGTATTGTGTACAGGAAAGACGCCTGGTGTTAGTCCTTGACTATAACCCACCTATAGCCAGATGTCCGCAGATTTGCTCGCACTCCTGCTCGTTGGAGAACCGGTTGGGTCCGCCCTCGCAGCCGCCGTACGCGAAGGGCTCGCAGTGGCCCGCGCGCAGGTTCCAGTAGTACTTATATCTGGCGTTGCTGCACGGGCCCGGGTCGAGTGGCGCGTGACAGATGTCTGTCATACAAATTACTAGTAAACTGTTCTTTATCTTAGCGTCAACCCATCCCACCAAACATCCCGCAAAACATTCAAGTGTACAAGTCAACCGTAAATAAAGTAATTGGCGTAAGTTTTAGTTTTGCAGAGGTGACCGCCATATGACCAAAAACCTTGAAAACTTCCAAACATCTTGATCCCATCCCAGAGGTATCAATAGGATAGAGGTATCAGAGATAACAATAAGGTATCAATTGAAAAAAACAAACGCTTCGATCCGGAGACAGAAATACATGAAAATTTTGTGAAACCCTTGTGGCCTTTTTACAGAATAAATGTTTAGGTTTTGGTTAATAACCAGAGAGGTAAACCACATACAGTTATATTAAAAAAAATGTGTTCCATACATACCTTTTCCTCTAAAGCTCCCACAGTTCCGCAGGCACTCCTCCTCAGTGCTGTACCGGTTGGGGATGTCGCTGCAGCCTCCGATCGGTGCGCTCAGGCATTCTTCTTTCGTGGGGTCGTAGTAGAAAACGACCTGCGTAGAACCGCAGGGCTCCAGAGAGGTCGGTAGTCGGCACTGCTCGTGCACCACCTGGAAGATTTAGTATAAGTATCAAGTTTTTTCATCTTCTATAACCACCACGGTGAGAAAACAAATATATGGGACAGATGGTAACACGCCTATTGGTGCTTGAGATTGCTGAGGACGCTTGAATCTAAACACAGCGACCTCGGCTCTTGACAGATGCCGTCGGTACCTGCGAAAGCGGAGGATAGGTGGCGCGTGTAGCGGGCGCTGGAGCGGGAGGCTGGGGCGGTACACCCGTTTTGCACGTGCTTTCGCATTCATCCTGGCTCTCGAACCTGGAACATCAGCAATAACGTTAGCAAGCCTGGCCGGTGTAATTTAACCGTTACAAAAAGGTGCCATGTTGATGTATCTTGGCTAGTTTATCTGTGAGTATCTTACTTAAACCAGGCTTCATTTACGAATTTCCATTACGAATATTATAGTAGTTGTTATAAAAGATACCTGTTAGCGTTTCCGTTGCAGCCGGTGTAGTAGAACAAGCTGCACTCGTCGTTTGACTCGTCGTAAGCCCAGCTCTCGACCTGTTCGGTGCAGTTGCCCTCCGCGCGGGGCATCGTGCACGGGTCTGTGGATAGGGCAGGTAGGTTTCAAGATAGACGTAACGATTTCACCAACGATTTATCGTTGCAATTTGTCCGATAGCGACGCATCTGATAAAATAGATAAAGATAAGTGTGGGCGAAACACTATGAGAAGTGTCCTTAGAAGGTAAATGGACTGACTTAAATTGGATGCTATACCAGGCATGCAGACGCTCGTAAGTAGTCTCATTGGTTCGAATGATAACGGAAGGCAAAGTGGGTTAAACGATCTAAGAAGTGCCATTAGATGTTTTTTTTCGTTCCTTTGGAGCCCGCTAGCGACCAGCCAACACATATAGATTGTGGGATAATCTAAAAGCCTCCCCATGTGGCCTTAAGGGCCCCCACAGTTAGATGACATAGACATAAGGTACACCTTTAGATCTAATGGATGTTGTACCAGGCATGCAGATGGTCTGGCACTCGGCGACGCTCGAGAATCGGTTGGCACTGCCGAGGCAGCCGCCGTATATGAACGGCAGACAGGTCCGCGAGGGCGCGTCGTAGTAGTACTTCTGCTGTCGCTCGCTGCAGGGGCCCTGGTCCACGTCGAAGCGGCACACGTCACCTCCACGGAACATTCAGTTAGTGTCGTTTTCGGTTTCGTTTGAAGTCAGTATTCGTAAGTAGCATCCGTTAAAATCTGACTGTATGGCAAGAATGATCTATGAGATGACAGCTGCCAGCGCCATATTTAACGTTTACTGGTCTTCACTGGTTTACGGTTGATGCAACGGTCGTTTTAAACAGCCAGTAATCGTAACAGTCCTGCAGTCCCACAGTGGCACACTGCTTTGCTGCTATTTATATAGATTAATGTGAAGATTGGTCTAAACGTCATCGGCTAGGACAATTAATTGATTAATTTACCCAGGTCCTTGAAGTATCCACAGGTCCGCTCGCACTCCTCAGGCGACGGGAAGACGCCGGGCACGGTGCAGCTCTGCATCCCAGGAGCCGGGTCGTACGCCGCGCAGTACCCTGAGCTCGGGTCCAAGTACCACACGCGTCCGACTCCGACGCACTGGCCGAGGTCGGTTATACGGCATTCGGGGGCAACCTGGGATAATAGAATAAATACAATTTGAGAGGATCAGAAATATGGACATAACCTAACCTACCTATCCATGAGAAAGTTTCACTCCTTCTCATTGCGTGCCTAGTTGCAGTATCCAAGAGGCAACCGGAGGCTCTAGTATAAGTTTTACCGAAACAAAACGTTACGACCGCGTTTGCGTTTAGCTGTCAAATCCCATACAAATTGAGGGTAAAACGCAAACGCGATCGTAACGTTTTGTTTTGGTAAAACTTATACTAGAGCCTCGGATGGCTCTTGGATACTGCAACTACGTGCTATTGCTCTGAAAATAAGTACTGTACTGTGACCAGTGTTCATTTTAAACGCTCGCCTACTAATTCATTAATTTCTTTTCAGAACACAATTTTATAAATTTCTCCTTAATCAGAATCGTTGAAAGATCCATACAAGAAAAAAAGTTGTAAGTTTTCGCCTTTCTTCAGTGTTCATCTTGCCCCATCTGACTTTATGCAGAATGGTCTGCCCGTACGGTGCACGAGCGTAATATGAATGACGTGTAAGTATAATGGGCATACTAACCGGGGCGGGCGCAGGCGGCGCGCAGCGCTGCTCGCACTCATGCGCACTCAGGAAGCTGCGCACAAATAAAATGTTCAGTACCAGGCACTGCTACACATAGATATAAGGTATACTTGACATTATTTGAGTTGGTCGAATGGCATCAAAGTTGTCCATTCATAAAGCACTTCTACCGTCCAGGGTAGAAACTTTCAATTCCAATGACCGCTTTATAGAAAATCGGCCACATTAAATAATCTCAAAAGCATGACTCGTATTGTCAGGTGAAGCACGGTCAAGGAGTTGAAGTATGAATGTCACTGTGTTTTTTTTTCTATAATAGTTTTCTTGGCATGTAACATTGATCATGCAGATTTATTTTGAATGACGTACGGAACAAAAACAGTTATGAAAGAGTTTAGAGTATATATCTAAAAATAAGTTTTAGGCATGCCAGTGGGAATCGGGGGATCCTGTTGTTTTACCAAATTTATTTTGGTCAAATTTCATTTCCCAAACAAAGTTTAGCAACTACTTTGTTTGCCAATGCAAACTTTGGCACAATTTTAATACGAATATTTTCATTACGTCAAATTTTCATTCAGCAAAATATTACTACGAAAAATTACTTTATGGCATTTGGTCTTTTAGCAAATGCTTTAATAAAGCAAAAAAACATTAGACAATAAACATTTAGTCAAGTTAATGATATGGCAAACTATAAATAGACAATTTTACCAAAATACTATTAATAAAACGGCACGGTCCCTTATATAAAAAATGCACGGTTAGGTAGGTCGGTAGGCAAGGGTGTTAAATTAGGTTAGGGTAGCCAAAAAAGGGGGATTGAGGGGCGGAGCCCCCCTCGTCGGGGGCTTGGGGGCGAGGCCCTCCGCACTAAAAAAGCAAACGATCGTAACAATTGTATCATTTGGTAGGTTAGGTTAGGGTTAGCTTGTGTCCCTTAGAGCGGAAATAGGCACCCCGCGAAGCGGGGTGACGTCGACACGCTGGCGGTTAGGTTAGAATGGCGACCTCTACACAAATTCATTTATAATCCCTACCCACATACCAAAAAACGTTGTTATTTTATTGTGTATCTTATACACCATTGAAATAAAGATGCAAATGATTTGCTATTGAAGAGTTCCTCTGCTGATTAACCGACGGAATAGAAATGGTAAATTAAATATTGACGATACAAATCATTTGTCTTATTTTGTTTTGGTTAAAACATATTATGCCAACTAACATATTTGACCGAATGAAATTTGATCAAAGTACTAGTTGGTAAACGAGATATTGCTTAAACATGAACATGCCAAACATTAGGTTTGCTAAAGAATTATTTGTCAAGTGTTAATTTCGCAAACGAGTATTTGGCAAATGAAATTCTACGAATATTTTTTTGGGAAATGATAATAAGTACATTTTTTTTGGTAAAACAAAGGTAGCCCGATGATGAAAAAGGAAAGCCTTACTTGTTGTCGTTGCCCTGGCAGCCACCGTAGGAGAAGCGGGCACATTGGCCGGCGGCGGCATCATAATACCAGCGCGGGAGCGAGGCGCGGCACGGGCCTATCTTCGCTGGCTGCAGGCATATGTCTGAAACAACATTACTTGGGTTACCACGAAAATAGGTACCTCACAAAGCCAGAGCCGCATTTTAAAGCTACAAGCAGAATAGTAAAATAACTTGTGGCACAGAATAAAAAATAGTAAGAATATTTAACAAAACTGATGGTTGCCAACAAGAAATTTTAAATCCGCGCTCCGTAGGCATAGCAAGGGTGTATGGACTCTTTGAAGGTGGGTCACAGCCGAGTTTAGCCGAACCAAGAAGGACATGCCTGACGCGGGGACCTGGAGAATCCAGACGTAATGCAATTCCATCTTTTTCTTTTCGTTTCCTTGTTTGGTCTGCCGAGAGGCCAACCACAAATATGGCAAGGGACAATCTCTCTGGGCGGCCTTAGGGGTCGACTCAGAGGGAAGTGGGCGCTCCTACCGACATTCGAGTCTTGGGAGGAAGCATGGGGTCCTCATTTATAGATTTATGCAGCTTACGTCGATGTAACTAAGACAGACAGGCAACTCCGGAACCCTACACTGCGCGTGGCTCGACACGCACTTAACCGGTTTTTTTATATTACATCATTGCGCAAAGGCATGACGCGCCCAGGACGCCTATCTATATGGTTAAGAACGACCCTGAGAGGTCGTGGGTTCGAACCCCGGCTCGTACCAATGATTTATCAAAAAAAACCTCATGTTGTAAGAAATAACATTTGAGATTGAACAGTAGTATTTTGGGGAAGGAAAACGTCGCGAGGAGACAGTTCTAATCCATAACAAGGGCCAGTTATCCCTTAGGGTTGAAAGGTCACGGGCAGTCGCTTTCGTAAAGCTAGTGCATTACTTACGTACTTACTTACTACGCTGGCTCGATGACCCAAAGAGGATCTTGGCCTCTGACACAAGAGAACGCCACTCTTGCCTATTCTGCGCCACCTTACGTGGTCAGATCTTTGAGGGCTTCGTCACTCTAGCGGTACCTAGGCCGGCCCGCAGTGCCCATACCTACGTACGCCTAATCTTGGGACGAAAGCTGTCTCCGAGCTCATAATCTAGGTACAACAAGCGGTACAACTAGTACAAATGGTACAACTGGGAAAAGCTATGAGAATGACGGAGCCTTGTGGGCTCCGATAGTGTGTTATTGACTCACTATTACTACGTATAGACTGGACGCCTAGAACATTTTTCTCGCTGTCTTCCATCAGGCCGCATCGGTGACGCTCGTAAGAGCGGTGTATGCGCCAACTTAAGCTAGATGTCTGCTCAAGACTTCATACCTATGTCCTATATAACTCGATGGAGTGTGGTTACCTGTCGTCTCGCCGGAGTGCTGGGCTGCCTTGGGCGGCGTGGGCGGCGTGGCCGGCGTCGACGCACACTCCGCGTTGCACTGCTCCTCCGAGAGGAAGTTGTTGTCGTTGCCGCCGCAGCCGCCGTACGGGAACGTGCGGCATCTGGACACGTTTGGTAACTTAGCCAAGTAGTTGTTTAGAAAGATAGACCGTATTCATTCGAAACAATGCATAGGTTGTATTTGAAATATGTACAATTTAGAAGTTTACTTCGCGTAGGATTTAGCGAAAATTATGAAGCTAGAATTCGTTCATGTTAAGTCTGTACTGAAATAATTTGGTCACACCGATACCTCTTTGTCATACACATATGGCATAGGTAACGCCTACTGTAGAGGCCGGGAAAACTGGGGTTGCCGGCCAAGTAGATATAGACGGACGAGCTTAACGAGCTATGCTTAGTTCACGGCGGACGAATGAAGTGAAGCTACTTTAGTACCTTTTAGCTAATGATGTAATATAAAGAAAGGGGTATAGGTTAGAAGTGCTCCAAAATTGGCAAACTAAAACTGTGCTTAAGATTATCTTTCTACCTGACGATTTGAAAGTGCAACTGACTCAACTCAACTCAACTCAAAATAATCTTTATTCAAAGCAGGCCTAGTATACTTTGAATAAAGATTATTTTGATTTGAATTGAGTTGAGTCAGTTGCACCAACTAGCCTCAGTTTAGAAACGTATAAACTTGTCCCAGCTGCCAGATCCAGCTACTTTTAAATACGGAATTTTGTATAGACAACGTATCTACCTCTTTTAATATTTCATCATTGCGTTCAGCGTGGTCTTTGTACAACAATGTGCCGACTGACAAGTACTCACTGTTTGTTCTGGGTGTCGTAGAACCAGCGATTCCGGAAGTTCCTGCATTCGCCGTACGCCATTGGCAGCGTGCACTTATCTTTCTCTGTGTATACAATTTGTTATTTTATTACGAATTCAGATACTAAATGATACAACTGTAGCCCGTAGGCTTGGATGTGTAACACACACAATGGAATACCTGTAAGTTCTGCTTTGATATCCTCCTGAGATTGCATATAAAAGGAATGACAGTGGAATTTTAACCAAGTGTTTAGATAATAGTTTTGACTTTGCATTTGTTCTAAAAAGAAACAATACAAAAAAATGAAACTTTCTTTTTTCTTTTTATTCTTTCGATGGGAACCTGGGACTCCGGAGGCTATAACGTAAATCGAAGAACTCTTCTAACTAGTAGTAAAATGTATTAGCAGTAGTAATAGGAATGCGTGGTAGAAATGCAATAGTATAGAAGTGGCATGCAAACAGTTCACTGGTTAATAAGCTAAGACCAAAATATCACGTATAAATAATTACCAGTAAAGTGCCGAACAAGCAAGATCCAATCCCCAACGGTTAGTCGAGTAACACTTACCCCGTGATTTCAAATTAACCGCCTGAGCGGCTATCGCGAAACGCAATCTTCGTTCATTAGTGTATCTCCCTGTCGCTCGAATATGCAGATGTGATGGCGATACACGAACGAACCAAGTTTGCCTTTCGCGGTAGCGGTCTGATTTTTTACTTTGGTCATCCAGTTTGCTGAGTGTCCTGGTGTCCTGGTGTCCTGGTAAACATCCTGTAAGCTTGTGAATCGCTTGAGCTGGTAGCGTAACGACCTATGAGCATGTGAAAGGGCGAGAAGCCGACTGGATACTTGAGGTAATCGATTCGGTGGTGCGCATGCGGACTAGTGGATCCTGGACATAAGGGATTCAAACTGTTGAGCGTACGCATGTATCATATTTCGTTCCGGGTTTGCCCATCCAGCCACTGCCAGCATTCCTTTTAAGGGTGTGAATTGGAAATTATCGCGTGCTTTGAAACGCCGTTCTGACTAAATTAGGAAACAATAAGGTCTGATTTACAGATATATAATTCTTGACTATATGATTGTTTATCTGATTTAATCGATACATGATTGCGTAAAATTTCCTCGATAGAAAAAAAGAAATCCAAAGTTGGGTCTTTATTTTCCCTTTTTTACTCAGCCTACTCAAACAATACATTATTTTACGACAGAATCAAGTTAATACTATAGTATTTTATCTTATCTAAAATCTCACTCAATTAAATCCATACTATCCATACTAATATTATAAACGCGAAAGTGTGTCTGTCTGTATGTCTGTCTGTATGTCTGTCTGTTACCTCTTCACGCTTAAACCGCTGAACCGATTGAGATGAAATTTGGTATGGAGATAGTTTGAATCCTGGGGAAGGACATAGGATAGTGTTTGTTCCGGAAATCATCCCCTGAGGGGGTGAAATGGGGGATGAAAGTTTGTATCGAGCTACGATATAAACGAGTTCCACGCGGACGGAATCGCGGTTAGAAGCCAGTATTAAATAAAACTTCACTAAGTTTGGTATTTATCGAAATTTGTCCAAAAAAGCCATTCCCGAAGTGTTGCATCTCTTTTTCTCATGCGCGGAAGGCATAGGCGTGTCTGTCAAGGGGGCGTGGTCGAATCGAGTCAAGGCATCCCCTTAAGATCACCAGTCCAACGAGTTGCAGTCCGATCGATCTGAGTCCTTACCATGATTTTACCTCAGCGAGGTCAAGCACGGCACAAACGGTGCAACCCGCTGCAGTAGACTGTAGTGGGCTGAAGATGATGGTTCGCGGGTGTCAGCCTCATCGTTCCTAAGAACCACGACCACTTACCAAATGACTTAGGACAAGAGTCTTCGCAATTCCTCTGAGTGGTAAATCTGTTCGCGTTGCCTCCACAGCCCGAGTAATAGAACGGCACACAGCGCTCCTCTTCGCTTCCGTCGAAGGACCAGTAAGGAATCGTCTGATTGCAGTCGCCCTTATCTTGAGGGAGTTCGCACTCGGCTGTACCGTAGATAGGGAGTTAGTTAGAAACAAAATTATACGCCTAGTATGCTCCCGCGATGAAAGCCCTCTTTCCTCCCGCGGGCGTCATAAGACTAGACTATAGGAATAGGGTTGAAGTGGATTGTGGACGGTGAGGTAGCACCGTATATCTTACATTTTATTTATCTTTTAACCCACTATTGCGGTAGGGAAATATAATTTTGTGTGCGCTGCCTACCCTTTTGGGAATACAAGAGTGAGTTTAGGTAGGTATGTATGTATGTACCTATTTATGTATTTATTTAATCTTTATTGCACAAAAGAATATCTTATGGTACAAACGGCGGACTTAATGCTATAAAGCATTCTCTACCAGTCAACCTTAAGGCAAAGCAGATAAAATGTGGGCAGTGCAACTTAATTTAAAACAAAAACTCTTTACCTATATGGTAACGGAAACTGAAACGCCCTTTTATCCCTTGTTGTCATAGTGATAAGAGCGAAGAAGATAAGTGTCATAATCCTCGACTGTCCATCTATGGCGCTACTAGATTCGTGTGTTCATGTAGGTTAGCTTTTTTTATCGCGGACAAAACCTGCGAGGCAGGTTACCTACACTTTAGGCAACGCGTGAGCATAATAGGCGATTAGAAGAAAATGTTAGCATAGAAGAGAAAATTTAACTAATCTACTGAAACCCCAACACCACTTTAGCATTAAGCCAACAACCAACGTGCAATAGGAAAAAGAAACTCATAGTTTTCGTGCACCATTCAATATTCATAAAAACCGATAAAAATGTATTTTTGGTACAAGCTTCCATACTTTTTTTTCTATAGTCCCCAATTAATCCTTGTGAGGGTTCCCAATAAGCCCAAGCACAACGGGTTTTTCTTGCTACCTTCTGCCTCCATCACCAGTTCAGCTCGTTAGAGTCAAAATATTGCGTAGTCCCCAGACTTACATAAGTGCTAAATTTCAGCTCAATGGGATACCGACAAGCTGACTTTGGCTAATTTGAAACACAATTTACACACAGACATACAGTGCAAGTCGACTGTAAATTCCTATACAAGCGGAAGCCGCCTATTATTATGACCCATCCCCACTCTCGCGCGAGTCGACGCGAGGCCGAGATACATTGACGTTATTACATTGACGTTCACAGTCTGTCCCGTATTTAAAGACGGCAGTGTATCTCGGCCTCACGTCGACTCGCGCGTGAGTGGGGATGGGCCATTAGAAAGAGACTTCAGCTTGAATTACAAGTTTTTGTGAAACCCCTGGTATGCTGTTGGGTGGCCACGACGACGGCCGATACTTACGTTGCTTCTCGCCAGGAGGTTTGCATTGCAGCATACAAGCTGCCTTAGACGTGAACCTGTAACACAAATTTTCCTTCGTACTGATTGAAGTTGAGTCCGCAGTAAGCTCGGCCGAATTTCACCTTCCCATACAAACGTAGTTACGCTCTCATTTTAAAACTACGTGTTGGATTGTGCCGAAACTTTGCATATACAATGACATGAGGTATATCTATGTCTGTAATTAGTTTATATGGTTCCAGTTTATAAAACAAACGAAATACAGCAAAAAGTAGTTTTGTATGAAAAACTTAAATTCACTGTATTTTTTTACTATGGTATCTGAAGCTACATAAACTAATTACAGACATAGATATACCTCATGTCATTGTGCATGCAAAGTTTCGTTACAATCCAACACGTAGTTTTAAAATGAGAGCGTAACTACGTTTGTATGGAGAATCAAGTTTACTGCGGACTCTTAACATCTCTTGTTAGTCGTGCACTCTTGATAGAGTGGTCGTGGTCATGTCACGGTCAACTTGTCTTCTGTGACCGCTTTCATGAGGTCTGTCCATCGTGTTGAAGTTAACATGGTAGGGGTCTATTCACTGAGCGTACGTACTGAATTTAAATTACATTTCTTGCGCGCACTGCACTCAAGGCTTGGCGTGTCTGAAGGCAATTTCGCGCTTTTGTAATGATGTTTGCCATAATGGCTTGTAACTTGTATGTATTACAAGCGGAAGTCTCTTTCTAATAAAATGGGTTGTGAAGAGATTTCCACTCCTATTATTAACAGGACAAGTCGTCTAGCTGTTAAGGCACTTGAAGGAAGGGATTGTCTGTTTCTTTTGTTCTATCAAATAGAGTGTGAGTGTAATGTATCGGTAACGTACCTATTGGAGTTGCCCTCGCAGCCTCCCCAGAGGAACTCCGTGCATTCTCCTGAGACGTAGCCCCAGCGGGTAAAGTTGCCGGCGCATGACCCTCTCTCGGTCGCTAGCGTGCATGGATCCACTGTAAGCAATAGACGAGGATATACACCAATTTGTGTTTATGAATTCAGCTGTGTTCAGTTTAACCCTCAGTTCAGTACCGGCTGTAGGTCGTGTATGTACCGGGACATTTTTTTTCGGTCACGTCATAGTCTCATAGGATTATTAATTTTATGAAACAATTAATGATCTGAATCATAGTACGAGTAGAAGGTAAGCGATAACGGTATAGTCTCCAACGCAAAGGCGGATTATCCATGTAGGCAAACCAGGCAAGTCCCTAGGAGCACGGGGTTCCAAAGGGGCGCCAAATGTTTATCCTTATAATTTTTATCTATGGCCAATGAGGTGCTTGCCTAGGGCGCTCTCGAAATTTAATCCGCCACTGCTCTAATAGGATGACTACTATTAATAATAATAATATTTAATCATTTATTTCAGACAACAACAAGCTACAAGAGAAGAGTTACAAGGTGGACTGATGACCTGGTCAAGGTCGCGGGAGTGCGGGTGGCGCAGGACCGGTCATTGTGGCACTCTTTGGGGGAGGCCTATGTCCAGCAGTGGACGTCTTTCGGCTGATATGATGATGATGATTTCAGACAACTAAGGCCCATAGTTACGAATACCTTAAAGACTAACATACATACAATACAATTATAACATGTTAACACTTGTTAATACGAGTTAATCTCTTGGCTGAGCATACAGTGTTTTATAGAAGAGCGTTCGTTGAATACCACAAACCGAGACCAGTGGAGAAGACAAGAAATCGCCAGAGCAGGGCAGAGAGTGATCGACTGACAAGAACATTGCAAGCAGCGCAACGTGTAAGCCGCATTTTCAGCCTTGTAGCGTTAGTCGCTCGTAGAGGCATGACTCATATGCGGGTAATTGGCCTTGAGTTAAGAGACAGCAGCAATTACCTTGGTTAAGTTCGGGCACACACTGCTTCTCACAGAGCTCCCGTGACTCGAAGTTGTTGGCGTTGCCGAGGCAGCCGCCGTAGGTGAACGGTTGGCAGCCCTGGCGGTTGGCGTCGTGGTACCAGCGCGTGATCTGGTTGTCGCAGAAGCCCTTCACCTTCGGTAGGTTGCATACGTCTGGAAATATAGGCGTTTTACCCCTTCGTTCAAAAGTAAGGGTAGGGCACAGAAGCGGAATGTCCTATCGCTCATATTTGGAGCAACCAACTGGGGACGTACAGTAGATAGCAAACTGTTTGCCTTGAAGTGCTCGCTAACGCCATCTATGTGCACGACGTGTAATATCATTATATATGTATGTCGGAGAATCGAAGCCGGTTCCAGACACGCCATTGAACGCAAGCATGACGTCATCAGTAGTCAAGCTTGGTTGCGGCCGTCGGAGCGCTCGGGCATTCTACTGCCAGAGCTCGTGACGAGCGGACGTGTCTGTTCGGTCTTACCTTCAAATGAATTGTGCCTGCTTAAATATTGTGGTGAATTAATATAGTGACGTTCAGTAAATCAGTCTGGCTATTTCATTGCTGCTTGAGGTTACCCACTATTATGTCTAAACCAGACGAAAACGCTCGCCCACTTAATCCTGTTTTCCATCCTACGCCGTTATGTAAATGTAAACCTGAGAGGACCAGCCAGGTTTGGATTGGACCAATGGAATTCCACACTAACACAAAGAATCCTCAAATCAATAAAGGCTCGGCAGCGTGCTTGTGATTCTTCTGGTGTCGCAAGCGTCCATAAGGGGAGGTGTCTGCTTACCATCAGACAGGCCGTATGCTTATTTGCCACCGCCATAGTATAAAAAAAGTTTCATAATTTAAATCTACTATATAATACCTTTAGTAGTCGGGTGCACGCACACATCCTCGCACTCCGCCTTCTCCGAGAACCGGTTCCCGTTCCCGTCGCAGCCTCCGTAATGGAAGCGGGTACAGCCGCCATACTGCATGTCGTAGAACCACTGCACGCTGTAGTTGGTGCACGGGCCCCTCTCGTACCCCAGCGCGCAGGCCGCTGAGGGGAAAGGGGGCTTTTGAAATGCAATGTGACAACCGAATATCAGTACAAACACAACACTGTTAACTGACCATCCTGTGTTATATAGAACCTTATTACAATGCACTTAAGGTGCACCGATGGTCAGTTAGCTGTGTTGTCGAAAGTACTTGGAGTCTATTAATAAAATAATCATTGATATTTGCAGAAAATCTTATACAAATCGACCTAGTCCCAAACTAAGCAAATCTTGTACTACGGGTAAAAGACGACGACAAACATACTTATATAGAAAACATCCACGACTTAGGAAGAAATGTTCGTGCCCATCACACAAATAAATGTCCTTACCGGGATTCGAACCCAGGACTTCTTGCTTCGTAGCCAAGGTCACTAGCAGCTAGGATAAAGCGGTCTTCCATATTCTTGTATTGTAGCGTGTGTTGTTAGTATTCCTTACTATTTAGAAACGTAATGAATTGTATATATAATTTGCATTTCATCCAAACCCTTCTAAAAGCTGGGCATTGACGACCGGTCCAATGAGCCGTTTAGTGCGGCGCCGCACAAATATCGTCCACGAATGCCAAAACTGTAGCGAGTAAACGATTTTTATCGCACTACACCTCTTCTTCTAAGTGTTCTAATAAGAGAGAGACGGATAGTGCGAGAAAAATCGAGAGAGCTCGCGTGTCGTCGCGTGCTAGCCGTGCTGGTGAATGTCGAAACACACATAACCACGGCAAAATGACAGCTCATTTGGTAAGCCAATTAATGTAGTCAAAACAGGGTTGGGCAAAATACTGGCTTCATTGTATTTGAAATACAAATTACAAAATACATGTAAAAATGTATTTGAAATACAAACTACAAACTACTTTGGTGACAGGTATTTGAAATACAAAATACATTATTGGACTTCTTTGAAACTTATCTCACAACAATTTTTAAACGTTTTTATAAAGTGAAGAAGGAATTTCCTTTCATAAAAACTAAATTCCTAAACGTATTGTCAGATAAGTTCCGTCTAGTAAGTGAATGAATGTATCCAGCCAATGAAATGGACTGGAAGAGCACAACAAGATGCTTCAACTTTTACTGGATCTTAGCTTCTACCACCGGGGACACTCGAGCCCGTCGTCACTTTGTAGTAATTGCCGGTTAGAATTAGTGGATAAGTTGTTGAACTTTCACTGTAACCATCGCCATCGTCATTATCAACGTGGATGTAGATGGACGTGAATTTAAATCCATTATCTTCAGATTCAGATCTATCCGATTCAAATCCTCCGAACTGAATTCCTCTCCTCCCTTCCTGAACTAAATAGGCAGTTGTCACTTGACTTCGACACTTACAGTAACGTGTTGCCATAGTGCCCTAAGCCCCTAACTATATTAAAAAAAACGTCCCATTATACGGGTATAGAATTAAATAAAATGTATTTTAGTGCAAATGTATTTTAAAAAGTAAAGTATTTGAAATACAAAATACAAAATACATGTGAGTGCGGTATTTGAAATACCAATTACAAAATACTTCGCCAATTAGTATTTGAAATACAAATACAAAATACGTATTTGTATTTCAAATACGTATTTCAAATACATGTAATTGAAATACTGCCCAACCCTGAGTCAAAATAGTATTACATCAGTCCATTTGGCAACGAGACAGGTGGCACGGTACAACTTAGGGTGGTATTCCGTTTTTCTAAGATCTTTGTCCAATGTGTATTTGCGTCTTACATTTTGCTTAAAGAGTGAGTGAGACGCAATTCACATTGGACAGAGATATTGGACAAGTGGAATACCTAACTTAAGGACTCTCAGACAGTACATACCTAGGGTAAATCGCCAATAACCTGGCCACCTCATACTAAAAATTTACTCTATTCACCCATAATATATATATTTTTTAGTATAAGGTACTACTGGCCACCCTTCAATAACTGGCCACGTAATATTAAATTGAATTCTTTTTGTACGGGAACAGAGTTCATTTTTAGTATGAAGGGTGAGTTCCGTGAGTTCTTAAAGGAATTCCACTTTAGACGACTTATCGGCAATAAAAATCTCCGTGCTAAGGAGGCTACGGTTTTTTTGTAGTTGCCGATCAATCATAATTTTAACACAGTGCACTGTGCAGTCCTCACCTTGCCTATTAACTGGAGCATCAGCACAACCAGTGAAATTTTTGCTCTGCGACTTCGTAACTCCGTCGGGGCAGCACCCATACGGGCTGGAAGCACAATCACAACCCTCCTGTTCTGGGCCCGTGGCCGCTGTGACGCCGTCACTGCAGCAGCCGTATGTGGTACTGTTGCAGACACAGCCCTGATGGTTGACGCCTTTGGCGACAGTCTCGCCGTCGGGACAGCAGCCGAACTGGTAGGTGTGGCAGCTGCAGCCCGCAAAGTCGTGGCCGGCGGCTTCTGTGTGCCTGGTGACGAGGAATTCGATTTAGGATGGGGAACGGGGTTCAGTAATTTACGGCTAGCGAGTATTCTTGATGTGTGAATGCTTAGCGTTAAGTTAATCTTGAAAAATAATGAGAGAGAGCGCTGTAATAGTAAATGGCAATTGTTTAATATCGGATCTAGCTGCCGCGTGGAAAGCCAGTACTGTTATCCTGGTCTAAATTGACAGAAATTTAGATGTAAGTACTCTATGTATGAGTACCTAATGATTCCATGAATAATACATTCAAGTCAAGATTTATCCAGTGCGTTTTGCCGAATATATTTCTCTTTTAAAAAAAATTGATTAAATTGACCTTTTTTATTTCGTCTCCGTTGGTTTTTTTATTTGGTGTCAAAATTCTTGTGGTATATGATAGGTACCTGTCTGGGCAGCATCCATACGGTGTGTACTCGCAGCCGCAGCCGCTGAAGTTGGCCCCGCGCGCGTAGCTCTTGTGGTCGGGGCAGCAGCCGAATCGAGACGAGTTGCAGTCGCATCCTGTCGAACGGACATCAGTCGTAATTTCATGCGTTTTGTGCACAGAGATTGTCGACCCCAAGGAGTCGGCCACGACTTACAGCGGTGGTGACAGCGGCAGTGGTACCACAGGAAGAAGCGAGATGCTGCGTTCTGAACACTCGCTCACACGTATGGCGCACCGTTATCGTTGCCGCCACCGCTCAAAGTCGTGGCCACGCTCTAAGAGTGCGTACAAAGCTATCGTTCTATGAACGATTAAGGCCAAAGAGCGCTTACACACGCCCACTTTTTGCAGCGCTACAAACGCGATGCAGTATCGAAAAAGTCGCCGTGTGCAACCGCTCTAAATTGTGTCAAAGGGTTGAGACGTAGTAAAAGCCCACCTTTTTGATCCGGGCCGCTGGCCGCCTGGTAGTTGTCCGGGCAGCAGCCGTACGGCGACTGCACACAGCACCCGAGCTGATCGGGCCCGTGCGCCGGGGTTTTTCCGTCTTCGCAGCATCCGTGTTCGAATTCAGTACATGACCGGCACACCTCCGTTCCTTTAATATAATGATAAATTATATTTATTTTGGAGGATTTTAGGCCGTAGTGTAGGATGCTTTGTCAAGTTACATAATCGGTTTCGGGGGTACCTACTTACAGCCAATTATTTCTTTTTATTTATCTGGGGGTAACAGAGTATCTAAATTCATGAATAGATAGGGTAGGTATATGTCTGGCTAGAGCTAAGGTAGTGGAGATAAAATCTTTACGGCTAGCACGAGTCATTACCGAAAACACACATTACTTTACTATTCTCGAAAGCGAGTAAACGCGCTTCGAATAGATTTCGATTGTCACAAATACGAGCTGTCGAATTCGTAACTCATGGTGCCGTGTTGTACTCCGAAAACCACTTCAAAACGTTACTCGCAAGCGTTTAGTTTTCGATGCGTAATTTAAACTTCGATTTGTACGATTAATAGCAGTACACAAATTTGGCATTTCGAATCGACGAATACCGTAGCGACAGAAGAAGTAAACTACTTATTTCACTTGCAAATTAGCGCGTGAGAACTTATCATGTGTCGGCCGAACGGGTAAGCACCGCGGATTGCATGGCGTTTGAGCCCTTTTTCTCGCTAACTCAAATGGCGCAGCCAGTCTCGTACAACGGCATCGGTACCATGTGTCACAAATTGAACAGAAGACGTTCGATATCGAAAAATACGGTACCGACTGTAGTAAGCTATTTCACTAGCATATTAGCGCATCATAACTTATTGTGTGTCGGCCGAACGGGTAAGCGCCGCGGATTTCATGGCGTTTGCACCCCATTTCTCGGTAACGTTAACTATACAAGCTCTCGAGTTAACGATTGCGACTCAAGTAAACTTATAAGTGACTCATGGTACTGATTGAATTTTTAGTTCTATAAGTGACCGCCAGGGGCTGTATAAATTCTCCATACTAATAGTTTACGCAGGCGCTTGCGACTATAGTAAACGATACTCAATGCAAACTCACACTAAGGGTACTGTTTGCCTAATTGGTCACGAATAGGAACCACTGAGTTACGTGGATCTCTAAAATGTGCTATACGTACAAGGCATGCACCATTCATAAAATCTACAGGAGTTAGGCATAAAATGATAGCATAAGCATAATTTAGAAATCGCCGTACAAACGAATCAATCCTGAACCAGCTGAAGATTCGAACTCGACTCTCCACCATGTGTACTCAACGCGTAGTTCGATTTTTCGGACACGTGGCTAGACGGGAGGACTGTCTAGAGAAATTGACACTGATCGGTCACGTGAAAAGGAAGAGAGGTAGAGGGAGAGCGCCTATCCGGTGGAAAGACTCTGTTAAAGGCTTGTCTCAGACTTGCCTGCGGATCAATGTTCCTTTTTTGTTTTGACGCTTAGAGACCGTATACATCTCTTAGAATATTAGAATAATTATTAATTGTATTTGGACGCTCAGAGACCTTATACATCTCTGGAATACTGAATTAATATCATTAACTTCTTGTTAATGCTGATACAGATCTTATATCGAATGTAATTTTGTTTTGTTTACATTAACTATGTGACATTTAGTTTGTTGACCTTTTATATATACTTTTAAATTATTATTGTGTAAGATTATTATTATTATTTTATTGTAAATTACCGTTTGACATATAATAGTGTCCTTGTGGCCTATTTGCAGAATAAATAATTGGTTTGATTGATTTGATTTGATGGCGCAAAATAGAAGTGCTCGGAGGAAGGTAGTGCAAGACGTTCGTGGTATTCACGACCGACCCTCAGCAATGAGGAAACGACTAAGAAGAGGAAGATAATTCAGAATTCACATTATAATAACAATGGTAATAGCTCATTGCGGCATGGATCGCAAAGTAATGAATGTTGCCTTTGTATACAATCCTAAACTTTTTCTTTTGTTATCTCTTCATGCTTCGCTGAACTAATTTATATGAAACTTGGTATGGATATAGTTTGAGTCCATTATATCCCCGCAAAGGTCCCCAATCGCGAAGAAGATGTTTACATCATTAAATAAGATGTGGCTGAAATTATTCTGTTAGGCGACAAATATTCGTACCTGCAGACAAACTGTTATACAGTTTTGCAGGAAAATGTAATAGATTAAGTTTTGTATCCCATTGTTTAGTAAACAATAAAAATAAAAAAAACAAGGTAAGTTCCAACGACCAATCCGCAACGTGGTCAAAAAGATTAACGAGTTTTAAATGTTCTTAGTAAAGATTGCTTTACTAAGAACATTCGATTCGAAGTCGAAAAAGTTTACATACCATTGGTGACTGAGCAAACTCCAGCAGTAGTCGGTTCAGTGGTCCCTTCCGTGGTCGTTTCCGTAGATCCCGTTTCCGTAGAACCTGTGTCCGCGGTCGAGCTCGAATCCGTGGTCGATTCCGTGGATTCCGTTGTAGTCGTAACAAATTCGGGGCATCCCGCCTGCGGCCCGGTGGCTTGCGTCTCGTTGTCTGCGCAGCAGCCGTATCTGGAAGCCTTGCAAGGTGGCGGGCATCCCTCCTGGTCGTTCCCTTCGGCTGCGGTCTTGTTATCTGATTTGCAGCATCCGTACAAGGTTTCTTCGCAATTGGGCACGGGACAGCCTCTGTTGTGCTTGTCGCCCGCGGGAGACACGCCGTCGGGGCAACAGCCGTGTTCGGTACCCTTGCAAGTAGGAGGGTTCAGACATCCTGGAAATGGCAATTATATTTTTTGTTACACTAGTTTTGGGTATGTTAAGTAAAAGGGGTATCATGGCGATTTTTATAGGGAGTTTTTTAAACCACGGTGGCGGCAGACACGAATGCGGCTTACCTGATGGTAAGCTGACACCGTGGCCTATGAACGCTGGCATGGTATTTTAGATGAACATTATGTCTTTTGTATGAAGTTTTCATAAACTATACATGGCTCCAAAGTCGTAATCATGCTATTCGGTGCAGTAGCATAAGATTAAATACACCACAATACTGGAGAAAATCCAAAAGAAATTCGCCAGTCATATCTACAAGCGGCGACATGGATACTATCCTGTCATGTCATCCGTCTCTGTTCGTTTCGGAAATGACCGGAATTCATATGCTTGGAACTGAGAACATTTCTACATATAGTGCACTATTACCAGCTGCTAAATAATAGAGTTGACAAAGCGTCCGTGTTGGAACGAATGGGTCGCACGAAGCGCGGTGCGAACGCTCCCACTGCTACAGCGTGAACAGCCCTAAACCATATAATGCAGGAAACCGACGGCATAGACATATTTGCTGACAGTATTGGTGTATTCTGTAGAAAAGATAGCATTCTTATCGTATGAGCTAGTGCTTAGATTTAAACTGTGGCATTTTTTCTTGTTGAAGTTGTTTACGAGTTTATTTCAGTTTCTTAAAAAAAAAAAACGTTACCTTATGTTGTATGTGATATAAATTTAAATTTCTTGTTATGTATTTTGTAGCGAAACTAGGTATAGGTACCACATAAGTGATTTGGTGTTATACTGTAAACTTATGTGTGAATGAATAAAAAATATTATTATAATTTATAATGGCTATTTAATAAATATTGTGTTATACACTAGGCTAGGCACTAGGTTATACACTAATAAGTGAGGTGATTGGCTGGATTTAAAAAAAAAACTATTTTTTTAAATGTATTTAAGCAATGTAGACCGAGAAACGTTGACGCTGTCATTCCAATTTAAGGCTTGGTCACATGCGCGACACCTGCGAGAGCTTTGAGCGCGGGATGCGTGCGGGGCACGCGGTCACACAGAACGCGCGCGCATCGCAGTCTGTGTAGCGACGCTAACCTGTTACCGTACATTTCGGCGTGCAGCGGTGGCATTAAGCACTGTATAGCCAACTCTTTCATTACATCCCTAGAATAAGTTTATTGCTGTTTCTTCACTTCAGTCAATTACCTCCATCGAAAGGCCCGCCTGCAGCCGTTTTCTTGTCGGGACAGCACCCGAACTTGCTCGTTGTGCATTTGGCCGGTTTGTTCTTAGGCCTGCAACGGGGCTTGGTGGTGGAAAATATGGAAGATGCATCCCAGAGTGCTGAAAATATATTTAAGGTTAAACTTTTCAATCTAGGAGAACACTAGCAACAAGCGTAATATATTCACTGCCGACGATTTCGTAGTGTACCTGGTAGTTGAGGTACTTACATGTTTCATCAGATCCAGTTGTCCCGTCATCGGTCGTCGAGCTGCCATCTATGGAGGAGACGTAGAAAAATATAAGTTAATTTTGAACAAAGTATAATACCAACGTATACGAGTTAAATATTTTGAATAAACGCTACACAACCGAGTGGTCGACCAGTAACCGACCTATGGCGGCAGCCCTTCATAGTTCACTGCTTAGACCCTCAGACGACCCCTTCTTGTAGCTCTAAACGCCATTTCATGTATTATTTATAAGGTAGCAGACACTCAATGCCGCGGATGCGGATATTTCGAGGGTCACAACCGCGGATTCGAATGCGGAACTGTTTAATTCGTCCTGTGGGAAATACACGAAGGTACTATAATGTCCTACGAGTATGTGTTGTAACCTTTGGCTTAAACTGTGGGTAAATAATACGATTAGAGAGAGGCGGTTAGATAATAACTTTTGTCAGAACATTACACCTAGGTGACCCAGGTTATGCTTAGTATAATTTATACCGAGTTTATAAATAGACATTTTGCTTATTTTGTGATTATTCTCGGTATACATTTTTACGGTCTCCGTCGGCTTCGACCCATGGTTGCCCTCACTGCTTGCTTGAATTTGCTTGATGATGATACTACGTTTACTTATAAGTAACGCTGAATACATGTGTACAGGGTGAACCCTAAGTCGTGCACAGAAATATGTGTTTCTTACTGTTTAACTTTAGTTTAAACATGTGGACGTGATGGACAAGCAAAAATATGTAAACGTTATTTTTTAATTAAAAAAAAATGTTTTTAATTTACCGAGTCTCATGGTGACCCTAATTACTACGTTAATCTGTCACTTTAAGCTACAGACTAAGTCTTGTTGAATAGGGTGACCATAAGGTTGGTGTTTTTGCTATTTAAAATGATTATCAATAAAGTTTAATTGGTTGCTTCTAGACTTACTGCAATTAATTTGCCTTAAAATACTGCGATAGAGACAAACATGTATGTTTACGACTTATGTTTCACTCTGTATAAAGCTGTTTCATCCGACATCTAGAGCCCGAAGCTTCAAATCACAATTAACGAATGAATAATTTTATTCAAACCTCCGCTTTCTGTAGTCGTTTCAGATCCGCTAGTCGAACCCGTCACTGTCGTGCCTTCACTGTCTGTGCTAGTAGACCCAGTCCCAGCCTCCGTGGTCGTCTCTGAAGCACCGGTGTCGGAAGACGTCGTGCCTTCCGTAGTTGACGCGCCGTCCGTGGTCGACCCGCCTTCCGTAGTCGACCCGCCGTCCGTAGTCGACCCGCCGTCCGTAGTCGAACTGCCGTCCGTAGTTGACCCGCCGTCCGTGGTCGACCCGCCGTCCGTGGTCGACCCGCCGTCCGTAGTCGACCCGCCGTCCGTAGTCGACCCGGCGTCCATAGTTGACCCGCCTTCCGTGGTCGACAAAGGTGAACTATTCGTGCCATCTGAGGACATTCGCAGTTGTTAATAAACACTTGAACAAAATTGAGAGTTATAAAGTGGTAGATCCTCTTTTTTTAAGAATTTAAATGTGGTACCCGTGTGGTGTCGGGTTAGAATTTCACCACCCCCTTTCTTCCCGTGGGTGTCGTAAAAATTGACTAAGGGAGCAGTGTTAAAGTGTGTTGTGGGCGATGGGCTAGCAACCTATATCACTGCGATATCACATTTTGTCGATCTTTTATGCTAAAACATACGTTTCATGTGCTCTGCCTACCCCTCTTGGGAATAAAGGCGTGAATGTATGTAACTATGTATGTAAATGTGATAATATTACATTAAGTATATGTTGGGTATTTGATAAAATACCAGTTAGAGAAGGAAACGGGTAGCTGCTGCTATCTCCTAATGATAATGGAGTTAATGTATATGACTACGTCATGTATCCAGCACGTCTATCATGGGACGGCAGCGACATACTCTCGATTTTTCTCGCTGTTTACATCTTGTTCTAAGTGTTCTAATAAGAGAGAGACGGACAGTGCGAGAAAAATCGAGAGAGCTCGCGCGCCGTCGCGTGATAGCCGTGCAAGACCTATATAACCATTCAGCCGATTTCGTACGTGTGGTGCTCCTAATGCGGCCCACAGTTTTAAAGCTCGCCTAAGGTTAAATGTACCTATCACAGCCGTTAGCCGTTATCTATCCCAATGAGGGTTTCCAGAATGTATTATGTCACCAGCTGGCAGCACCGTGGCGAGAGGTCCAGGTGTCAAAATCCACCAATCATATTTAATCATCATCAATTTGATTGGTGGGTTTTGACACCTAGACCTCTCGCCACGGTGCTGCCAGCTGGTGACATAATACATTCTGGAAACCCTCATTGAAACTAAAGTTGTTGAATACTGATGCCACATTACCTCCAGTGGGCGTAGATCCGTCACCCGTAGTGCTAGATCCATAAGATGACGATGCACCTGCAGAAAATGGTATTCCTTAGATGTATTCGTGTCTTAATAACTATAAAAACTCAGTTAAAAGTCGTTCGAACGTTACACAATAAGTAACTTCTTTCATTTGCTCTCTTACTTGAAGTCGGTGCAGTAGGTACTTACGTACGTCTTTTTCTTTCACGCCTTTCTAGCTCACAACTCTTCTATTCATATCCACAATCCATCCACACTTTCTTTGCCCCGCCTCTCTCCCTACAACACTCCATATTCCTAACACTGTTCTTGTTTCATGATTTGAATCCATGTCAAAAAGTTAAACTAACTACTTAGTCAATTATAAGTCGTGACTTGACTATATTATTTTCACTACTAATACTAGTACTACTTCTTTTCACTAATGTCGTACGGTATTGTTTTGTACGGGAACTCAACTCTGATAGAGTCAAACTACAAAAACGAGCCCTACGTATATTGGCAGGGGTAAATTCGAGGCACTCGTGTAGAAAACTCTTCACACAGTACAAGATGATGACTCATTATTCACTATACGTATTTGAAGTAATTATGTTCACGCGTCGAAACATCCACTTATTTAAGCGAGCGAATATGCCTGGCAGAATCACCCGTCAGACGGGGCGATTACTACCTGTATCGCGGCGACTCGCGCTGCTCGACAGGAGCCCGCGCGTAATAGGCCCGTCGATGTACGAGCGCCTACCCGCCACAATTAAAAACATTAATAATATTTTAATATTGGAAACAGTCTTACACAAATCGAACTAACCCCATAGTGAGCTCAATAAGTCTTGTGTTTATGAGTAGGTACTAGACGACGATATATTTAATAACACTTAAATACATAGATAACCGCCAGAGTCAGAAACCAATTCCTATTCACGCTCATCAGATAAATATTATACTGGGATTTGAACCCAGGAACATAGCGCCTACCCGCCACAATTAAAAACGAGACCTCTAACAACATATTTGAACGCCGACTAAAGGAACTTTTACTTTCAAAATCGTTGTATTCCGTAAAGGAATACAACGAACGAACATTGTAAATTGTATGTGTATTTGACATGTTTTAGTTTTAAAATGATATTATTATTTTATTATGAATATTGTTTAAAATTACTCATTAGTTTTATATCAAATTTTTTGACCATTGACTATTTATATCTAGGATACCCTAGCTTTTATTCATAATTTGACATTTAAACACATTTTACTCCTTTGACATTTGTACCATTTTAATATTATTTCAATTGTTATTATTATTATTCTTGTTTTTTCATTTTTGCAATGTACATATTTAGATTTTTGACTTTCATTTATATTATTATTATTCTTATACACTCTGACGATCTTTTTGTGAATTCATGCTATTTAATTTTCAAAAAATGACATGTCAATTTTCAAAATGAAATAAATGAATCTAATCTAATCTAATCTATAATACTGTGTGCCATTAAAATGTGTAAAAATTATGTACCTATTTATCTGGACTGTTCAAATTAATTCATTCTGCAAAATGTGGACTCAATTCAATGCTTATTGCTACAGTACCTTCAGAAGTAGATCCAGAACTGCCATCCGTAGAGCCGGTTCCATCTGTAACGTGCCAAGTTACTTATGTATGAATTTGAGCCAGTCTACATTTTATACATATTATTTTAGGAAGTTCAAAATATTTAAACAGTGCGTGAGCTCTTAGGATAGTCTCCGGTTGTGAGTAAAACCCTTTATTTTGGAATGAGAATACCTATCTAAGCGCAAGGAAGAGACATGTACATGGTCTTGTAGGTGCAATCCTGAAAATTGTATTGAAACCTCACGGACTGTACTACGATTTACAGATGACCTAATTTTGTTAATTCCCCTATTTTTCATTACTTATACTAACGATAACGATAACGATAACGTCAATGTGTTAAGATTATATGAAGTGCCATACAATATGAATGGTACAGGGACTTGTCTATGGTGACACCAAGGTGACACTAGCTAGAGCGGGCTCCTCATTATTATAGATCGCGACGTTGTAGACGTTGGCAGTGTTTATAATGTACTAGTCACGGGTACCGGTACGGGCTATATTTATTGTAAGTACTTACCACTACTTGAGAGGGTGGTTGAACTGCCTGCGGTCGGCGGCGGGGTTGGCAGTGGGCGACCAGGCTTTGTCACATCTCTCAAGATCCCAGTTGTGGTTGATCCTGAATTATTGGTCTGTATTAGATTATATTGTACGTTGAAGGAAAAAGGAGCTGTGGAAGATCACCGTCCCCGTTGGACCGATGTAGTGAATGAAATCTGCAAGGGAAACTTGCAGACCTCTCACCGGATGGCCGAAATCCGATTGGCCTGGAGAGTATTAGTGCGCAAAGCGACGACCTCGTGTAGTCACGACCGTCAGTCGTGAAGAAGCGACGAAGAATATTAGATTATATAGATTACTTACATGACAATTTTCTGTGGTCAATAGTTAATTCGTTATCTATGGACTACAGAAGATCACAATGTGATGTCTGATGATCATACTATGATTATTATGTGTTTACCAAATACATTTGTATTACAGAAGTCGCTGTTTATGCGGAGTTCGAACAAGTATCACAGTATCAGGCTCTATAGTCTTTCACTGGCTGTGCATAAAAAACCCTAATAAAATATAAATAAATATTGGAAACAGTCTTACACAAATCGAACTAACCCCATAGTGAGCTCAATAAGTCTTGTGTTTATGAGTAGGTATTAGACGACGATATATTTAATAACACTTAAATACATAGATAACCGCCAGAGTCAGAAACCAATTCCTATTCACGCTCATCAGATAAATATTATACTGGGATTTGAACCCAGGACCATAGTGGGTGGGTGGGTAGTTTATACTCTAGTAGTATAAACTACACACTAGGCTAAATCATCCTGTAATTTAGCTGGGCTCAAGAAAGAAGCAACCTTGTGTCTGTAAGTATGACTGAATTATAGAATAGTTTCGTCACTGTAAACCGGTAGTGGTTTCTGGAAATCGATCAAACTAAGGTCTAGTTTTTCATCTCTGTTGGAATATCAGATAGCAGTCATCATCACCATCATCATATTAGCCGAAAGATATCTGGACGTAGGCCTCCCCCAAAGAGGATCATCGAAGTGACCGGCCCTGTGCCACCCGCATCCAGAGGACTACTCCCGCGACTTTTAAGATGGCAGTCGTTTCTTGGGATTAGGTGCCAAAGCGGACCTTGGGCTCCTTTAACAGCAGGGAAATGCTTGGAGGATCAGGAAAGTGGTACTCACCCGTGTCACCAGCTGTTGAGCCAGTATCAGTGGACGAAGCCGTGGTGGTCTCTTCAGATGCGGTGGTGTCCTTCGTTCCGTCTGAGCTCGTCGTTGAATCTGAAGTGGGGCTAGAACTAGACGCCGTTGTTTCGGTGGAGGTTGGACTAGACTCACTCGTGCTGCTGGTTTCTGAAATGATATATAAATTAATTAATAAGTAAACGAACTTACCCGGAAATGAGACCTAGCTATTTATTAGATCGAAATATCAACCTAGTAGGTACAAACAAATAAATGTACGAATCTTGTTCTATAATATTATAAGATATATTCTCATATTTACCTGCAGATGTGAACAATGAGGAACCAGTAGTGTCAGTTGTAGTTCCTTCGGATGTACTGCTTATGTCTGTGGATGTACTGCTTGGCGAAGCTTCGGTTACGCCGCTAATAGTAGTCCCGCTAGCAGTCGTGTCTTTAGGTGAACCACTTGGTGTGGTTTCTCCAGACACCGATGACCCAGTAGAAGGCTCGGTCGATCCAATGGAGACTGAAGATCCATCTGAGCCAGTTGATCCAATGGAGACTGAAGTTTCATCGGAGCCAGTTGATCCAATGGAGACTGAAGTTCCATCGGAGCCAGTTGATCCAATAGAGACTGAAGTTCCATCGGAGCCAGTTGATTCAGTGGAGACTGAGGTTCCATCCGAGCCAGTTGATTCAGTGGAGACTGAGGTTATATCCGAGCCAGTTGTGATGCCTTTAAAATAATGTGGTTGATTGTTGTTAATAGACGTAGGTACAATTATGCTCCTAATCACAAAAACGCATGTTTGGTGGATTTATACTCTTTCAAATCTTAAAAGCGGGTGATACATTTTCGAGCAAACGAGCAGATGATCGAAGTCCCTAGATCTGGCGGAATTTCCATACCCCTACTGAGTGTTTGAACTTTGATGTACACAACAAGCTAGCGAGCCTATCCGGCGGTTTTTGAGCACGTGGACTTGAGGTGCTCCAGGGATGGATTAGTCCGCTGACTCCTGCCCGCCTGCTCACTGCGGCGCTCGACTAATAATGACTGACCACTTGATGACCTGTGTTGCCGGTGTACAGTTGTAAAACCCCGCCTGCCAGTGAATCGGATCGTAAATGGATCGTGCCCGCGTTAATCTCTCACAAACTGGCGCCGCCTGCGGTGACGGTCAATAGTAAATTTGACAATAATTGATTAGTTTCCTACTGACCGCCGTAGGCCGCGCCAGTGTGATTTAATTTTTAGTGACATGGGGTGTAACTATATAAACGACCTTCAAGGAAAAAAATGTGCTCTGATCGGATTTACCTGTGGGTCCTGTAGTTGAGGACTCGCCAACCTCGGTGGAGCCGGTTCCTTTTGTCGCGTCGGACTCTGTCTCGGATTCAGTAGGGCTAGACTCCGTGCTAAATGTCGAGTCAGTGTCACCAGAGCCCGTTTCAGTGAAATCTAAGAACAAACGTTTTCTATGATTTGTGACCTCTGAATTTTTTTTTTGTGTGCTAGGGTAAATCGCCAATAACTGGCCACCCTTCAATAACTGGCCACGTTATACTAAATACAATTCTAATTTTTAGTATGAGTTGGCCAGTTATTGAACCGTGGCCAGTTATTGGTGATTTACCCTATATGGACAGCTAAGCTTTCGTCTTGAGAACCCTCATTTATGGCATTAGAGTTTCTTTATCGAGTCATATGTGTACCTAAATAATTATCTAAAAGAACGGAAGAAGAGAGGATTACATGTATTTGACGATAAAATAAATGTTAGATATTTTAACGTGGAAAGTATGATTTCTTTGATTCGACGCTTCGTGTTGTCTGACTTCCTCGGTGGAAAACCAACATCAAGTGAATTTTTGCGTAGTTAGCGTGTGAAGTTCAACAATTATTAAGTAAATTATGATTCCGACAGTTATAAATGAATAAATGATCACAATATCCATATTTCAGGTGCCGAATAAAATCATCTATACCTGATCCGGTTACGGTAGACAAAGTGGAGTCGAATTCCGTTTCTGAAGATCCAGATCCTTCTGCAGAATTAATAAAATGGTTGTTATAATATTCTTTAGCACATAATAATAGCAGCACATGGCGCAATAAGAATTATACTATCACACGGTTATCATAAACAACAATTTTTTAAAAATCAACCGAATTGAGACACTCCTCCTTTTTTTCAGGACGGTTAAAATACTCCTTTAAAAGTGATTAATAATATTTAAAAAAAAACAAATTAGAGGACATTCAGAGACCTAGTGAAGCCCACCGGTTTTCAACCAAGCCCCATAAGTTTAGCACACGCTAAACAAATTAAATCGCACAAAACTCGAAATAAATGATCTTGACAGCATTGCGACACGTGCTGAAGAGTTTTTGAAGTAAAGTAAAGTAAAGTAAAGTATCGTTTATTTGCAAGAATTATATATGATGAGTCACATGAGATAACATTATATGATGAGTCTCAGTATTCAGCCTTCAACGGCATGCAAATATTAGCCTAATAGCCAATTATAAATAATTACAAATAACACAATTAATAATAATAGAAGAAAAAAAATACAATAATGTCAATAAATCCACAATTTACATTCAAAATAGATTCATAATTACAATTTAAGGTTGTAATAAATTATTTCGTGCCATGTCCTAATATTCCTTTACAGAATAAAAACAACTTTCATGGAGCCATCCCGTCAATTTTATCCTAAATTCTAAATTGCGCAAAAGTTTAATTTCGTCTGGTAGGTTATTATATGTTGTTCTGCAAGAATAGTAGGCATTGCGTCTATATATATCAGCACAGCATCGAGGTTGGTACAAAAGATTTCTGTACTGTGCCCTTAGTGTCCCGGAAGATACATCGGAACGTAGTTGAAAATAGTCCCCATGAGCCTTGACAAACAAACAAGCCTTCCTGATGTACATACATGCTAATGTTAGTATATTGTATCTTTTAAAGAAAGGTTTGCAACTATTCATTAGCCATGTGTTGCTGATGGCACGTATTCACTTTTTTTGTACTTTAAATTTGCTTGCAATATTGTGCAATTTTGCTTGTATATATGTGCTAAACTTAATGTAGCTTGGTTAATGTGGTTTGGCTTCACTTGACTGTTCGTAACGCTCCGTCTGTCTTTTTTTCTTGGCAAGTTTTTATGAATAAATAAAATTATTACCTGGAGTAGAAGCGTCGTCACTGACCATTATGTCACTCAGCTGAAAAATACGGCAATTAAGGAAACATTGTTAAATTCTAATACCACCCCCTACCAGTAGCTACATACTACAGCCCATTATATACAGTATAGCGATATAGTACTTTACTCACTCAGGCAGGACAGTAAAACAAATAATGTCTCAGATCGCAAGCATTTGTCGCCCAAGCCAGTGGCAAGGGCGATAAATATGAGATTAGAGGCTTTCATTGCTAAAAAACGGTGAGTAGGTACGTGATTTCATTTCTTCACCTGGACAGGAAGCAGGACTTTCCGCACGTAGCGGGACGTAAGAAAACATACGTAGGTATACGTTAAAAATAGGAAAGTTGGTCGTTGCTGGAAAGAAAGTTAATAAGCGATCGCGTGGCCGGTGTCTTATGCGATGGACTGTTCAGATTGCTGCTCTAATAGGTCGTTCGTACTGCTGATTAGTGTTGCGATGACAAAAGTCGAAGAGGGCGAGTTAGAAGCAGTTAGTCAGAGAAGTAGCTTCGCTTTAGCAATGAAGGCCACGACTATTGATCACGTTAAAATAAGTTTCTGTCAAAAAAATCATTTTTGATACAAGCTTACTTAAAATGCTTGGCAATAACCGACTGTACTTTTCTGTATAGCGTCATCAACTACTCGTTGAGACGATTCTAATGAGTCCAAACTCAACGGGGTTACGTCGGTTAAGTACTGAATTCTCATGGCCACCTTCTGTCTCCATCATCAGATCAGGTCAATGGTACAATAATATTGAATTGTCATCCCAACTATACCTTTACCCAAAATTGCAGCTCAATCGGTTGAAGATATCTGCTTCAAAAATCAGTTGCAAGATTCCACCCGAACAAACATACATTGCAAGTTAATTAAAATAAGCTTGTAAAATACCTAGTAGTGCGTAGGAGGGTTTAGATCGAGTCCCTAAGTCTCTAAATCCCTAAGAATCTAAATGGCACGTTTGGCCAGGTGTTCGAATACCAGAACCAAAGGAATTCAAAGTACCTACTCCCGCTGAGCTCCTTCACCCGGTTGATGGAAATGATGGCGCGAGTTTTGGAGTAGGCTTAACGGAGGGCGCAATTGCACAAAAGATCCCATTGGGTCGAAGTGCACCCAAAATGACTCTCATTTATTTATTCAAGCAAGTCAAAAGTCAGATACGAAATCATAAATTAATCTCCAGAGCATTGATTTAGCTTCTGGATTATGTTATGACATTACTCTCATACCAGCGGCGCTACCACGAAAATCGAATCTCGAAATTCGTTCTCTGTCGATCACGTACCATAAACCATAAGTGCGATAGAGAAGGATATCCGAACTTCAAAATTGGATTTTCGTGGTTATATAGCTCAGCTCATACCGAAGAATCGCGTGTGCAACTTACCGAGGTGCTGGTCAGTAGGTCATCGCCCACCTCGTCATCTTCTTCGCACTCCGGTAACTCGTCATCATCCATCACTGTCGTGGACGACACCGATATCAACTCCTCTGGAAACAAGATTCGTCACATTATTGAAGAAAAGCAATAGTTGAGCTATTAAATAGTGTACGTCTTTCATAGTAGAATTTTAATAGAGTAAAGTGACACCGTTTTCGACAAAATTCTCTTTTAAGTAGTAAATGGCTACGTGCAAGCAGTGCGACGGTTTCATCGTACGATAGCAACGTAATTAGTACAATAAATACATAATATTTTTGTTTGGATTACAATTAGTTATCGAATTTATCTTCAAACTATAACACTGAAGCTTTAGCTTATGGCTACCACTTCCAGCGCCGGAAGTAGGGGTAGGCGAGAAATCGCGCGCCGCACGCATGGCACCGCCCGAAGAACGAAAATAGAACTATAGCGTTGTACCTATGTTGCACGCCTTCTGGTTGCATGGTTGCTCGACGTATGGCTTTGAGGAGTTCGAACAGGTGGCGTTGCTGCCGCCGCCGCTCAGGCACATCACCTCGCGGAACTGTAGGCCGCCGTCGCAAACCTTCGTGCACTGTATCATAAAACAATTGAATAATTAGGTACTTAAAATGGTTATTAGCGGCTACTATTAAACACTTCGCTCGTTCGTTAGTGTATCTCTCTTTCTGTTATACTTGTTTATTCAAGTGCAAGAGAGGGAGAACTCTAAATTAAATTAACTCAATTGGCTGTTATTTTTTTAACGATTTCGTGGTTGGTCCTATGGGAAAAGTTGTTCAGTATGATAATGATAATACTGAAGATGATAATCTTATTCGCTTTTAATCATTCCGGATAATGACCCCGAAATCACCCAGTATACTTAATAGCGCTTTTATTGGGAAAAGTTTAAAGTACGTACCTCAGACCACTTGGCCGTGTACCACTTGGCCGGGCACAGCTCGTCGGGCACCTCGCACGGCGTGGTGTCGTTGTACCTGGTCTCCGGGTCGCATTTGCTGTCGTCCACCACCTCCACACGCTCCTCGTCGTATGTGCCGCAGAACACATTGCGGGTCTTCACTCCGACGCCGCAGTCCACTGAGCACTGGTAAGGAAAAAATTAAAAGCGTAAGATTTTTCAAGTACCCATCTAAAATATTAGTGCCCGCAATAAATGAAAAAGGTTCATAGCTTAAACTGACGCTCCTTTTTAAATATTCTAATCAGAAAAAAAAATGTTCATAGAATTCATTTCTGGTAAACAATTAACGTTGACAATTAAGGGTTCAGACTAGCCATGGCAACGCGTGTGGTGTCGGGTTAGAATTTCACCACCTTCTTTCTTCCCGTGAGTATCGTAAAAGTCGACTAAGGGAGCAGGGATGAAGTGTGTTGTGGGCTATGGGCTAGCAACGTATCGCTGCGATATGACATTTTGTCGATCTTTTATACTCACATTTATGCTAAAAGTGGCGCTGGAACATCAATTTAATGTGCCTGCGCCTTTTAGGAATAAAGACGGGAATGAATGTACATGTACTAGCCATGGCAATTTCTGATACATTTCATACGATTCCTGAAGTGCGAAATAGTTCATGTAACATTTCCACTGATCAATGGAACAAATTATGATCGGGAAATTCGACATTGCCAAAGGGAGATTAGCTGCAATGGACAACGAATGTTCGAAACCAGCGTAGGCATAAACCGCCCGCTTTCGCCATAGGCATACATTGTGGTTATCTAATGCTCCACAAAATAAATAACTTACTTAATATCATTTACTTTACTAAATAAAGGAAAAATGTGTAACTAATTTTATAGTATCGTCAACATTAGAAGATGACGTATACGCTTTAAAGGCTTGATGGTCACATAGCTGCGCGACGCCAGCGGGACGCGTTGAGTGCGCGATACGTGCGGCAAGCGGTCCCACAGAACAGTGCGCGTCTGTGTTGCCTCGTAAACCTGTACTGCACATGTCGGTGCGCAGCGGTTCGAGCGGACATCCCGCTTGCGTCGCACACTCTGTGTGGCCATACCAGAACCCAGCCAAGTTAACACTTACTTTGCTCCACTGCGAAGCGTACCACTGCGTGGGGCAGGTAGGTGGCGCCTTGCCACACGGCTTCTCGAGCTGCGGATCTTTGTGATAAGAGCACAACTCCTTGCCAACCACCTGGCCGTCCTTCGTCACGCAGAGCGCCTCGCGCGTGTATTTCGTCGATAGACAGGAGTCACACTGGAATATAGTATTAGGGTTATTAGGATTCGGAGCTCGTGTTTTCTTCTATTCTCCTTTAACAACAACAAGGATAGCACGAGGGCCCTGCATGCGAGATGCGGACGCTAAGGACCTGCAAACGGAACTTTTAAAGTTATTTATAAATATTATTACTGTTTCTCACTGTCCCAGTAATTATCATGAGTTTCCTTACTTTCGTTCGACCCGTTCGGTGCAAAAAACGACCCGTTCGATGTTTTTGCACACTACAATAAAACCAAAGGAATTTACAACAACGGTATAGGTGAAAACCTTTTTAAAGCCCCTCGTCTCGAATGTAGTCGTCGTCTAATCGAATAAGCATTTATTTTTAATCTGTAATGAATGTCTATCCGAACAGGTCATGTGTGTAGACACAAGAGGGACTTTGTTTTTTTACCTATATCTTGTTACGTGTACGTAAATTTTGATAGTGTACTCACACCAGTCCAGTTGGAGAGGACCCAGTCGATGCCGTCACAGGGGTGGATGTTGCAGGGCTGCTCCGCGGGCGGCCGCTCGGCCTCGCAGCTGTCGTCCACCAGCACCTCCACGCGGCCCTCCGTCTTGCGGTGGCAGACCACCTGGCGAGTCTGCTTGCCGTCGCCGCATAGCTTGTTGCACTGGAGAGCAATTGTCGTTGAATCTCTAATGTATTTCCCTAATTTCTCTGGCTATTGGTGTGCTGAGGGAAAGTTAAAAAAGTTGCGAAACTTTTCCGATGGAAGATTCTTGGTAATTTCTCAAAAATCTCTGAAACGAGTTGCCTAAAATTTAAACTTTTTAAATTCTTGTACAAGTTTCCTGAAAAAAAAATTTTGAAAAATTTCATTAGCTAGTTACACTTACTGGTTTCCAAGGTCCAGTAAACCAGGTGGGACAGGTGCCGTTTGTCCTGCACTTCTGGTGCTCAGCAGGCTTGTCACCCAGCCGCTTGAAGCATTGGGTGTCGTCCACTATTGACGGGAACCTAAAAGAACACAACCATTGAGTCCTAGAAACAATGGTATTATCTCGAGCTCCTCAGTAATAAGCGTATGTACGTTTGTGGCTTCGCGAACGCAACTGCACAGTGACTCGATAAAGTTACCAGCAGTATTGCCTTGTTGGCGGACTTGACTTTTTGATTGTAGAGACCTTTACATCTTCAAATTGAATTTGATTATGCGACCAGGGAGACTTAAAATATTCATCTTTATTGTAGTTTAATGGACCCGGAGACCTGATACATCTCTCGGTAAAGTGTGTACTCATATGTAGGTATTTGTTTATTGTGTAAATGTTGTTATATGTATTTTCAGGACACTTAAGTAGCCATTGTAATTCTATCCGTAAAACTCTGACATGTAAAAGACCTACTTAGTTTTCTATTTTAATTTTTAGTAACGCCATCACAAGCCCGGTGATTTTTAACCGACTTCAAAAAGGAGGTTTCTCAATTCGACCGTATATTTTTTATTTTTTATGTATGTCCGCGGATAACTTCGTCGTTTATGAACCGATTTTGATTATTCTTTTTTTGTTGGAAAGGGAGTATCCCAAGGGTGGTCCCATGGTAAGGAAACCAGGATCTGATGGTGGAATCCTGAAGACATTGAGGGAAACTCTCGAAAAAATTGTCTTTCCGACTAGTGTGTTCCTTAATATTATTCAATATAAAGAATTTTAAAGCCCTATTATTTTCCCTAATAATCAACACATTTTCTCTCGGAAATCAGTTCATGTGGTAAATTGGAACATAAATGTGGCTTGGCGGAGTACTAAATTGAAGTCGGTTAAAACTTTGTTTTTAAAGTAAATTATACCCGTTAGAGATGATTTTGTGGCACTGCACCGTCCTGGACTGAGAGCCTTCACCGCACAGCTTCGAGCACGGGCTCCACTGACTGGGCACCCACTCGGGCTGGCACTCGGCTGACTGGCAGGTCTCGTTGGCGAGGGGGCGGAGCGCCGCGTCGCAGAGATTTTCCTCCACCTCTTCGAAGGGTTCGCGTCTGTGGCATGTCACGTTGCGTGTGCGGAAACCTGTTCAAACAAGTTGGATCAACACATACTTAAAACTTATACAATTTTAGCACATTCACTAGCAGCCTGCCAGGAAGCCGCCTAGCAGTCTACGGCGTAGGCACTTTCCACTACTTAGTAAAATCACGGGGTCGGCTACAAGCGTAGCGATTCTTGCTGCTCCGTGATCAGAAGTTAAGCTCTTGAGTCCCCGCTTTCTAAAAAAAGCACCTCATTATATTAAGGTGGATCAATTTTAAGCAATATTTTAAAGTAACAGAGCTGCAAGAAATCCTTTCATGTGTCTAAAACAAAGACAATGCAAACCTTTTATCTGAACTTCTATGTCCCAAATTGGAACAGTGTTGCATTTGTTTTGTTTCGTTTGATTTCAAAACAAAAAAAACTTTAAGTAAGTACTCTATTTATTATGAATATTGATTCAAATTTCATTCGATTTTTTTCTTGTAGATATAGAAGGCGGCTAGAGGTTAGAGTAACATTATAGTAAATTGCCACGGAATGGCCATATGTGACGTAAAACATGTAGTAAATCGGTCACCTGTGCCGCAGGTCACGCTGCAGGGTGCGAAGTCCCCGATCGCCCAGGTGTACTGCGCGTTGGTCTGGGGCACCAGGCCTTTTCGGACGCTGTACTCGTACTTGATGCCCACATTCGTCTCCTGCGTGAGCAGCTGGAAACCAGAAAAACAACATAGAAGCATCATGTTCACTTTAGCCTACTTTAACCAGTTAATCATTTTGCACTTTGATCTTTGTATCAATGGTAAGAGAGAGCTATATAATCCTGAAGCGTCATTTGTTCAGCTTATTTTTTCGATATTACATAATTCCGGAAACCATGGTCCACTGAAAGAATGTACGATTTTTTCAGGTTATAATACTGCTTTTTGTTGATGCCGAGGGAAGGGCATACATTTACGCATCCCCCAGGATCTAGGGAAGGCCTGGGCCCTGGAAGGTTGGGGATATGTGGGAGTCGCCCTTATGGAATACCACTACTCTGCGGCGTTAGCCCTCACTGCCGTGTAGCGGGGCATCATGGGATCGCTGGCATTCTACCATCGATACCTTCCCGCTGCCCCGAGAGCACCCTAACACTAAAAGGAGGGATGGTTTAGTATTCAGGTTAAAATACTAACCTAACCTACTTAAGTGTATGTTTTATCAAACCGCCTGGGTCCAGATTTTTGTTTATCTGAAAATGGCGTTCGAAATTTACCAATTCCGAACAAATAACTTGCAATTTTTGTGTGTTTCCGAAGCCTTGCACGCTGAGCTCGTAGTACAGTGGGGTTTACATGGCCTCGTATTGGTTAAAAAGACCTGATGGTATTACCGAGAGATACAGCGGCTCAGTGATGGGCCCCAGGCAGCGCAGCTTGTCCGGCGCAGCGAAGCCCTGCACACTGCGCTCGTAGTACAACAGTGGGGTTTACATGGCCTCGTATTGGTTAAAAAGACCTGATGGTATTACCGAGAGATACAGCGGCTCAGTGATGGGCCCCAGGCAGCGCAGCTTGTCCGGCGCAGCGAAGCCCTGCACACTGCGCTCGTAGTACAACAGTGGGGTTTACATGGCCTCGTATTGGTTAAAAAGACCTGATGGTATTACCGAGAGATACAGCGGCTCAGTGATGGGCCCCAGGCAGCGCAGCTTGTCCGGCGCAGCGAAGCCCTGCACACTGCGCTCGTAGTACAACAGTGGGGTTTACATGGCCTCGTATTGGTTAAAAAGACCTGATGGTATTACCGAGAGATACAGCGGCTCAGTGATGGGCCCCAGGCAGCGCAGCTTGTCCGGCGCAGCGAAGCCCTGCACACTACGCTCGTAGTGCCACAGCGCGCCGGCGATCTGCAGCGTGTGCGGGAAGCTGATTTGGTACTCGCCGTTCAGGTAGTACTTGTTGTCTTCCAGCGAACGGAGAGCTGCGAGAGCACATGATTAGAATACAAACAAATCAAATCGTCTGGTCACTTTGAGACTAAGAGTGGATTCACACGGTGATTTTTTGCACCGCTAGTAACGCGAGACAGTGTCGATACAGGTGATCTTGAAGGGTATAGTGTTGGTTGACAATCGCTAACCGCTGTAAGAAAGAGATGAGATAACTTCAGATAGTAGTTGATTGAAGGGTTCAATTTGATAATCAAAATGTGACTCGTCCCACATAGAGTCTGGCCAGGGAAAGAGCCTGTTTTTGATATGGCAACTGACTTTTTATATGGCAACAGTAATTGTCAAATGTGTCAAACGTCTTAAAATAATACTTGATATTGTAACTTAGAAAGTAGTTCTTCCTTTATAAATTGGATTTTTTTGCCTTTTATGAGAATAAAAGGGTGGCTTACTGATAATGTTTTTCACATTGAAGAATATCATAAAAAGTTCAATTAATATTGTCTCGTCAAAATTGAAATTTTGTAGAGTGGTTTTGATTATTCTTCTTAAATATAAAATAGAAGGAAGTAAATAAAACGGTTTTATTTCAAGTAATTTTACTTATAGTTGCATTTTGTGAAATGAACAAAATGTATAATTTTTCAAGTATAATTATTAATTTATCGCGTTATAAGCAGTGTTGCAACGTGCTGGTTTTTTAAATTTACCGCTCTTTTCTAGGCTCATCTTTCCCTGGCCAGACTAGTTAGTTTAGGAATATTTACACTTTTGTGTACTGGACGTCTGGAGCAAATATCTACCCCAGATGTGCGAAGATGCGTTTTCATATATTTGAGGCATCGCATGCTGGTAAAATTAACTCTAAATGAACTTACCAAGGTAATTATTGGATTTATCCATCTCTTCTATAACAATGTTTGTTGCTCCTTCAGGTATTAAAAGGATATCGGTGTACCCTGAAAACAGAGAAAATAAATATAGTTAGAATATTACCCTATAATAATAATAATTATTATTATTGTTGAACTGTGGGCCTGTATGCCGCTTCGACCAGTAAGTGATCTATTGTGGCAGCCCTTTTTTTAGATTTCACCGTTAAGGCCCGTTGCCTCTAGGAAATTCCAGATTCTTTGGGCGGTGATATATTGTACCTCTTCGGGGTGCACGATGTGCCGCCCTAGGTAGGTATTTCTTTTGTGCATGAGTGTTCCACAGGAGCAGAGAATAACTGCCTACCCGAGAATACCGGTGACAAGAAAATCAGCGCCTAAGTGAAGAGTGACCTACTTCAAGAAAGTGGCTTTAATTCAGATGCGTGAAGAGACTTGGTTTGATTTGTTTCGCCGTCTCCCTAACTATCCGAATGGAAAAGCTTCCGATGTCATGCCAGATGTCGCTGGAATGAAAAAGTCTTTAATGAGTGAGGCTCGTCGAGAGAGGGAGAGGTTTATCCACGAATGGTGCTCAGTGGCGTGTAATTGGAGGGACCTATGCTCAGCAGTGGACTACGATAGCCTGATGATAGCGATGATGGTGTGGAGAGGCGGTGAATAAGGAACAGCGGCGTTCTCTAGCGCCATAAGGAAGAATCATCGTGGGGTTGGGTCAGCATAGGAAGTAACTAATCTTATAACGACTATAAATTGCAATAGTACCTTGTGTGAGGTCTTGCCTGTCGTAGATGGAGGCAATGGTGTCGCAGTTGCTGCCGTTGCCGCGGCATCGCCGGCACTTGTCCTCGCGCGCGTCGGAGCCCAGCGTCATGTCGCAGCCGACGGGCTGGAACGATTCATCAATTTATCTAATAAAATGTTCTGCTAAAGAAAGTTCTATATTTCAAATTAAAGGAAAAATTTATAAAAACCGGCCAAGTGCGAGTCGGACTCGCGCACGGAGGGTTAAGTACCGTTATCTATAAAAACGGCAAAAAAACACGTTTGTTGTATGGGAGCCCCCCTTAAATATTTATTTTATTTTGTTTTTAGTATTTCATGTTATAGCGGCAACGGAAATACATCAACTGTGAAAATTTCAACTGTCTAGCTATCGCGGTTCGTGAGATACAGCCTGGTGACAGACAGACGGACAGACAGCGAAGTCTTAGTACTTAATAGGGTTACGTTTTTACCCTTTGGGTACGGAACCCTAAAAAATGGGGTTAGATTCGAAGCTGCTGTCTAAATTTGCACAGTTACCCCCCGTTCCCACTTGTCGGCTGTCGGCCCGATTTTTTGTCGGATGTCGGCGCCTCATACAAATTGGTGTCCGACAAAGTATGAATAGCTTCATATAAAATGTTCTGCCACTGGAACGACCGATTAAAATCCGGACCGACATCCGACATAGTGGGAACCAGCGCTTAAAATGGTCAGTCGTTCATAAATCAAAATATACATCATAATTCATTGATTAATTGCATTACGAGTATATGGTGGTCGGTATCTTTCGAGCTGTCACTGAAGCAGTGTTGCCAGATTGCGTAAAATTAACTTGTGGTTACGTGAAACGGGACCCTGAATGACGTTAATTAATACCTAAAGGTTTCTTGACTTCTAATTGACGGAACCCACCCTACGCCAAAACGTGTGTCGTAAGAGGTGTTCGTTAATCGAAATGATTAGAAAATATACTTACAAGCTTCTATGGAACGACAGCTGCACGCGCCATAATTAACGTTGATCGGTCTGTACCTAATGGTGCAACCCGCCCCTAGTATATATAAGGTCATCCGGGGCAAATGCATCGATGGGGTAAATGCGTCTCTTGACTATCGTCAACCGGAACTGAACATTTTAGAATTATTACAATCGTCTGAACTCTGAATTGAAAGTTTGGTAACCATACTTTCAACATGGCGGGATGTAATAGTTCTAAAATGTTGCGTTTCGATATTTTCCCTAGACGCATTTATCCCATTGACGCATTAACCCTGGTAGACCTCAATACTCTCAATAGTGATCGCATTACCTGGCACTCGCCATCGACGCACACGTCGAAGGACTCGGCGTTGCAGCGCGTGCCGTCGACGACCTTGGCCGCCTGCCGGTAGTAGAAGCGCTCGCCCTTGGGCATGCAGTTCAGCTCGCAGGGCCGAGGCCCGTTCATGTACGGCACCCAGCTGAGGATGATAGGTTGTTATAATAAAAAACATAATAAATAAAACATAATTTATTAATAAAACTGTTATAGATGGTTTAACCCACGAGGACGTGCGTCTAGTGTTTTATCTATTGTTATTATTATCTGACTCTGTATTGTATTTTTTTTTGTCACATCTAAGTGCTAAGTGAAATGTAATTCTACAATTAGTGGTGCAAAGTACAAGGTGCAAATTTTGTGTGTAATAAATAAATAAATTAGAATATGTGTGTAGATCATTTTGTGCACTAGGCCCACGTAGTTACATCTGCCGGTAAAAACACTATAGTAATAGGGCAATGTACTCACTTGTACTTGTGGCCCTTGAAGACTTTGTCGTTGTAGCTGGCGCACTGCTCCGCGCGGTAGTCGCCGGTTCCTACCGGGCAGGGATGCTTGTTGCATGAGTAGTACCTTGTCGCACCACCCGAGCAGTTCGGATGACCGTCCGGCCTGCGGAATTTATTTAATCTTAATCATTTGATACAGCGTAACGGCAAAGAAAAAACACAGTGATCGCGTGTAACCCGAGGCAGGAACTAAACCTGCATCTCTGTTTGGCTGGAACAACACATTTGCCCCTTAGATACTCACCCCACTAAATCGTCCTAGAGCGACCCCTCTGCATTATCTTGAGCGACTTACAGTATTCCTCTTCTAATGGGTAAGCTATGCGCTTATTACTTTTTTAACAATCAAATTCCACTTATTTAGTCTTCACAACCGCATAACAAAAATAATTCAATCTAACTGGAAGATTGCTCGTTTAATTAATTAGGCGTTGATATTTTGCATAAAGCGTCACGAAGCATTCGGTGCTTAGTGAATCTATAACGGTAACAATAACTTGATATTGGTAAGTCGACCTTTCATAAAAGAGAGATATAAATCAAAAGTTTGGTCGGCCGATTAGAAAAGGATGATGAAAATCTTCACTCGTAGGACTGTGACTTCGGAGACCGTCACAATGCGACGCATCAACGGACGAAGGTGCGTTGCAGTGTGTCGTACCACACGGAATTTATATACAAACTGAGGTACTTACATACAACGAGAAACGCACTTCCGTCCGGAGATGCGTCGCAGTTTGACATCGACCTTCATCCGCTAATTCCTTCCATTATAATCCTCATATCTTCATCCGCAATGAGTCCTTACGTAACTTTAACATTACCGTGACAAGCCCTTCCCAAAACCGGAATCCTGAATCCTGAATCCGCCACTGCAGGGACCTGTAAATGACCACGGGCACTCACCCAAACGTGCTGCATATTCTCGTCTGATTCTTGACGCCGCCGCCACAGGGTCGCGAGCAAGTGGACGAACGCCCCCACTGGCCCCAACCTGCCTCGCTGCCTTCCCCGCCGGGTATGATGTAGCCTGATGGTATCGCGTCTTCGGCGTCATTTCGCCTGTGTCTTCTGCGGTGGCCTGATAACTGGACAACAAAATAATATCGTTTATCATCGACGATGGAGAGTCCGGACAAAAGTGGAAGTGGAATTAGTGGTCCGAGTCCAATATGGGGACGGGGAGACCAAAAATCTTCGACTGCGCTGGCTCAGCCATTTTGAGAGAATGGAAGAGGATCGTGCCGCCAAAAGGACCTGGGGCGTGAAAGTGATCCACGGCCTATTGGGCGGCAAAGGTATCGTTGGATAGACAAAGCCCACAAAGCAGTCAGCTTAGAACAGCCGATTTTGATTGGTGACAAGCTGCTTAGGACAGAGCACAACCGCTTAATCTCGTGTTAAAGACCAAGATCCACTTGGGCTCGTTGAGCCAGCGTAGTAAGTATGTATATGTAAGTAAGTCCGCCATCATCATTAAAAAAATCGAAAAGTGACAGACTTTTCCATTCCTCTAATATAGGTAGACAAGCTTCCGACCGCGACTTCGTCTGCGTGGGCCCAGGATAAAAACTATCCTATATTTTAATCCAGGCTTTAAACTAACTTCGTGCAAAATTTCAATCAAATCGGTTGAGGCGTTCAAGCGTGATTGAGTAACAAACATCCAAGTAGTAGTTAGTACCTACCACTATCCTACTAATGTAGGATAGTTAGCACTATCCTACCGGTCCTTACTACTATTACATAATTAATAATTATAGTTTTTAAGTTATAATTCGATAATTTCCGACTAGCTAGGCTAGTAGGATTTTTCATATCGGATGATTCGGCGATAAAATTTCTCGCCGCGTGTACGAGTCGGAGGA
The DNA here is from genome assembly GCA_947049275.1 of Epinotia bilunana. Classification (NCBI taxonomy): domain Eukaryota; kingdom Metazoa; phylum Arthropoda; class Insecta; order Lepidoptera; family Tortricidae; genus Epinotia; species Epinotia bilunana. The sequence goes on along the minus strand of OX346268.1, from coordinate 16,064,047 downwards.
TATGTATCAACGTTTTGATTACGACTACCTACCTATATGTTGTTGAATAAACATACTTGACGATCATTCTTAACAAGACCACCCGTCCAGGGATCAGCATATTTAATTGAAAGTGACGTTTTGACACTCGGGAAAAATTGCGATGTCGCAGTATACTGTTGCTTTAGTATGTGAACTGAATAAAAGATTCCGACGAATTAAGAACCTGTTCTCTATTTCATGGCGCGTTAATTATATTTTTTAAGTGTTTTTTGCCACGAATAAATGTTTTTTTCTTTCTATCTTTCTCTTTTTTTTGAGCTAGTAAAAAAGATATGACCTAGGTAACTCGTTTTGTATAATTTCGTCCTTGTAAACCCCCGAAAAAGAGGGGTGTCACAAGTTAAACATGTGTAATATGTATCTATTCTGTGTGTGTCGTGTGTCTGTGGCATTGTCATCGAAGCTCCCAAACGGATGAATTTAAGGCTGCACATTCGAAATTTTCGTGAAAATGAGTTGTTTTGTAACCGTTTTATACATTCTAACGTAACATTTTTTTGTCGGAAAAAATATATCATAATCTGCAAGATCATGAGACGGGTCATAGTTTTCGTAGAAATCCATTTTAACGATAAAAATTACAGAAAAAAAATCTAAAGTCACCCCTATTTTTTCACTTGTAACCATTTCACTGCTCCATTTTTTATCAGAATAATATGAAATTTTATAACTTTCTTCATACAATAATGAACAAGGGCATCATTTTCTTACTTTCTTAATTTTCTTAAAAATTTATCTCTTTTCTGAAATATTCCGCCAAAGTTCCTACGCCTCCCCGTTTTCGTCCATACGGTCAGTGCGGGACGAGACACGTTGTATGACGGAACTGTGTCAATTTGCGCTGCGCCGAAATTTTTAAATATTTGTCGAAATTGTGGACTATATTTGTTGCATAGAGTGGACAATCCGTTTTGTGATTCGTATAGTAGGTAACTAATAAATATTTGCGTATAGTTTAGTTTTTAGTGACAGATAATTTTGTTGCATAGAGTGGACAATCTATTTCGTGGTTTTTAAAGTAGTAGGTACTATAGAAAAGACAGCTGACTGACCATCCGTGCACTTTATGTGCATTGTAATAAGGTTCTTGTATAAATACAGGATGGTCAGTTAACTGTGTTGGCGTTTGTACCTAATTAACATTTACGTAGGTATAGTTTAGATTTTGTTTTTTAGTTCAAGATAGGAAATAAGCCCAATAAAACTGTTTCACATTTTATCTCTGGCAGACGGTGACTCACTAACTGCTAGATGGGCCCCTATTATATATGGATTATTACTATTACCTTTATATTTTTTTCGCACTATCCGTCTCTCTCTTACTAGAATATTTAGTAACAGAGGTATAGTGCGAGAAAAATCGAAAGTATGTCGCGGCCGTCTAGTGCTAGGGCCTACCGCGAAACGAAACCGAACTTCGCTCGTGTATCTCCCTCTCTGTCGCGCTTGCTAGTTTGAGCGACAATGAGAGTTATTCGAACGAATTTCGTTTTCACTAGCACGGCTAGCACGAGGCGGCCGCGACATACTCTCGATTTTTCTCACACTATAATACCTCTCTTTCCTAATGTTCTAATAAGAGAGAGACCGATAGTGCGAAAAAAATCGAGAGTATGTCGCGGCCGTCTCATGCTAGCCGTGCTGACGGAACTACACTAATCGTAAGTAAATAGTATTATAATAGTAGGGACATAATTTTTGAACTTAATCAATTATGTAATTTATGTATGACAAATATCACGTTTCAATTAAGCATGACGAATGTCACCCACCCACGTTCACCCTTGCATTGGTAACGATGCGCGATGACGCGTCTGTAATCTTACCTACCTTAATCTATGTAACGCTTAATAATGGACGGCGGGTTGTGCGACTTGCGCGGGGAGAGGGTCGAGGCTCCGCCCATACGCTCAAGGACTTTAGCGGGTGTACAAGCCTTAAGTGCGTTTTTTATCGAAAGCTTTGTCTTTCGCGATGGTATAGCTAAGTTTGGTGGAAATAAAAGCAGTCGTCTCCAAGATATTCAGCTCTCATTACAAAAAGTTGGATTTCAGCTAACAGACGTTATGCCTGTGGGTAAACCACTACCTACCTACGTACATCTTTTTGGGAACCTTAATTGGGTGGTTGTACGGATGAAGAAAAACGCCGTATGGCTCTAACAAGAATCTGGATGAGAAGAATCTGGAAGAGCCGTAACATCACCAAAGCTACTAAAGTGCGGCTAGTACAAACCCCGATATTCCCCATCTTTTTATACGCTGGTGAAACTAGGACGTTGCGAGACATTGAAGAATGATGAAGAAAAGACAGATGCTCTAGAGGTGTGGTGTTGGAGACGAATGCTGCTAGTATCTTGGACGGAATTTCGTAACAATGTCCCGTCAATATTACAGGAACTCGGAATTAAGCAGGGTCCATCGGATTTGATCCGATCTAGCATCCTCTAACTGTGCGGACACATTTCAAGACGCAATAATGACCCCATAGAGCGTCTCGTCGTTCAAAGCAAAGTGGAGGGGCACTAGATGGCGTAGAAGATCGCCGATGCGATGGACCGATCAAAGAAAGGCGACGACGGGCGTGCCTCTGCATGAATGCTCGAGGATAAAAACCTTACTCCTGCGGGCGTAGCACGGTTGCCATTTTATCACTTATCGTTGTGGATAAGGCATCCGTCACTCTCGCACTCGCTTACATGTCAGAGCGTGATGGACGTCTTTACCACAACGATAAGTGATAAAATGGCAACCGTGCTACGCCCGCTGATATGCTGCGAAATTTCTGATTAAGGAACTCCAAGTACAAGGGCCAAGAGCTTTGTTGAAAACTCCCTGATGAAATTTCACGACTAGTTTTTCAATAATAGGTGTGTTCAACAGACAATTCTGTGATTGATTATAGTCACTAGAAAATTGAACATTCACTGGCAGTTTTGGTGAAAACCAAGTTTAAAATAGGTTATATCGTTAATACCTCGGACGCACTTAGATAAAATAAACTAAGTTGAGACGTCAAATTGCCACATTAACCACTGTTAACCACGTACCATGCTCTCATTTGTCATTATATCGCTGTCATATGTCATAGTTGGATAGGTAACTCCATTTTGACACGTGCAACCATGTTTTGAATCGGTAATTTGAGTGATTAAGTAGACAAATCACGTGACTTGTCATTTGTCACGCCGTGATAAGTGATAAAATGGCAACCATCTTAGGCCCGCTGAAGGCGAGCAACAGCGGCCACCCCAGCAAGCAACTACATGTTAACCACGCCCACTCCGACAAGAGTGATACGGAGAAGAAGAAGAAATTATTACACACGGCGACTTTTTGCAGTGAAAAAAACGCGAGAGAGGCAGTGTCACGATACAGTCCCGCGTTTGTGTCACTGCAAAAGTCGCCGTGTGTAACCGCTCTTATTTAATTGTGTATAATATGAGATAGGTAGTAACTTTCACTTTTTGTGGGTAAAAAGAAACAGCTCGACCTCCTATTGCGCTTCAATAGTCAAACGCCGCATCGCACAAGTTTTAATACAATATTATGAAGATAAACATAGTGGCTTTCACAACGTCTACCACCTCAGGCGAACCAGAATAAGTTGATCTCAGTTTACTAAAGTTGCCACGAATATTGGGGTCAGGTTTTACGAGACAAGCGAGGAGAGCCCAGATAGAATGTGAATTGCATAGCTTGTTATGAATGGACTCCACAAGCACGGCGGTGGGTAGACAATTTAAACGTGAATAGTCAGGTGTCCACAGGAGTATAGCGTTATAAAATTGATAGAATTGGTAATATTAAACTCGCAGGTTATGACATGACATTTCAATAATAATAAATAAATACTCTTTATTGCACCACGCCAAGAGAGAAACATCTTACAAAAAAACAATTTACAGTACATATGGTGCACTAGTGCGGAAAAGAGCACTTTTCGTGCATATGTCGAAACTTTAAAGAGCCATATGTACAGTAAAACGTTGTACGATACACGTACGAATAGGTAATTCGCAACTCGTGTCGATTTAAAACACTCCCTTCGGTCGTGTTTTAATTTATCACCACTCGTTGCGAATTTCCTATTTTTGGCACTTGTATAGTAAATAACTATTACACATAGCGTGAAACTATTTTTTCGCACGGGCCCGCTCTCGTATTACATAGAACTCAGTTGAAAATGCGGGCTAAAATATAGCCTATGACCATCCTGAGACATTCCCATTCCCACATTTGAAAGATTTTTTGAAATCCGTCGTGGTTCCAGAGATTCACTACCTACAAACTTACGCAAGCGTACAAAGCTGCAGACTCACAGACTTCCTCTGTATTTAACGAGCGAGCGAAGCAAACGAAGTTCTCCGTTTCAGCTTAGGTCACAATGCTTTCGTATGTCCGTATGTTCTGCTGTTCTCCTCTACAGGTCGAATTTCTCGACCGATTCCTGGGGCTACCGTTATTGCGCTCACCAGATGGCGCCGCTGGCGAGTTAGGTGCAGAAGTGTATAGCTGTTAAAGTATATTATTAAGGGCGTGAAACAAAATGTACATTAAAATTAAAACATACTTAAAAGAATAAATCAATAATTAAAAAATAATAGGTACTTATTATTGTTACCTCCTACTTAATTTTGCACCTCTTTTTGTTAGATTTAGTTTTTAGAAAATAAAAATGAAATATTTTGAAAGATAGATATTTTGAGTCACCTCTTACTCAAACAGCTGCTTAGCTAGTAATATTGGTATAAGTAGATAAGTATATATTATAATTGAATTCTATCCCATATTCCAATAACTAAACAGCCAGGCGTGCCTGCTCACGTGTCCGCTCATTCCACAACTTGACACGGTCGAGTCGAGTGCACTCGACCAAGTTGATTGCGCTGTTTGCTCGAACCTGGATCAACACGGCAAGGATTTGTTGGATACATAGTTTCCTGCCGATGGTGTGTTTAGTTTCGAACTTAGGGAGCCATCAAATGTAGCTACTCGTAAATACTTAGTAATCATAATAACAGGTATTATTCTAGCGGGTGCTGTCTCTGTGTGCTTCCCATTTATTTATTTATTTATTGGAAAACAAATAGAAACAAGTGTACAAGAAAAATTATAAACTAAGAACACACGGACACTAAGCTTGCACTTATTTCCTAACTAGCTCTTACTAAGACACATTTGTTTTTACACATCATTAGTACAACGCTATGGTTACACTGGAACTGAACTGACCACTAATCTCTTACTCTTAATTGAACTAATTTCCAGTTAAACTATACCATCATGCATTTGACAGCAATAATGAGTAAAAGTAACTATTACGAATAAATACTGTCTGAAAATCAGCGCTGTAGGTGTCTGTCTGACACCTCGGCATAATGCTGAGACAGCGACCGATTCACTGCCGCGGAGACACACACATTATGTGTCAATTGTACTGTATTTCTACTCCCTTTATCTATATATATTCGTTTATTTATCGATATTATTAATGACCGAAATTTCAGAAAGCAGCTTGTGTCGAGCTGACTGAGTGGCGACACTGCGGACCCCTATTCTCAAGAAGGCGGTCAGAGTGGACACATTCTGCCATGTTAGCTCGGCACGAACGTTAAAATGTGATTCGGATCGGAAACAAAGAACAAAAATGGACCTCTCGGAGTCCCGAAATAGGCCATTAAACGGGATGACCCGTCGGTGGAACGCTCATCAATTGTAGCGCCATCCCTGATTAGATTTATGGCTGTTCACAGGCTTACTCGTACTATTTCAGTCACTAGGGTTGCCACATTTTTTTTTTATAATGATAGTATGGATTCGGCCACTGCAGCATTTGGATTGGTAGGTAATCTTTAGATAGCGTTGTGCGTGCGTTGAGTGCTTTAGGTATTGTTAAAATTAGAATATTTTTAGTAACGAATTGAATAGGAACTGAAAGAAATTTATAGCCCTTCAGCTGTGGCGAAAAAACATGGCCGCTTATCCACGTCTGTGGCACCCTCTGAGGGACGCTCCACCGACAAGGTTTGTAAGGTGAAGTGATTTGGTAAAATTAATTTTTCTTTAGTTTTTTACATAATCACAGCCAGGATTTTGGATGAAACTCAATCTATATTAAATTATCTAACTGCAACGATATATCATCGTTATATTAAAGTCGTATTAAGGCTATCTAGCTTAGCTCGTCACCAGGTCACCGAAGTTTACGACATATTTTCGTTATTTTAAATATAATAAATTGGTTTTTTGGGGTTTTTAATGGGCTTGATTTGAAGAAATTAGTGTTATACTCATTCGAAAAACATAAAATGGCAGGCTCATGAGTATTTTTTTTACACTAGACCATTTGAAATATTCTACCAAAATAATGCCTACACTCAGAAGTTGCTCGTGTGGGCTTCGATTTACATGTTTATATCTGAAGTGTTTTATACTGTATGTAATCAAATTCATGCCTAAACAATAGAATTGGATCATCAACTAGGTGTAACCGAAGCTTTTTTTATTGTAGGTGCAGCAGGTTTTATGTGAGAGTAAAATGAAAAAAGTATGTCTACTTTCATATAAAATAACCTCTTCCAAACGACTGCAATTATCACAGCAACCATTAGGTTTGCTACACCACCACAAATTAGGTTTATTAATATTCCCATTAAGTATACTTTTAGTTTAAATTATAATATAATCATCAGTTAAACAAAAATCATATCAAAACATGATCTAAAAACAATATAAATCAAGGTCATAATTAGTATAGAGTGCGGATCATAGTGACGTCACGAGGTATTATGTAGGCATCCCTCTGAGGGGTTTTCCTGGTCTGTTAACCGCCCCTCTGAGGGGTTTTGTTATGACCGTTACCAATTTCAATCGATTTATTTACTTTCGAGCCATTGTTAATCCATTTAGGTTCATTTTAAACAAATGTACAATAAATAACGGTAATGTTAAAAAAAGCTGATAGTAATATTAGATTATTAGAAAAGCGCTAAAAAACGTGTTGCCAAATTATGAACATGGATAGGTATGTTGTGTTAGTCACGGGTTTATTACAGTTAACCCATTAAAATAACACTTGTTTTATGTTATTCTATAGATTACTTACATGTCTACAAAAGCTGTCCTTCTGGCACTAAAATTCAGCACTAAACTCACTAATTTTCACTCGCGAACACCGACCGTGTCAAACACGCCACTGACTGTTTTAGACTACCGATCAAATTCATAATTTTCCTCCAATGGCCATTGACATTGTCGCTTGCTAGCTGTCTCGCTTCATTGGCTATACGTTTCAATGGATTAAAACGAGATCAACACACGAATGTGGGTTTTATTTCTGAGAAAGTAAGCACAGCCATTGCGCCCCTCCGAGGGGGGCTCCACCGACCTGCAGGAAAAAATGTGAAGCCCACAGAGGGATGACCACAGCTGAAGGGATATCTACAATCTTGGCTAACTTCTCCAGCTTTATTATCGGATATAAAATGAAACGGAAAATAATCTTATGATCACCTGTATGACGCATTTCGAGAGCAAATACTCAAATAAAATATATTTTTTATACCTACAACTTTAATAAAATAAGGATTTCTATTGATTCTTTATGAATTTCAGTACAGAAAACAGCCAAAGTCTCCGCAGTTAAATAAAAATCTTCAAACGGATAATGGATATCGATGCTTTGACCTTCTTTATTCAGTCGATATAAAATAAAATAAAACTTGGAACGAGTAACTCGAAAGCACAACTCTTTCACGCCTTTTTGTTTACCCATGCTGGAACACCCATCTACTAACCTAAAAAAAAATGATGTCATAAAAAATCTCCTACAGTGCCAACCCTGCCCAATCGCCGATGTTCACACGGTCTCACGCTGGCTGTTCAAATGTTCAAATCTTCATCGACGCGATGACGAAACCGAAAGCAAATTTAATCTTATTTATTACCTTTGACGTCTACTTAGGGAACGCATCGGCGCGTGAGTCGATTGCTTTATAAAGTACCTAGGTAAGAAAGTTTATTCTGGGGTGGCTGAAGGTTAATTAGGTTGGACTATGGAATGTGTTTTATTACTTACAGCTTATTTCTTAGCGTTTGTGTTCTGTCATGATTATATAAAACCAGTGTCTGTGTGAGGTGTAGAACACCCAAGACTATTAAAAAAAAAGCTAGTTTCTATAAACGGAATTGACAAAAAAAAAACAATATGATTATCGAATCTGGTCACAAAATATCATGAGAATCGGTTGAGCAATGCCACCTGTAGAGTGTAGAGGAGAGCAGCTGGACAGCCGGACATACGAAAGAATTTAGGCCCCTAGCTGAAACAGACAACTTCTTTCGCCTCGCTCGCTCGCTCAATTGGCCCAGATCGCAGGTGTTTGTGGCCCGAACCGAAGGTGAGGGCCATAAATATGCGATCTGGGGCTTTTACGACGAATTACCGCCCGTGGTAAGTACACAATTTTACGTCTTCATCTGGCCACAATGCGAGTTTTACCGTACGCGCAGCGTGCAGTAAAACTCGCATTATGGCCAGTTGTGACGTAAATATCGTAACGTAACACATCCTTATTACTCTTGTGTATCTGCTGTATTTCAAATTCCTTTGCATGTAATAGAATGCGCTCCGGCCCGGCCCGTTCGGTGGGCGTCGTATAAAGACGTTGTACCGAAATATTGGGCTACTTTGGCTGCTACTAATTATATGATGCTGACTGTACCAGCTATTATTGCCGGCTAGAGTACTCTTTTGCCCAGTCATCAACTGGTAGTAGAGCCCAACGATGCGTATAACTTGTGTGATTGAGGAGTTCTCATTGGCCACCATCTGTCTCCGTCACGTCATCCAAAAAGACAGAACTCCAAATTTCACCGTTAGATCAGAATTGTTATCTGTTTGTTCCGATATAAGTGCAGCTTGCAGCAGGCCTATGCGCAGGCGGCACCAGCCCCCCTATTCTGTAACTTGTTTTAAGCTCACCTCAACGCTCACCCACGAATATATCTTTACACCGCGGTGCGTGGTAACTAAGCATAGGTAGAGGTCTAGTTTTGTGACGGGTGACCGGCGGGGTGAGCCGTTTTAGCGCGTAGCGAATATCAGCCCTGCCCCCTATTCTCTAACTTGTTTTAAGCTCACCTCAACGCTCACCCACAACGATATCTTGACACCGCGATAGAATAGAATAGAATAGAATAGAATAGTTTTATTGTATAACTGTGTACATAAGCTGGACGTGACAGAATTGGTTTCAACAGTTACCCAATATCGGGCATACAACAATTTGCATTACTTTAATAGACTAACTTACAGCTAAGATGCGAAATATTCACTAAGGTTATAGAATACTCTGAAGCAGCCAGTTTCTAAGTTGGCTTTTAAATTTATGCCCTTCTAAAACCTTTAGTTCAGCCGGTAACTTATTAAATACTTTTATAGCACTTATGGAAGCACTCTTTTTATATATACTGCTTTTTATTCTAGGTAGGATTATATTACATTTATATTGCTGACGTAAATTGCTTTTTACTGCAGACATTTTTGTAAAGTACTCGGCATTGTTTTTGACAAAAGTACAAAGCTCTATAATGTAGATACTAGTGAGGGTAAGGAAACCTTTTTCTCTAAATACATTTCTTAGTGATTGTTGATTGTGAATGTGATAGATAGTGCGTATGCATCTCTTTTGTAAAAGAAAAGTAGATTGTACGTCTGTAGAGTTCCCCCAGTATATTACTCCGTAAGTGAGCAATGGATAGATGTTTCCGAAGTATGCGCTTCTTATTTCTTCTGAGCATGTTTCAGATGCGTAGTAACCAAGCGTAGTTAGAGGTCTCGTTTCGTGACGGGTGAACGGCGGGGTGAGCCGCATTAACGCTTAGCGAATAACAGCCCTGCACGGCTATCACGCGACGGCGCGCGAGGTCTCTCAATTTTTCTCGCACTATCCGTCTCTGTCTTATTAGACACTTAGAACAAGAGGTATAGTGCGAGAAAAAACGAGAGTAGTTATGTCGCGGCCGTCCCATGATAGACGTGCTGCTGGAGCCCCCGCGCCGGCGCTTTGCTAAGGCTCGCGCGGGACTCAAGTGTTACTGGGATTTATAACTGTGTTCCCGAACACATTAAAACAGCTGAGAGTGATGCCTCATTTACAAAAAAACTTAGACATTGCTTACTGACCTAATGCGAGCTACAATGTAAATGAGTTTCTCCAAAAAGATCATTGACCCTAACACAGGCCAAAAATTGTAAATTTTATTATATTCTGACGTGTAAATGAGATCAATAAATAATCTGAAATCTTTGTACAAATTCTTGTTTTTATTGTATCTTCTTATATGTATAGTCGAGTTCACCAATATCTACACAGACAACCTTTCAAAAATATCTATACAGAGACTTTATTGTCACTGACATAAAATACATGTGTAGATATTTTTGAAAGGTTGTCTGTATAGATATTGGAGAACTCGACTGTACTTGTTTCTTTTTGTTTGTGCAATAAATTTTTATCTGTATTTTATTTTTATATGTAGTGTTTACAACAATACTAGTAATACTTGCTTTATTCAAGGTTTCTGATTCCTCTGGCCCGCTTTTCTGTAGCTTGTTTTAAGACTTTTAGCTCACCTCCACGCTCACCCACGAAATATATCTTGATTCGTAGTAACTATAAGTAGAGGTCTAGTTTCATAGGTGTGACGGGTGAGGTGAGACGCTTGAGCGCGTAAAAAATGACAGCCCCGTAAACTCAAGCGGCTAGGCTACGATGTCTGCTTTATATCATCAGGCAGTCCGCATGCTTGTTTGTCACCGTGATAGTATAAAAAATAAACTGCCCGTTCTATTCTATGAAATGGAATTTCTCTATAATCTATTCTATGCTTCTGTATATTGGTTTAAACTTTAAGTTAACTTAAGATAACTAATTAGGAGAAGGCGGTGTGTTTTGTAGTTTTACAAATATCTTGTAGCTTCGTGGCAGATAAGCTCAATGTTAGGAACTTAATTAAGATGAGTGTAAAGGGAAAGTCGAGGGAGCGATGATGCTTGAGAACGATTTAACTCTGGAAGTAATCAATCAGGAAGACATCGCTCAAGTAGGTAAGTAATTAGAAATTTCAAATTAGAGGGAAAGATTCATAAAAACATGGCTCCGTTTTGAACCAGTGACCTTCTGACATGCGCGAGTCGCTCTAACCAACTGAGTTAGAGCAAGTTTGCATGAGCGAATAAAGATTTGTAGGTATAGTAATCAAATATATCGCAACTAATATAATGCTCACAAATATCTGAGCACGACTCTAATGTGAAGGCGTCAGTAGTGCACGTTCAGATATGTTTCAGTGCCCTGAAGAGTACTCATGTATGTATGTATGTGTGTAAATATACTTTATTGTACACAAGTACAAGACATTGGTAAAAATACAGACAAAATAGTTTTAAGTTGGTACAAAGGCGAACTTGCTCCTGTAAGGGATCACTTCCAGTTAACCTTTGAGCAATAGAGATGATCTCATCTCAATTGCGAGTATCTACTCGTCCATGAGAAGAGGAATTTGCCCAGCTGTGGGACCTCAGTGCATAGAATTAATACATCTGTATGAAGAGTACAGACATACAAGATTTGATTGATGACCGCTATTATCTTGAATAAACCAAATACCATCTTGAATTAAGAGTCCGCAGTAAGCTCAATTCTCCATGCAAACATTGTTACGCTCTCATTTTTAAACTACGTGTTGGTTGGAAAAACTTGTTTTTGCTGTAATTCGTTTGTTTTATGAACTGGAATCATATAAACTAATTACAGACATCTATGCCATCTATGTAGATATACCTCATGTCATTGTATATGCAAAGTTTCGTCACAATCCAACACGTAGTTTTAAAATGAGAGCGTAACTACGTTTGTATGGGAAGGTGAAATTCGGCCGAGCTTACTGCGAACTCTTAAGATGATTCTCTCAAATCAATTACGTATTTTAACTCTTTAGCGATAAGACCGCCTATTGTTTTACCACTGTCTCCCTGTATCTCTGTGATTTCTTTTGTACCTGCTTTATCTGTGTGCAATAAAGATTATTTGTATTGTATCGTTTTTTTGTGTACGCGTCAAAAGCCATTAAGTAATAAATCGCGAGCAGCAGTCGCTGCGTCGGCGCGGCGGTCAAGGCGGCAGTCACGGCCGGCCGTTGCGCGCTGACATTCAGAATTCAGGGCTGTTATTCGCTACGCGCTAATACGGCTAACCCCGCCGGTCAGCCGTCACCAAACTAGAACTTTACCTACGCTTAGTTACTACTCACCGCGGTGTCAAGATATATTTGTGGTTGTGTTGAGGTAAGCTTAAAACAAGTTACAGAATAGGGGGGCAGCACCGCGCGCACATAAACAACACGTGCTCTGCTACTCGACAGACGGACAGCCCTTGGATAAATACCTACTTACGTACAGAAGGTATATCATCAATGGCCTTTAAGGCACTGTCTCGAAGGGAGAAGATGTTTTCATAGTGTTTTGACGGGCGTATAGTCCAGGACGAAGCGTGGTTTAAGATAGTGTTTATAACTACTCGTACAGTTAGCAGTAGAAGTTCCTAAGCAGTTCTAGCGGTCAAAATGATCTACACACAAACCCTAATGTCAAGGGAATAAAGATCTGTGTAGGTCATTTTGAAATAGTTTGCTCATTAGCATTACATTTTACGCATGACTTGACATTAGAATTACTTACATGTGTGTAGGAGTGCCTAGACGCGGTCCATGTGATACAATTACTTATGACGATGGCTGCCAACAGCAGCGATCTGAAACAAAAGTAAACATTAAATCTACATTCAATATTAGAAAGAGGAAAACAGGAAAAGTCTCTGAGATTGTAAGTTTGTATGTTTTTTAACCGCTGATCCGATATAAAATAATCTTTCTCCTGCATGTAGGATAGAATTTCTGGATAGTTATAGTCTATATTTAAACCCGCGGGTTTGCCTGCGTTCTTTGCAATACGTAGATGAAGTTATTTGTGTTTTATTCTTACATCACAAACGCAGCCATAAAATAAACGGCCTGTCTGATGGTAGGCGGTGAGAAATCAAGCGCGTTGCCGTTCGTTATTGTTTTGAGGATTCGCTGTGTTGATAGCACGACGAAGGGAGCTCTGACGACCTTACCGACACTAACAGCAATCCAACACCAAATATAAGGCAATCTCTAGGTGTCAAATGCCCGCTACTGCGGACCAAATAATACTAAGACGATTTCAATTCGGTAGGTTGATATCGAATTGACTTTAGAGATTGGAAGATTGTTGGCAGGCAACAATATTTTATGCAGTACAGTCACCAGAATTTGCATCTGCTATAAAGAAGCGCGCATAAATATCTGACACGACTCTATTTGGAGAGCCATTAAGACGTGCCACATATTTTTGGACGCTTTGCTATGGAAGATATTAACGCTAGTGAATGTAGCTACATAGCCTATTCAAATCTTAATTAGGTTGGACGAACGCCACAAATTGAACATACAAACAAGTCAATAGTTACTCCGCCTATCCAAACTTAATACTATGAATAACCCTATAAACATAAACGTCTATTTAATTTAAAAATAACACGGGACTATTAGAAAGTATAATGACATTGTCGATACTTCCCAGGAGTGCAGTTATCAACGCCCTTATTGCATCCATAATAAAGTTTAATCTTGAAAAAACCACGTGCAAATGGCGACAATGAATCTGAACACTTTCGGCTCCAACAGACGGTCGGTAGATAAAAGTGTCGATAAACTTATCGATAAAGGACTCGTGTCTAACCGTACACTGGGGGTTGATAACATCTACATTTGGGAGTGGCCTAAGTGGGGAGACGCGGCGGGAGCGTATAATGTCCCTTATTGTGTCAAGACTATTCAACGCACGGCATTCTGAGCGAACATAGTCATGGTCTTTCTGCCTCGCACAGCCAAACTCTGGAATGAATTGTCGCCTGCGGTGTTTCCGGACCGTTACAACCTTCAAGCCTTCAAGAAAAGAGCGTACTCCCATCTTAAAGGCCGGCAACGCACCTACAACTCTTCTGGTGTTGTAAGTGTCCATGGGCATCGATTATCGCTTACCATCAGGTGATTCGACTGCTCGTTTGCCTCCTATATCATAAAAAAACTGTTGTGGAAATATCCTTGAGGCCACAGCAGCAACACCGTCATTTCTTAAAGTACCTATCTAATAACGTGGATAAAAGGCGGGACTACGTGCGTTTGTCTTTTGTCTTTCTCTTTCGTGACTCCTTTAAAATAGGTTTACTATATTTTGGCGTAACGTTTCTTCCTAAATAGATTGAAGATAAGTTACGTGATCACCCCTCTGTAATACAATATTAATAGGCCCCACAGCCGTAAAATCTGTTCCAAACCAATTAACCATCATAAATTGTTTTGTCATTCTGTTAAATTAGTGTTAACCAGCAGGTCGATCACGTAACGCATTGTAAGTAGGCGCGTTAGGTAAATCTAAATGTGACTTTTAGTATGGAAAAATTACAGTGGATTTGTCCTAACGTACGTTCGAAACGTTTCGTCATTACCCCTCTGGATTCGTACATTTCGTGCCGATGACGTAAAAATGAAAAAAATATAAAGTTTGTCAAACGAACCTCCAAAAACGGAAAACCGTAAAGCGTGCTGCATACTAAGCAGATACGGTATGAATTTATTTTTTTAACTCCCTTCCCCAGTATACGCAGATAAAATCTTACCGTATCTGCTTAGTTTGCAGCACGCTTATCAGTATACTTGTAAAGATGACATTATAATGCAACTTTTTATATAGTAGTAAAAATAAGTACAACATATAATTTATTGTCAATACAAAATTACAACTTCAACGATATTTATTGTTCATCTAAATAACAATATCAGTCAAATACCATTTTAAGTGTTAATATCGTTTAATTAAAGCGGTTGCTAAGTCGTAACTGTTTACAAATAGACTATTTGAAATCATACTGTGTGGTTTGATGTCATTGGCACCTAAAGTACGGGCCCTAGTGTTAACTCATTCTGTCATATGAGTAAATCGCTTAAAGCTGTTAACTTACACCAACCCTGCGCAAGAGCAGTCCCACGGGATTAGGCTCATTACAAAAGGGCGGAGATGAAAGCCTCGCGTTAATTACTGGCGTGACTCGAGCCTGCGCACCGGCCCTCTGAACCTGTGCCTGTGGAGCCTGAGAACTGATCACACGTTTAAGGTGTCTGCTACACGGTTGCCAACACTCCCGTCCGACAGAGCGACCTTGATCGGCACCGACCGCTGTAGTATGAATTTTCGTTGCAAACTACTGTCTACACGGCCGGTGCGGACCAAGGTCGCTCGGTCGGAGGGGCGTGTTGGCAACCGTGTAGCACATGCATAAGTTAAACAGTTGTCGATGTAACTGACGAAACGTGTTGCCTACATCTGACCCTATCGCCGCCTCCTTGATTTCCTTGAATTCGTTTCATAAATAGCAATATTATCTCTGGACAGAATTAGAAATCGGAACAATTGGAAGCTTTACACTTCCAGATCTGGATGCTCCGTGAGCTCCACTTTGCTCCACTTTAAATATTTTCGTATATCGTATATTTATTTACATAGAAGCTACGGTAGCCTAGCCAGTGGGTCAGGCATGCGGCTGTTAAGTGGTGGTCGTGGGCTCGAATCCCGGGTTCGTACCAATGAGTTTTTCGGAACTTATGTACGGATTATTAACCGTTAGCTATGTCTGAGCTGACTGAGTGGTCTGTGTAGTCTGATTTTCCTTCTAGGTCGGAAGGTCACATGGCAATCGCTTTCGTAAAACTGGTCAATTCCACAATCGCCCGTAGGCCAAATCATGGTATTAGATGTCAAAGTAGACCTCGGGCTCCTTTAGGGCACAACCGCGAATAACGCTTGTGTGTTTATTGACATACTGTAACATTTATGAAAACGATCTAGTACTAGGACCCTCCTCATCATAGCGACCTAAAGTCCAACCTGATGTCTGAACTTCTGTATCCCCGATCGATATTCATATCAGATCTAGTAATAGAGGGTTTTTGTGAATCAATACTCGTATGGATCGTAGGTATGTTCGGCCTAATAGTTTCTTTGTGATATCCTGTCTGCAAACTGCAAACCTCAAAGAAAGAAATAAAATAAATATCTTGTTAATGATTTTGCCTGACGGCAATGGCAGTGATGACTTGTTGCAGCTGCGAGCCATCTTACAAAAATAATAACGCTTGTTAATCATAAAGAGCTGTTGACGAGTGTGCTTTGATGAGCGCAGTTTGTGATGAAAAAAAGACAATCTTTATCATCCTGACAGTTACAGCAGCGAACTAATACCGCAGAATTAAAAGGTTATATTTAAGTATTTCTGTTTTGCAACTGTTGCACTAATCTTCACAGATACGAGTGAACAACGGAACAACGCTAGGAGGAGGAGGAGGAGGAGGTCGAGTGCCTGTACTTTATTTTTAAGACTGCAACAATCGGAATGTAACGACCGCATCATTATGCGGTAAAATAGACTCCTGGTTCATTAACCAGGAGTCAATTTTACAATTGCAAGTCGCATTCCACCTTAATTTCTACGAGCACTTCTACGAGTACTGATCTGACGTATCAAAACGAGCGCGAAACACCTTCATGAATGAAACCAAATTGAAATGTGAAGTGTAACTCTCAGATTGGCCCCCAGCGCAACGAGACAGCCAATCGCGGACTCGGAGCATCCTGCGGAAGGTAACACTATCTGCGCACGCGCACGCCTGTCAATTAGCGAGAATTAAATAGCCATTGACGGTATCCTTGATTTATTAAGCTAAGCAATAGGTGGTTTACTTTAAATGTTTATATGAATGAAAGTCTGTCGTTACGACTCATTAGGACCAAAAAGATGACAACGATAGCTTACCATCCGTCATGCCATACAAAATCACATCCACAATTTTTGGTCTAAGAAAATAACTAAGCTACAGTGTCCCTAACTTCCTGCAAACCCAGATAAGGAGGAGAGAATGTAGCCCAGGGAAATGGGCTGATGATGGCAGTCATTGCTAAAATGATAGGACAGCCAACCCGTCCTCGGCTGCAGAGATCAGAAACGGGGAAAATGGCGTGCGCGTGAGGAGATCCACTTATATCCAGCACTGGCCGACAAAGAGTCGCAAGTGGAAGAAGAATACTTAAGTAAACTCGAAACAATACGGGCATTTACACATTTTATTTAAACCTGTGACGTGTAAAATTCGTAGAGGTGTAAAATCCGGGATCCCCTCATAATACCAACAAACGTTTCACCGAATGCTTTGTTTCATCGATTTTTAGGGTTCCGTACCCAAAAGGTAAAAACGGGACCCTATTACATAAGGCTCCGCTGTCCGTTCGTCCTTCCGTTACCAGGCTGTATCTCATGAACCGTGATAGTTAGACAGTTTAAATTTTCACAGTTGATATATTTCTGTTGCCGCTATAACAACAAATACTAAAAAACAGAATACAATAAATATTTAAGGGGGCTCCCATACAACAAATGTGATTTTTTTGCCGTTTTTATAGATAATGGTACGGAACCCTTTGTTCGCGAGTCCGACTCGCACTTGGAAGGTTTTTTTTTCTTAGAAACCTTTAACTCCTTAGCTAAAGCTAAAAGGTAATTGTGTAGAACCCAGTAGTTAGGTTAAGTCTGTTTTATAACAAATCCTGAAATGTTTCCTGTTCATGAAAAAACTTTTTCGATTAAATGAAAATTCGGCGAAACCTTCATTCGATGAAACGTTTATCGGTAAAAGAAGGTGAACTGTAAAATTCCCTGCCAATGTCCGTATTTTCCATTCATTCCGTCCGTATATTCCGGACACAAACACTCACAAACTGGTGCATCATGCTTGAAGTCCAAAGCCCATTCGTATTCATTGACAGTTTATTTATTTATTGATTGACCATAGTAATAATTTATTCTCACTATTTAAATAATTAATTACTTAGGTACATAAAACCATAACTAAAGGTAAAAAATTTGCCCCAGGTCGCTGCCAGGCGGTAGTGTGCCCAGAAGGCTGGTAGCATTGCCACGTTGAATGGCAACGCTGATCCTCTGGGCGAGGTAAAAGCCAGCCTTCTGGTAACATGAAGCCTCGACCAAGCGCTTGAAGCACAATCCATTGAAGATTCGGTGCGCGCTTGGTCCCCACGGTCCGAGGGTCTCTACGCCGAACGGCTCAAATATGAAGCCACTGTCGATGGCTCCATACTTGCGCCGTTTGAGACCCTCGGCTGAGTCAGGAGCGAAACCAGCCCAACACGAAGTCCCCGGAAGATGAGACGACGCCAGGGTGTCGACGCACGTTTTTATTGATTTAATCTTTATTGCACAAAAGAATATCTTATGGTACAAAAGGCGGACTTAATGTTTATCGTATTTTTATTTGCGTATTCATTCATTGTAGTTCCCTGGAAGAACTTATGAATTAGTTTTTTGTTTTTAAATGATTGAGTCTGCCTTTGGGCTAGCAACCTATCACTGCAATATCTTTAACTTTTATACCCACATGTATGCTAAAAGTGGCGCTGGAACATACGTTTCATGTGCTCTGCCTACCCCTTTTGGGAATAAAGGCGTGAATGTATGTATGTATGTATGTATGAGTCTGCCTTTGTAGCAGGATTCTTTCATTATATGTTTAGTGTGCGGCTCTTGCTTCTCGACTTGGTGTAAACCAACGTGTATCACTGCACTAAGCTATAATTTTAAGCTAATGACACAATCAGTAATATATATGACACAATACAGGCAATCATAATTAGCCTAAATTAATACGTGATGACCACTAAGTTTGGGGCGGCGGACGTTGCAGTGCATTTCGGGCGTCTATCGACAAAGTAGCTATACTTAGCGATTCTATTGTCCCAGGTGATTCCGAATTCGAAGCAGCTTCGCCATTATAATATTTAGTCATGCAACCTAGATCAGAGCAAGGCTTGCTAACTCGGGTCTGGGTTTGCATTTTGATGTTTGACACCTTGTGTTACCTTGTTGAGATGTTGGTCTATCAATGACATCACATGTTCTGTTGGCACATAGCTTTGAAACAAGTGATGAATCGAAAAAGCGATTTGGTGTTACGGGAACGGAGGCATCACATTAAGGCAGAAAATGCAACAGGGATGTTTAGCTGTTTTGATATATTTGACGCTTAGCTGTCGAACATGCGAGGTGACTAATATTATGAAAACACATTTCACATAAATCTGATGGTTCACTCTAAATTGTTTTTTATTACCAAAGGGATAATCAACTACGTAATATCCAATATACTACGCCTGCTTAAATTGAATAACCTCAGTATTCCTTGTAACATGGACTGGATATATAAAGGTAAAATTTCCAGATTTTTTTTTCTGATAAATTTCTTGAAATGTCCCAAACCGGATATAGAGATAGAAGCTTGTATTATCAATTATCATTATGTTAGTGAACTTTTTTCATATGTTTTGTCCGTAATACATTACTTATGAGATAGAATAGAAAGTTCATTAATAGTTTATATACATTACTGCAGAGGCCGGGAAAACAGGGATTGCTGGCCAAGTAGATACAGACAGACGAGCGTAGCGAGGTCGGATAGGGACACGAGGCTGGCAATCCCATTTCACGCCGAGGTATCTATTGCTGAATGAAATTATATCATTTATTTTTATACCCATAATTACAAACCCGAACGCCTCGATGTTGAGTCATAATAAGCAACAGGGTAGCTTTGCAGGCGGCTCTCTCACTTCGCCTCGCCCGAAACGTCGTAGTTACTTCGAAGCCTAATATTATAAAGAACACAACGGCAATATACCTATTATTGGATGTTTGAGAAAATTATGTTTGTTTCCCGTATTTCATTGCTTTCTAGGTTCATATAAATAGGCTTATTATTTTCGCGGCGACAGAAAAATTAAAGAGCAGCAAACTATTTGCAACTAAAATAATAACTTGTCAGCGATTAAATATTTTGGCAATCATTTATATTAAATGAGCTTTAAACTAAGGATATTTTAAATTTTAAATAATGGCAGCTACTTTAAGGTAGCAGAAATATTAAACAAGATTACTGAAATCATAGGCGAGGTACTATAAATAATGACTTGGCGACTAATATTAGCAGAAGGATAACAAACTTTATATTAGTGGCAACTACAGGTCTCCATCTAAACAAGCATTTTGGGCTTTGATTTGCTGGCAGCTTAAATATTAAAATGGGTACTATATAAAAGTAATGGGGAGTTATTTTTTTAGTTTCGAAAGCATAATTTTATGAAAACGGCGATAAGCGCGTTCGTTTGAAGTGGAGTGCGGGTCGTCGCGCGGCGGGGGGGCGGAGCGGAGAATGCCAAGATAGTGTTGTATCGTAATCGTGGCAAAACCGCCTCGAATCGCGGATAGGTTAGAAGACGGAAGCGGGAGCTTTGCTCCCGCTTTCGTCTTCGCGGTTGTTTTTTTTATAAAAGAGCGGAAAAACCAGCAAATTAACAAAGATGAATCCGAATGCATGTTTAGTATGGCGTTTAAATATTCTATAAAATAATATTATTGCAAACAATAATCTGGAAAACAATAAGTATGGCATTCGTATCATTATGACATCCAATATTCGGGTAAACAAGAGTGTCAATTAACTATTATGGTAAACGAAACATTCGGGCAAATGAAATTCGGGCAAGCGAAGTTCGGGCAAATGACCAAAATCAGAGCCACTAAATTATTATTTATACATGCAATTTTCAACTTTGATTAAAGCTCAAAGTGTCGCACAAAGTATTTTTTTTTATGACCTGGATTTATTTTATATGCAATCTCTATTGAACAATTAGAGTAGGCCATTTTCAACTTTTTATCCGCTGTCATGTATCCGCTTAATTAGTTAATTCAGTCGCCAAAACAATAACTCGATGCTGGTTTATATTGAAACAAAGCCGAAAATTGATTACTTAGCTGCTACTTTTTACTTTATACTAGTCTCCGCAATTAGTCGCCAACTTATTATTTTTGCTACCCCCTTTAAATTTTTATAAATCCCTAAATCAGATTAATTTGTCGCCGCGTTAGATACATGCCATATAAATATATTGGCATATCGTAAACACTACACAACAAAACACGGTAGTTACCTTTAGACCCGTGTTGGTATAAGCTGGTCTTGTGTAAGAAACATTTAAGTACTGCGACAATGAGTTGGTAGAAACCCGTACAAAGGGCATGTTTTCGCATTGTGCAGCGTCATTTCCCGGTGTTAAGTAAGACGTAGGTAACCTGAAGGCAAATTTGATATGAATTCTAGAAACCTCAAACCACACATTCATGAATTTTAGTTTTCCTTTCCAAAATGTACGCTCAATTTCCATAACTATCAGAATCAGGAGTTCCTGTTTTATTATTTCCTCCGTATATCCCATCCCATTAACATAACGAAATTCATTTTCTGCCTTAATATCTTCCTTCACATGCAATGTTCAATAATCACAACTCCAAACTAGTCGGCGATTAGACAATAATCGATAATCAAAAGACAAAGTCAAGACACTAGCGCCGATAATAGCACATTTCGCGTATCGTAATTTCATCGGACTACTAACGCTCGCTCCAGGAATACTAATATTGCTGGCATTATGCACAACTATTGTTTCTTTATTGGAATACAGTAATTTGATGGCCTCACTAGTTTTGTATGCAGTCGCAATAGACTTGATGATTATCTATAGTACATTCAACTTTGAAGACACGTAAGGCATTGCTATGTAATGATTGCTACCTCAATGACCCAGGTCTTAAAGTGGAATCTTACCTGCAAATGAATGTGCATTTATTTTAAGATTTAGGGGCTCTAGGTTATAGTAGCTATAAAAAATCTATATAATAATTGAATTATATATATTTCACGTCAATACAGTTTTACGAAATAAAATTAAATATTAAAATAAGACAGCTCCCGAGTTCTACAGCTCACAGAGAAACTAGGTAGGAACTGTCAGATATTTTTGACCGCTTCATCATCTCAGACATTGTAGCGACTGTACGCAATTATCCTGCGGTACTTCGCGCATGTCACACTCGCGCAAATTATGCAAAGCGGCGCTATGCGCATTCGCTGCGCGCGCGCCGCTTCCGACGCCGCCGCGTCTGCCCTCACCGCCCGAAATAACCCGAACTTGTGACTGGAAATCTCAAATTATTTTGGTTCCGTACTTAGAATTCGAATAAATTATCACAACCGGTTATTTTGTTATTCAATACACTTGCATTCCCAGAATATTTTTGGTCCTAGACGCAATAATATTGTCCGTTACACTACTTTCATCAACGCTTGATATAGCCGTTCGTTAAGTATTGTTGTACTTATGGAAGTGAACTAACTACCTGCCTTTATATTGTATACTAAGTTTACAGTTATAAACCACGCACCAAGCCATCTTCTACACACTCGTACCTATAATCGACACATCCTCCTCCTAAGCGTTATTCCCGCTTGTGCCCTAAAGGAGCCCGAAGTTCCGCTTTGTGATCTAATCCCAAGATTTGGCATAAGCACTAGTTTTACCAAAGCGAAAGCCATCTATCTGACATTCCAACCGGGAGGGGAAACTAGACCTTACTGGGATTAGACCGGTTTCCTCACGATGTTTTCCTTCACCGAAAAGCTAACGGTAAATATTCGTACATAAATTCCGAAAAACTCATTAGTACGAGCCGGGATTCGAACCCACGACCGCCGCTTGACAGCCGCATGCCTGAACCACTAGGCTACCGTAGCTTTTATTTCGTACTTAAACAATCGACACATATTTACTTCAAAGAAAAAAAAAACGTTACTTTTGTATCAATGTTTTTCTGAAATAATGTTTCATAATTAATGTTATAATTGTGGTTAGGTACATGGTATATATATTTGATTAAAACTACGTTCGGGTTAAGTTCAGAATTTTCCTAGTGGCGGCGCGTGAAACTTTTCGATGGGTGATCCGAAACCAAAAAATATATTAAAGAGTTTAGAGTAGGTATATATAATATAACTGTAGGCTTGGCTAAAAATAAATTTTAGGCAAGCCGATAGGAATCGGTATGGCCGCCAATGGCTATTCACATAATTTTGCAAGTCGTTTATAACTTCAGGGAAAGTCAAATGATGTCATCGCCAGATGTGAGTGCCTAAGTAGGTAAGTAAAGCCTAAGATAAAAGAGTAACAACGGCAACCCGCGGTCACACCACTTGTCTCAGTTAACCAGTGACAGTGTTAAATACAGCCCATTTTACATGTCCAGCGCGCAATCATTATTAATCTCTCTTCTGATAATACGATGAATCTCTAAAGCATTTAGTTGCTAGTATTCTCGGCAAACCTCTTGTCAGAGCTGGGATATGGGGAATTAAGTATCTTAATTGGTCAAGCAAACCGATGTATTCTTTTTAGCTTTATTAATAGCAGAATATGGTTACATTTTCAAGTTGTAGCGACGCGTACGCAATGCAAGTGGTTTTATGTATGAATCATACTAGTTATATATAAGATAATTGTCCCATTATGCCACCAGAGCAGAAAAAGAGGGATCAACTAGTAGGTAATGTCTCCTACTATTTGCCCCCTTTTTTCTGCTCTATTTTATTTTTTAAGCTCAGTTATTAATTAAGCTTGTTGGGGCAGTGTCAAGTACTGGGGCGTTTACTTTAAATATGTTTATGTTCTGTTAAGTTATAGAATGATCAAAATTAATTCTGAAATTGACGGGTGGTAGCGAGTGAAGTTGTCTGCAAATGCAATCCGAATGTTATTTTAATTGCTTAGACTTATATAATTTCAAATTCACCCGACTATAAGTGTGTGGTGGTATTCCTTCATGTGTCATCATGACATGCGCCAGATCACTTAAGGCGCGATGAATCATACAAGGAGCATTTTTATAGGACCATTCACATTTATTTGATAAGTATGATTAGCATGTCCATCCGAAAGGAATAAGGTGACTTGCCTCGGGTTGCAGTCGCGGGGCAAACAATTTTTATAATCAAATTATGAAGAAAACCCAAATCCCATTAGACTTGGAAAACGCGATTAGTAAGTGACTTAAAGTGGATCTAGATCTAGGATCTATGCTGGCGATTGTGATGACCTGATGATGGACACAGTAATCCACCGCGCGGTCGTGTTGGTCGATTCCCTTGGTTTTTTCCCAGGAGTGAGTAGGTACTCCCACCACAAATTTCGATTGCTTGACTGGGCTCGATCCATCCATACTAATATTATAAATGGGAAAGTGTATGTGTGTGTTCGTTTGTGCGTCTTTCACGGCAAAACGGAGCGACGAATTGACGTGATTTTTTTAAGTGGAGATAGTTGAAGGGATGGAGAGTGACATAGGCTACTTTTTGTCTCTTTCTAAACACCCACTTCCCTAAAATGGGGGGTGGAAGTTTGTATGGAGCTGCGATATAAACGAGTTCCACGCGGACGGAGTCGCGGGCAGAAGCTAGTATGCATATAAAGCAACATGCACATTTAAAAATACTTGCGGGAAATTAAATAAGTAGTACGTAATGCACTATTGCGTCACATATTATGTACAATACTCCAGATCACAAAATTTTATAAAATAAATTAAAATATATTTTTATATTATATGAACACAATAGGAACCTAAAAATGAACTGTTTTAATAACTACGGTCGTAAATTCAGCGAGATGCATTTGTCTCGTCTATGTAAGTATACTGGTTTGCGCACAGAAATCATTAAGGCTTGTATACCCGCTAAAGTCCTTGAGCGTATGGGCGGAGCCTCGACCCTCTTCCCGCGCAAGTCGCACAACCCGCCGTCGTTTATTAAGCGTTACATAGATTAAGTTACAGACGCGTCATCGCGCATCGTTACCAATGCAAGGGTGGACGTGGGTGGGTGACATTCGTCATGCTTAATCGAAACGTGATATTTGTCATACATAAATTACATAATTGATTAAGTTCAAAAATGATGTCCCTACTATTATAATACTATTTACTTACGATTAGTGTAGTTCCGTCAGCACGGCTAGCACGAGACGGCCGCGACATACACTCGATTTTTCTCGCACTATCGGTCTCTCTCTTATTAGAACATTAGGAAAGAGAGGTATAGTGTGAGAAAAATCGAGAGTATGTCGCGGCCGTCTCGTGCTAGCCGTGCTAGTGAAAACAAAATTCGTTCGAATAACTCTCATTTTCGCTCGAACTAGCAAGCGCGACAGAGAGGGAGATACACAAACGAAGTTCGGTTTCGTTTCGCGGTAGGCCCTCAGCACGCCTAGCACTAGACGACCGCGACATACTTTCGATTTTTCTCGCACTATACCTCTGTTACTAAATATTCTAATAAGAGAGACGGATAGTGCGAAAAAAATATAAAGGTAATAATAATAATCCATACCTACTGTTGCCCTTAGGCCATTTTTTAATGTCGCTATTAATAGGGGCCCATCTAGCAGTTAGCGAGTGACCGTCTGCCAGAGATAAAATGTGAAACAGTTTTATTGGGCAGGCGTCCGATGTTTCATCCAATAGCCCAGCTACTAGTCCATCATTTTCACCCAATAACCCGTTTTATTTAGATTCCATCAACTAGCAATAGACTCTTACACCCCAGCGGGTGCTGTGTCGGTGTGCGTCCCATGACACGGGCAGAGACAGCATCCGCTTGGTGTACTCCTTGCATTTCATTAAATTGTCAAAAGGGCCTCTACGTGTTGGCTCAGAGCTCCACGCACGCCTCCCAAAGGTCCGGGACATCATTGTCCCGTGAGCGGGAAAGACATACAATCCATACTATCCATACTTCCATATCCATACTCCATACTAATATTATAAATGCGAAAGTGTGTCTGTCTGTCCGTTACCTTTTGTGTAAGTGTAAGGTTGTTAAATTTTAAACTAATTTTCGGTATATTTATTACGTTCTACTTCCTTGATTTGATGATGATGGCCTGTACAGTCAGCATCAGATAGTTAGTAGCCAAATATATCGTAACACATTCCTTACTCCTACATATAGTAACAAAGACTATTTCGATGAATGTACGTTCCGATATATTTGTCTAACTTGGCTGCTACTAACTATATTATGCTGACTGTACAGAAATCGGCCTTGGGTGAATATATACTTATAGATTAGTTGTACGTTAACCATACTTTGTTTCATATCAAATAATAACTCTGTATCGAACTTGGAGTTGGCATGCAACCCATAGGTAGGTACTTACAATATTTGCCAAGCCCACTATTTTTATTAGAACTTATTCTATTAACACTTGACAGTCATTAATACGAGCAGATAAAACAATATTGTTTCTATAATTGTTCATGCTCTTAAGCACTAAGATATTGTAAATATATTTACTAATAAAATGTCTGGTTTTAGCGATTTCCCAATGTTGATACTGTTTAGATATTTGATACTTTGATAGAATAGGTATTTACTTGTGTATTATTTTTCCTCTTCTCTTGTAAAATTTCTTGATATTACGTATTTTCC
The DNA here is from genome assembly GCA_947049275.1 of Epinotia bilunana. NCBI lineage: Eukaryota > Metazoa > Arthropoda > Insecta > Lepidoptera > Tortricidae > Epinotia > Epinotia bilunana. Next base: position 16,037,420 of record OX346268.1, on the reverse strand, counting down.
TCCTGCGCTTATTTAACCCCAAAGACCCAAAATAATTATTGAAAAAATTGTGAGACCTAAGCTAAGATGTACTAACTCTAGTATCGTAAGTTTATATGTTACTAACAATCTATGGGCAAACTGGCCTGAAATAAAGAATTTATTATTATTATTTCCCATCTTGAACTAAAAACAAAATCTAAACTATACCTACGTAAATGTTAATTAGGTACAAACGCCAACACAGTTAACTGACCATCCTGTATTTATACAAGAACCTTATTACAATGCACATAAAGTGCACGGATGGTCAGTCAGCTGTCTTGTCTATAGTACCTACTACTTTACAAACCACGAAATAGATTGTCCACTATATGCTACAAAATTATGTGTCACTAAAAACTAAACTATACGCAAATGTTTATAGTTACCTACTATACGAATCACAAAACGGATTGTCCACTCTATGCAACAAATATAGTCCACAATTTCTACAAATATTTAAAAAATTTGGCGCAATTGACACAGGTCCGTCATGCAACGTGTCTCGTCCCGCACTGACCGTATGGACGAAAACGGGGAGGCGTAGGAACTTTGGCGGAATACTTCAGAATAGAGATAATTTTTTAAGAAAATTAAGAAAGTAAGAAAATGATGCCCCGTGTTCATTATTGTATGAAGAAAGTTATAAAATTTCATATTATTCTGATAAAAAATGGAGCAGTAAAATGGTTACAAGTGAAAAAATAGGGGTGACTTTAAAAAAAAATCTCTAATTTTTATCGTTAAATTAGATATCTACGAAAACTATGACCCGTCGTATATCTTGCTGATTATGATATATTTTTTCCGACAAAAAAATGTTACGTTATAATGTATAAAACGGTTACAAAACAACTCATTTTCACGAAAATTTCGAATGTGCAGCCTTAAGTAATTGACTTGGTAAAAATACCAGTTTTAGCGGCAGGATAGCTATAGCAATGTACCTAATTGCAATGTCTTAAGGACTCAAGAATTTTGAAGATGACCTTTCTATTCATCTACGAAACAATTATGTTTGTCAAAAACAATACGACCCTTTTCAAAAAGCAGAGAGATGTATCTAATAAAAATAAAAAGTGTGTATTGTCTGGCCAGTTAAATATACAGGGTGAAACCTAAGTCGTAAATATAAATTTTTGGTTCTATCGCAGTGTTTTAAGGCAAATTTATTTCATTCACTCTAGAAGCAAACAATGAAACTTTATTGCCAATAATTAAAGCTCTAAATTAATTTTCTGTAGCTAAAAGTGACTGTTTAGTGTAGCAATTAGGGTGACAATGACTCAGTAAATTATCAACCAACGAATTAACAAACAACGTTTACGTATTTTTGCCTGTGTTTCAACTAAAGTTAAACAAGAAACACATATTTCTGTTCACGACTTAGGATTCACCCGGTATAACCACTTACCTTATAACCTGAAGTCATTAAATATGACAGAATTAAAAAAAGAAATTAATGACATTGAAATGGTATAATTGAAATGGAATTATACCATTTCAGATGATAGATTATTTTAATGATAAATTGGATTGACATTTCTTTGATTAATTTAATTATATATTTTATGTTCTTATAATTTAATTGACATATTTAATTGGCATTCTTAACTGCACTAACACATTTAAACCAATACACTTTTTAAATTAAACCCCAATTCATCTACTCTCTAATATCAATCTAAACAAAACTCACTTGAAATCCTAATAAGATCCGCCCACACTCGGCACGCGCAAATCAATCGTCAATGAATGGAGAGTGTGCACTGTACGGTGATTGATAGTGGATCTAGACTTTTACGCTTTTAGCGTTCCTACGCAACGGCCCACGCGCAAGGTTAACGGTCGGCCGGCAAAAAAAATAAGCGAAATTTATAGACTTGATGCAACTTTTGAACATCAGCATAGTATATTACACAATTGATCGGAACATCTGGAGCATCCCACATACAGTAGAGTGCATTTATGTATTAGTTTTTCGGTATATTACCATTGCAGGTCCTTCCCAAAAGCGTCTGGATGCCACCGCCACCGAGAACAACGAAGGGTCGAAGAAGAAGTTCGCTGTGCAACCCAAAGAAGCAATAAGGACTAGAATCTTAAAAAAGTTTGTATTTATAAATTATGTTTTAAGTTCAACACCCTGATTCCCGACCATCATAATCACTATAATCAGTATGTACCTATAATTATCTAGAGACTAGTCATAAAATGTCGTAATTTCGGGCACCGAGCTTCAAAGGTTCACGAGCAAAACATTTAGCAATGAGTTATTTTTAGCAATCGTTTTCCACATAAAAATCTGAACAACTATTGTTTAGTTAGCCGAAAGACCCTGTTTCTGAGCAGAACGTCTAGCACAACTTGCTGACAAGTTTATAATCTATTTCAGATCGGAAGAGTCCAGTGACAGCTGTCATCTTAGTACAGCTTACGCCATATTTGACGTTTAATGGCATAAACTGTACTGAGATGACAGCTGTCACCCGACTCTTCCAATCTGAAATGGATTATAGTCGCTTTGCGCGCGACTGAGCGTCTCCTTTCTCACTCGCACCGTGCAATTTAGAATGAGGAGGGTAGATCTTTCTCGACTCGCGTCGCGGCGCGGCGTCAGTTGTGCTAGCCCCGCAGGTAAAACATGATGTAGATTCATTTAATAGAGAAGACTTTTCGGCTGTTAAGGCTCCACATTCGAAATTTTCGTGAAAATGCGTTGTTTTGTAACCGTTTTATACATTATAACGTAACATTTTTGCTGTCGGAAAAAATATATCATAATCTGCAAGATATGCGACTGGTCATAGTTTTCGTAGAAATCCATTTTTACAATAAAAATTAGAGAAAAAGAAATCTAAAGTCACCCCTATTTTTTCACTTGTAACCATTTTACTGCATTTTTTATCAGAATAATATGAAATTTTATAACTTTCTTCATAAAATAATGAACAAGGGCATCATTTTCTTACTTTCTTTATTTTCTTAAAAAAATATCTCGTTTTCTGAAATATTCCGCCAAAGTTCCTACGCCTCCCCGTTTTCGTCCATACGGTCAGTGCGGGACGAGACACGTTGCATGACGGACCTGTGTCAATTTGCGCTCCGCCGAAATTTTTAAATATTTGTGGAAATTGTGGACTATATTTGTTGCATAGAGTGGACAATCCGTTTTTTGATTCGTATAGTAGGTAACTAATAAACATTTGCGTATAGTTTAGTTTTTAGTGACAGATAATTTTGTTGCATAGAGTGGTCAATCTATTTCGTGGTTTGTAAAGTAGTAGGTACTATAGACAAGACAGCTAACTGACCATGCGTGCACTTTATGTGCATTGTAATAAGGTTCTTGTATAAATACAGGATGGTCAGTTAACTGTGTTGGCGTTTGTACCTAATTAACATTTATGTAGGTATAGTTTAGATTTTGTTTTTAGTTCAAGATGGGAAATAATAATAATAAATTCTTTATTTCAGGCCACTTTGCCCATAGATTGTTAGTAACATACAAACTTACGACACTAGAGTCAGTACGTCTTAGCTTAGGTCTCACAAATTTTTCAATAATTATTTTGGGTCTTTGGGGTTAAATAAGCGCAGGAGGAAAATACGTAATATCAAGAAATTTTACAAGAGAAGAGGATAAAGAATACACAAGTAAATACCTATTCTATCAAAGTATCAAATATCTAAACAGTATCAAAATTGGGAAATCGCTAAAACCGGACATTTTATTAGTAAATATATTTACAATATATATTGCTTAGGAGCATGAACAATTATAGAAACAATATTGTTTTATCTGCTCGTATTAAAGACTGTCAAGTGTTAATAGAATAAGTTCTAATAAAAATAGTGGACTTGGCAAATATTGTAAGTACCTACCTATGGGTTGCATGCCAACTCCAAGTTCGATACAGAGTTATTATTTGATATGAAACAAAGTATGGTTAACGTACAACTAATCTATAAGTATATATTTACCCGAGGCCGATTTCTGTACAGTCAGCATAATATAGTTAGTAGCAGCCAAGTTAGCCAAATATATCGGAACGTACATTCATCGAAATAGTCTTTGTTACTATAAGCAGGAGTAAGGAATGTGTTACGATATATTTGGCTACTTTGGATGCTACTAACTATCTGATGCTGACTGTACACGCCATCATCATCAAATCAAGGAAGTAGAACGTAATAAATATACCGAAAATTAGTTTAAAACTTAACAACCTTACATTTACACAAAAGGTAACGGACAGACAGACACACTTTCGCATTTATAATATTAGTATGGAGTATGGATATGAAAGTATGGATAGCATGGATTATATGTCTTTCCCGCTCACGGGACAATGATGTCTTGGACCTTTGGGAGGCGTGCGTGGAGCTCTGAGCCAACACGTAGAGGCCCTTTTGACAATATAATGAAATGCAAGGAGTACACCAAGCGGATGCTGTCTCTGCCCGTGTCATGGGACGCACACAGAAACAGCACCCGCTGGGGTGTAAGAGTCTATTGCTAGTTGATGGAATCTAAATAAAACGGGTTATTGGGTGAAAATGGTGGACTAGTAGCTGGGCTATTGGATGAAACATCGGACACCTGCCCAATAAAACTGTTTCACATTTTATCTCTGGCAGACGGTGACTCGCTAACTGCTAGATGGGCCCCTATTAATAGCGACATTAAAAAATGGCCTAAGGGCAACAGTAGGTATGGATTATTATTATTACCTTTATATTATTCCCTTACTTTTATATCCGTCTCTCTCTTATTAGAATATTTAGTAACAGAGGTATAGTGCAAGAAAAATCGAAAGTATGTCGCGGCCTCAGCACGCCTAGCACTAGTGCGTGCTGAGGGCCTACCGCGAAACGAAACCGAACTTCGTTCGTGTATCTCCCTCTCTGTCGCGCTTGCTAGTTCGAGCGAAAATGAGAGTTATTCGAACGAATTTTGTTTTCACTAGCACGGCTAGCACGAGACGGCGGCCGCGACATACTCTCGATTTTTCTCACACTATACCTCTCTTTCCTAATGTTCTAATAAGAGAGAGACCGATAGTGCGAGAAAAATCGAGTGTATGTCGCGGCCGTCTCGTGCTAGCCGTGCTGACGGAACTACACTAATCGTAAGTAAATAGTATTATAATAGTAGGGACATCATTTTTGAACTTAATCAATTATGTAATTTATGTATGACAAATATCACGTTTCGATTAAGCATGACGAATGTCACCCACCCACGTCCACCCTTGCATTGGTAACGATGCGCGATGACGCGTCTGTAACTTAATCTATGTAACGCTTAATAAACGACGGCGGGTTGTGCGACTTGCGCGGGGAGAGGGTCGAGGCTCCGCCCATACGCTCAAGGACTTTAGCGGGTATACAAGCCTTAAGACAATCCAATCATTTTCGTACAAGTTCTCTAATCGCTTATCCCCGCAGCTATCGATGGGTGTTAGAAGTTCTATAGGCTGACGAAATTACGGCAAATTTCATTTTGTAATTTTTTTGATATCGTAACATTAAAATTATTGACACACACCCACACAGACCGAAATATTTTAATCAGAGAAATATGTCGCGTATTATGCGTGTAGGAGTCATTACTAAAACTTTCTTTTTGTGAATACTTTGTTAGCTCACAACACCTTTGTTAGTACTGCGTGTCGTAATACTTTCATAAGCATTCATGTAAATTAGTCTGGTCTAGAATAATTTCTGCCTTGTCTAGCGGACACTGCCTACACTAGGTACTCCCAATTTGATAACCTATTCTTATGTCAATGACATGGTAAAATGTTTTATAATTTCTTGGTCGTAAAAAATAATATGACATGTGACATGAATGAAAATATCTCGAAAACAAACACTAAGCAAAAAAGGAATTTGTAAATTGATCACTGAGTTTCAGGAATAATCTGAGCATTTTTTTATACGAATATGGACTAAATTCCCTAAGTCTTGAACCTTTGAAAAATTGCGGATAATGATACGTGTAGTTAGTCCAAAACTTACACTCGCTCACTTTAGCAAAAAAGTTTTTCTCCCTTTCTGGTTAATCTATAAGTAATCATCATCAATATCATTTTAGCAGCCAGAAGACGTCCATTGCTGGACATAGGCCTCCCCAAGCCATAAGAGATGCAAATTGTAAAAAAACAGAAACAAATCAACAATCAAAACTTCTTCGTCAAATAGGCCACAAGGGCACTTTTACACTTACATATATATTATTATAATTAGACATAGCCTATATGACATGACAATTAATAATATTTGCATAAATAGCGAATATCAGGGTGCCATCCATAAAGCCGAACAATTAATTGCCCACGAAGCTAGGATGAGTGAGCGGAATGAGATGGTTCATTCAGTTCATTGCTCCTCGCTGTTATTACGTCAAATTGGGAAAATAGAATTTAATGCACTAATGAATAGCTTTGAAGTGAAGGTCAATTCTTGTAGGCTTTTGTATGACGTGTAGTTTCAGTAAGTAAAAATGCATACAGTTCGTACCACGAACCACGAGTAAGTACCTGAGCATTTGTAGAAAATTTGTAACAATTAAGTAGGGATATGAAATGTTTTGAGATTCTTTAGAATTAAGAAATAAGAAGTTTAACAGATTACAAGACATAAATCATCAAAAAAGAAAATTTACTAAGGAGGCAAATATTAACTATTCTTGAAAGGCTCATCTACGACGTGTTAGATAGAAAATCCATGTTAAATATTTCCTATACCTACTGCTAAACGAACAACATTTCATATTTATATGCTGAGTTGTGGCCCTTTTGTGACAAACAGTGTTCGGCCTATTTGTGTAATTTTTGTTACCTACGTGTTTGTCACAAATAAATGCTTTTCTTTCTTTCTTTTCTTTCTTTCATATGAAAATGGATTCATGAAATCGGCTGTAAGGATTTCGTTGAGTATAACAATAAGTATAGCGGATTACCGGGAGTGAAAAAATCAATCTTGATATCGTTTACCTAACACCATCATTACCGGGAAAACACTATAGCCGCCGAATAAAGCTTGCTTTCGCATGTAGGTACTACAAGATAGGTATATACGGATGAAGCCGTGGGCCAAATCTTATGTGTCTCAGGGCAAAAATGACCGCAACGTGTTGCTACAATTTTTCAAAGTACCAACCAAGTCACATGAAGCCGTCAACACTTCGTGGTAGTGCATACGTAAATACTACGGCTACAGAACCCAAACATTTAATTCAGGGGGTCACTGAGACATCATATCGCATTCCAGTTTAAATTGAATGTGCCTGTTTTTTTACTACATACATACATACATACATTCACGCCTTTATTCCCAAAAGGGGTAGGCAGAGCACATGAAACGTATGTTCCAGCGCCACTTTTAGCATAAATGTGGGTATAAAAGATCGAAAAAAATTGACATTGCAGTGATAGGTTGCTAGCCCATCCGCCCACAGCACACTTCAACCCTGTTTTTTTACATTTATTTTATATTCCTGTAAATTTCATTCCTCATTAAACATGTTTTAAACTTACCATTACCACCTAATTTGAACTAGGTACAATAAATTTCATAAATTTCAATGTATTTCTCCCATAGTTCTGAATGTTCTGTTAGCTCGGCGCGATAGACGTCGAAACCAAATTGGAATGGTAAACTTCTGTTTCGATCCAACCTTGGAATCGGATATTCGAATGCAGCCGGTATCGGGTTTCCACTAAAGACGATATGGAGTAGGGGACGATCCTACTGTCGTAGGTATTATGAGATTACTCTTGTGGGGAGTCGTTGGACGAAAGATACTTAGATGATTTTTTTGGCTAATAAAATATTTAGTTATCGGTTAAATCGTCGTGTATACGTCGGATTGTTACCTACAGGTGTATTATTTTAAATACCCAAGTATTTTGTTTATTCTTAATAAATATTGTGTAAGTACTCCTGAGACATTCTTTGTAATCATAGACTTACATTAATTCTAATACTTAGAAGAAAATAATTGTGAAAGCTTTCGCATGGGCGACCGAAAACTTCGTCTGCGTGGACCCGGAATAAAAACTATCCTATATTTTAATCCAGGCTACAAACTATCTTCATGCAAAATTTCATCTAAATCGGTTAAGCCGGTTAAGCGTGATTGAGTAACAAACATCCATACTTTCCAATTTATAATATTAGTAGAAATCTGTTAAAATGTTATAGTATTTTTTTATGGAGTAGTGGCTTCCTTGGGATCCGGGTATCTGAAGGTTAAAGGCATTTTTGCACCTGATTGTATCGTGTCGTGTTCCAAGAACAATCACGGGCATATCTTCTGTTCAAAATCGATTACCCCTAGCCGTGTCTGTTCGGAATTAGTCATAAAAGTCAGAAACGCAATTAAACAGGAATTAATTCGCCTGTAAAGCGGACTTTTACTCTCGATCTAGAGAGTTATGACCGGCCTATTTTAGACTAGCCTTAATTGATCTAGAGCCTCATGGTAGCGAGCTCAGCGTGGTATTCTGAGAACAAATAAACCTACAAATTATTGATATATTTTGTCTCCAACTTTGTAAGGTGTCTATTTTTAAGACTTTTAATTTATTGATATAATATAACATTTTACATGTGTCAGATATTGTTGTTAATTCCGTCCCAAAAATCTTCTGAAACTTGATATCGGACCCTTAAGTTTTAATCTTGTTACTCATTTTATAAATGTGATAGTTTTGATCGCAGAAACGAATCGCGGCTGAAGATTGATAAATTTTCAAAATACAAATAGTTTATTTCTCAAATAAAATGTAACCTATCATATCAACGCTATCTCCCACACTAGTCATTACTGTCATGATATAAGTATATTAACTATATGTACATAGTATGAGTTACCTGATTGTTGCTACACCCTTCCAGGGTCCATTTATCTTAGTTTTAAGTACCTACATGGTTGCAAATAAATCTTATCTTATATATTATTGTGAATTTTCAGCTGCTTACCTATTACCATAAGAAAGTTATATGATTCACCTTTCACAACGATGACGCCTGTAAGAGTTTTATTATAAAGATTAAAAAAATGATTATTTTGTATACTGGAAATTATCCTCAAAGGGAATAGAATTGAGTTGAGGGTGGTCGTTCGAATGGGGATTAGAGCATTCAAAACACGGAATCTACAATAACTTCTCCCTCAATTCAAGCCATCAAAATACCACGAATTGCTTCAACACTCATAAATCAAACGATTAGGTACTTCGCCCCGCTCAAATGAGAACAAAATGAACGGATAAGCCCCAATAAACCCATCAACTAATTATTACATCTAGATCAAGTCTAGACGTTTGACAATTGTCATAGGGCATCGAACCCGGGACCCGAATCGTCACGGGCCGTTAATTAACGACTGATCAGATAGCCGCTACTTAATTTAGCCTGAGAGTCCGCAGTAAAATGAGAGCGTAACTACGTTTGTATGGAGAATCGAGCTTGCTGCGGACTCTTAAGATGGCGGCAAGAGTTTGGTTTAGATTTTTCTGGATGCGTGGCACTAATTAATGTGGGAAATCAAAACTGGACCGAAGAGGGCGGTCTGCTACTGAAGGCATCTACTTAACAAACACTGTGTAATGAGTCAATTGAGTGATAACGTAGATTTAGTCTTTTAAGGCCTTTAACTCGGCTTGACGACTGCGTTTTCCACTAACTACTAAACAATGGATGCCTGAAAGAAATCGCTTTTTAGCGAAAAGGTTTGCAATAAAGAGCATTTGTATTGTAGTATTATTATATAACCACGATTGTAATCGACAAAGTTATACTGCAAAGTTATATAATATAGTTTTAGCGAAGTAATCGGCCGTCTTTGTGTTCAGCCGTGTGTCATTGACATTGTAAGTACATAAGTAAGTGTCGTCGAGTTGGCCGCTAGATAGCGCTGTACCGTTCGGGTCGATACCTGGATGGCGCTATAGAGATTTTCCCGGCGACAATGACCTCTGGCCAGTACTAATTGATTTTTGTACAAGTTTTATACGGGCTTCTAAACTATTAATTTGCTTTAACGCTGAATAATTTGATAACATTCTGAATGCGGCTCCGTATCAAACGCGCTGTGAACCCTGAGTTATAACGCAATTTTAATAAGAACTATATTCGAATGGCCACTTTCAACACTATAATCCGTTGTTTTACGACCAAAACGAGCTGTTGCTTTGTTTTTCGATATTCTTCAACGGCAATATAGTCGACGATTTATTTCTTTTAACGTCTTGTTATATGATAGGTGGCTGCTTTTATAGCTTGATTAAGATCGATTTGAGATTGTATGTTGCTTGGTAGATAATTAACTGTACTTACTTATTTGTTTTTGGAGATAATACATTTTTATAGGTATTTAAAACAATGTGGCAGACAATCTTCCGACCTGTCAGAAAATTTACTATGAAAGTAAGAGTGGGACGAGTGCTTTTTGTCCGACAGATAAACGTGATCATTCCAGCTAGCGAGGAACAGCCCAACAAACAGTGTAAGCACAAGAGGTGTTGTTATTTGGGTATGGTCTTATAAATGAGGGATGCACCGATTCACCGTACTAGTCTTTAGGGTTCCGTAGTCAACAAGGAACAATGTGTTTTTTTTACACTGTTTGCGAGAAATCTTTGCAAATTATATTTCGTGGAAAATAAAAAGCGGCCAAGTGCGTGTCGGACCACGCACAACGAAGGGTTCCGTGCCTATTAAAAAGGTCGTATCGTTACTGAAATCTTATGGCGCTTAAGTCTTTTCTTTAAGGAAGGCAGTTTTTTAGAAATATCTCGAAATAATTTGAACAAATCTTGTTCATAACTATTTTCGCTGAAAGAATTTAATAAGCCCCACTTATGTCCATGATTTTTTTCATATTTTTAAAATACCCGGTTCAAAAATTAGAGGGGGGGGGGGGACACAATTTTTATTGACTTTCGGGGCGATTATCTCCGACTCTATTCACTTCATCAAAAGAATTGCTGAGAAACCTTATATTTATTTTGAAAGGCCTTATCGATTGATGTGCCACACGTGGGCTTGCAATGAAAAAAAAAATGTTGACTTTCAGTTTTATGTATGGAGTGCACCCCTAAAAAAAATTTTTTTTTAAACTTAATTACAAAACGTAGCGGCTAACAAAATACACCTATCCTCAAAATTTTATTCAAATACACCTTATAGTTTTCGAGTAAAATGCCAGTGACATACGGACAGACAGACAGACAAACATGACGAATCCATAAGGGTTCCGTTTTTTGCCATTTGGCTACGGAACCCTAAAAATGGTCCAATCCACGCTTACATTCAGACGTCAAATAAAAACACAAATACATCCCCAATATAGTCGATACTGACATCGATATTTGGTATTCCCTACGCGAGCTGGGAGGTCCCGAATCTCGTAATACGACGAAAGCCCCAGGCGAATGATTGGCCACACAGATTGATTGAATTCTGTTTTTGAATACGAGTAAAAGGAAACATCTTAATATTTCTCAGTTCGTAGGTACTTGTTGCAAAGTATTTTACTGATAGGGACTTAGTAATAATACAATATAAATTTTGAGTTAATAAACTATTGTCCCAACATATTAGGGTGAGGACCAAATTCTTGGCCAGTGGTTAGCCTGGTTAGTCGGTAGTTACCCATACAAATGAAGAAGTGAACAGAGTTTCGTTGTGACTGTATGGTTAACTAGCTGATGGCCGCGGCTTCGCCCGCGTGGTTATAAGATAATATAACATTGAATTTTCCCGTGGGAATTAGATGTTTTCCCGCTGGAAAAAGTAGCCTATGTCACCCTCCAGCCTCTAAACTATCTCCATACAAAAATCACGTAATACGACGCTCCGTTGCAACGTGAAAGAAGGACAAACAAATAACCAAACACACTTTCGCATTTATAATATTATTAAGGATTTTCGTGTCACAACGGAAAAGTTTCATAGAAAATTTTATTGAGTGAATTAAACTGGCCAATAATTTGGTCCTTACCCATTTAAAACCTTACCCTTACACATTGTTTAACCAAAAACTTACTCGAGACCCTAAAATCTCATGGGGCTCATGCGGTGAGCTCGTGTTATCCTTTTCCCCCTTTAACAAAACAAGGATAGCTAAAATTAGATAAACAATTCGAATCTCGGCCTTTTTGAAACAATAAATTAACTGCGAGTAATCACACAAAATAATACCAATATAGAAGCAATGAGAATAAAGGTTTTCTCAACAACGATGCGCGTAATATTATATATTGAATTCACTGCAAGTACTTCGGTATTCCAGCCTCTAATAATCAACTGATTGTGAAAATTGCCCTAAGTGGCCACTTAGCAAAGCTAACATGCATGAGTACATTTTCGCTAACTACGAGAAATTTTGGGCTCTCCTTGTGTCTGAACGTGTTACATTTAAGTGATTTTCTTGTGAATTGATAATTTAGGTTATTTTCAATAATTTGCTGATTCAGATCAGATGCTTTTTAATTTAGTCTTAGTAAGCTAATTGAGTTCGCCAACTGTGATGTTGGTTATTTTCAGTTAATATCTTCTTGGCTTCGAAAAATGTACTTTCTTTGAGTACCTACATGTTTTGCCATTGACTTACTATTAGTACGTATAGACTGGCAACCCAGAACATTTTTCTTGACGTCTTTTAATCAGGCCGCCATCTTGGAAAATCAAAGAGTATGTAAACGTGTAGTAGATGCGACAATTTTCTGAGTTCTGATTCAGTTATGGGTATATCGTGATCTAATACATAAAAAAAGCGATTATTGTTTTAATCACCGACATTTTGTAATTTTTATACTGGATATCTTTATAGTTACCGAGGATGCACTGATGATGCAATTTGTATCAGCAAATTTGTGTCAGATTTGATGACAAAGTCATATTTAAGGTCCATGCGGATCCTCAGATATCGAATTTTGATAGCAATCGCAGCAAGACAAAAACAAAATTACGACCATTTTCAAATTGGAAATTAATATAATAATTAATATTACAATATTTATATAACAGAATTTACCTTAAATTTAAATAAGTAGAATTTGAGATATATTTAAATAAGGAGAACTAAAACTAAAATTATTCATACAAACGATTAAATTAAAAAACAACAAATGGTTGCTGCTATTCTATTTTGGCGCAAAAATAAAGATCTTTAAAGCTTGAATGAGTAAGTCTAGTCAGTTTAATGTTTTACTAATAAGGCAAAATAGTCTTTAGGAAATTGTACCTTCTAAATTTTTAATCTTTGAAATATTGGCCGCCATCGCGTATCTTATAAATTACAAAAAATCATGTTATTAAAAAAATCTGTAAATTTGGCGATTAAAAGTGATTCCCGTACTTTTACTATTGTTGGATTTGTTGTTGGTGCAATAGCGCAATGCAAAAGAAGGCATTTTTAAAGTTTTGAGTAGAATTTGCACTCGAAACGACCGCTATCACTGCCCGCCACAGACTAACCCAACATACTCTCATGAGAGTATGTTGACGTGCGCAAACTTATGCTAGGTGATGTCTACTCTAGTAATATAACTCAATGTGTTTTGCTAACTAAGCAGCACGTCTATCATGAGACGGCCGCGACATATATACCTACTCTCGTTTTTTCTCGCACTACTAAGACGTACGTTCTAATAAGAAAGAGACGGATAGTGCGAGAAAAATTGAGAGTAAATATGTCGCGGCCGTCGCATGATAGACGTGCTGTTTAGACTTTGTGTTGTAACTAGAATTGTCATGTGATGTTGAATAAAGTTTTTCTATTCTATTCTATTCTTCTAATTCCTCAATTTAGATACAGGTGAAATCAATGCCAGGAGCGCTATAATCGGTCAATAACCAGACAATAAAGTGAAAATAAACCTAGTTCTGGAGAGGTACGGTAGGGAACAGCATAAAATCATCTCGCATATATTAACATGGAGCACCCCAACTAAGGAAGTACCTTAACCTTAGAAAACACCGCAGCCATTTTGAAATCACTACCTTCTTGCCATGAAGATAAATGTGGTGTTGTGTTTCAGGAGTGCATTGGGTTTCCAAGGCTTGGGTATACACGGTGTTCCCGGGAATTTCCGTTAACTTCGGCATATTGCAGAGTACATTCACAGAAACAAATTAGTATAATTATTTCTTGAAAAAGAAAAAAAAAATGTTTTTCTTTTTTTATACAAAATAATTTTATGTAGCATTAACGGTTATTGTCTTATTGTACAAGGGTCTTGAAACAAATGAAATAAAAAATATGTACCACCGTGTTAGTTCGTGCCTAATATCGAACGAACTCGCTTTGTAAACCTCCTTGTAGTGTATAGGAACCTTACAAAGTTTAAAAAGCTGTTATGACGTCACAGTTAAGAGCCATTTACACTGGTTAAATCTGCGAAACTGATTAAATTAAAATATTGAATATCTTGATAACAAGAAGAGTTAAGATACTACTGTCTTGGTTATTTGATCTAAACTATGCCCCCTTGCAATTAACGGAAATTGTCAAAAACACGTAGTGGGTAAAACCCGGATAGATGCCCCACATTTTGAAATTGCCTCATAATTCCGAAAATATAATATAAATATTCGTGAATAATTTTAATGAATTAAGCTAGTCTAATCTTTTTTCTTTCCCTATGACTCGTTGCTGTTGTCCTAATAATTACAGTTTTTGCAGAATTTAAGTTTTTCGAGAGCATGTTTTTGAGGATAGACGCCTCGCAGGTATGGATAGATGCCTCAGAATCAAAATGCAAAGAAGGATAGATGCTCTATGGAATAAAATAAGTTAAAATTTATTATAAAATGTTTATTTGGTCTCGTAATAATACTTTTTAAACAAATCCACATCATTTGTTTCTTGTCCGTTTCATGGAAAAGCGGAAATGCAAGCGGAATGGAAAGCGGCTATTAGTCCCTCTTCCTGCCAAGATACCACTCGAGCCTTCGCTCCTTGCTTGTCTTTTCTACTTTCGTGGCATCGTGGGCCTAAGATGTATCCATTTATTACACTACACACAATTAAAAATACCTACCTACTAAAAACACACAAGCAAAATCTACCTATAAGTAGGTATAGACGTATCATATACCTATTAGTATGAATCGATTAGAAAAAGTAAGTTATTTAGTTCAAAAAAAGTAAATTCAGCGGTTCTTTCTATGGGTGACCGGATAGATGCCCCTAAGGGCAACTATACCTCGAAAAATCGGGGCGACTATCCTTTTCGATATGGATAGCTGCCTTTTCATATTTTGACTAAAATAAACACAATGGAGCGAGTATAGGTAGTTAGATATGTACTTAACATATCAGTGAGTTAAAATAATAAAAACAGAACCAAAATTATACCTAGTTCAAAAGTTATGCTTCAACAAATACTTACGTTCCAAACTTTGCCAACTTTTTTTCGAGTCTCGCGGAGATATCGGTGCACACACGCGAGACGCGTTCATTCCGTGCGGCTGCTTTGGGGGGGAATTAGGCGGGTGGCGCTGGCGCATCCTATTATCCTACTATTTCAGTGCTGCGATATTGGAAAGTTAGGTTTTTAGGAATTGGGGCACCTATCCCAGTGGGGCATCTATCCGGGTTTTACCCTACACTAGTGTCACTGTGTGCGTAATATTGCGTGTTTAAAATGCGCTTATACTGACATGCTATATCCTTCCATAATATTTACCCTAATACACGTTTTTACGTGATTTATTTAGTTATGCTCTAAAGTAACGTATGGTGAAACTTAATCCGACTTGACACAATTTTTGCTGCATGCTGTTTAAGCTAACCTGAGAATCGTAACTAAAGCGATTACCATAAAAACTGGAACAAATCGGTCAAAATAAGCGACCGGCGTCGGAATCAAAGCGTGAATTCAATGATAAGAATTAACTTGTAAAAATAAGATTCAGAACTGCTCTCAATTCCTTTAGTAACAAAGGCTAAAATTGTTTAAATCAGTCCGAAGCGGCATGCAAGAGGAATGTTCCAAACAGTAGGTACCTAATTAATGAAGGATCATTAGTCGGTCCCACGTGAGAGCCCTATCACCTGATTTGGGAGCGTACCTGTGGCAAGATGCCAGCCTCGTACCAGGATAACAGAGGCTGCTAGGAGTTAAAAGGCTCACCTGACGCATGCGTCCACCTGAGCTACCTGTCTCATGCAACGGGAAAACCAGTTAACGTAGACCCGGGTAGATTGATTTAGTGAATGCAAGTGATGTGCGAAGGGGAGGCAGGTGGGGTCATGTTACAGTGGAAGGGGTGTAACCGACATGCGCGGTGTCCCTGGCCCCACCTGAGTTGATTTTATTTTTTATTGGCATTTGGCACGCGTCTTCCACTTTATAAGGTGTCTTTTGTTACATTCAGCCGTTATGAATGCAGACGATTTTTTAAATAGTGCTATTGAAATGTTTATAGGTTACAAATAGCTATTCCATTTAACTCGTTTATTTATTTAAAAGTGTGGTTTAAGTTGCTTTGAATAGAGGTGCCCTGTGTTGGTAAATTATATATTGCAAAGATAAGATAAACTTAGCATAGAAAGTTTGTTGCAATCCTAATTCAGTGGCCCGTTCCGTGAAACTAAAGTTACAATTTTACAGATTTAAACTGGTACCTATAATTGGTAGCTTCCTGAACCACCGATTCTAGGTTATATATATTAGATTAAAAGTGTTCAGAACATCAACTAGCGCATTTTACACAATTTAAGATGACACGATCTCCAAAGTTGAAGAAGTTCAAGATATTCTTTAGTTATATTATTTATCTGAACATTATTACGTTGTACTTAGTAATCAAAAACTTTACAAGCAACCTATTGTCTGCATAAAAATTGTTACGTTTTCCTTTAATTTAACGCAGAAAGTTCTGAAGCGATTTGTATTAAGAGGGAAAGTTTAGGTATAATAGCGACTAACAAGGGGCAGGTACTTTTTATATGAAATTTCCATTTCGGGAGAAAACGTTTTCGACTAACTAAATCTTAACAAATCACTTTGATTTTGATGTCGATCGCTTCAGCATAATAATATCTTAGGTTTATAGGTTACGCTTACGCTTTTTAAAAAAAATTTAGGTGCCTATAATTTATTGCAAGTTTTGAAAAAAGGAAAACGTATAAACCTAGTCTTTCATTGTGTCAATAACGTACTAAAAAAAACATTGAGATTGTAAAATATTTAGAAGTGGAAAAACGTTTCCTCTCTTTGTATGGACGAATACGTAGTATTCCAAAGGTCAATGAGACGAGCGCCTTCAACGTCAGTACGTAAATCCCGGCCGAAACCCTCCTAATAATCATACTAAGAATAATTCTGGACAACTTTACTGCCCTACCTGCCATAGAGTTTTTAAAAGAAAGTTCGGCTTTGCAAGCCATATTAGAGCTCACGCTCTAGGGTCGCCGTTGCCGATTACGGCATGGATATCTATATTCCAAAGGTATAGGTACTTCCCTCTTAATCAGAATATCATATAGGCTATAATACGCGTATGAAGTCCCAGTATTTCAATAAACAGATAATCAATAACATATATATATATATAGTACTTATAACATAGGTGCTTATCAACATGCGACGAGTCTGTAAGACCAAGGTTGAATTGAATGCAATCTAAAAGAGATTTACCATCAACATTATTCATTTATCGCCGCCATATTGGATTTTTTTTCTTTTGGAGCCCGTGCCGTGCAGTGACCTTGCGGAGATGCCCCGCCGTATTTCAGCAATAAGTAGCGCCGTAAACACTACACTTGAGAATTCGTTGTGTTGAGATGTGTTTTATGTGAAGTGGAGTAATGATTAATATGTACTTATATGGTTTGGTACAGTCAAGAGAGAAAAAACGTTGATGATGCTTAGTTTAATTACCTACCTAAAATATCTAGTAAAGATGTTATAATAAATATACTCATACTCATTTATTCATAATATAGAAATATTACATGTCACCTATAGTTTTATTCACATACAGTACCATGTAGGTACTCTACACTGCATTTATTTTTATAGTCCGTATTTTAATTAGCCTAACTTACTGACAAACTTACTGGCGACCACGTACCGGAAGGCGCAGCGTGGGTAGGCCCCCCACAAGGTGGACTGATGACCTGGTAAAGGTCGCGGGAGTCCGCTGGATGCGTGTGGCGCAGGACCGGTCATTGTGGCACTCTTTGGGGGAGGCCTATGTCCAGCAGTGGACGTCTTTCGGCTGATATGATGACTGACAAACTTAGTTTACTCTCGACAAAACTGCACAAAGTTCTGGGATGTATTCCATAAAAAGTTCTGAATAGCAATCAGTTTCATAATTATTTTTCTTCTAACTGTTAAACAGTGCGCGTGACAAATACAAACCTACAATTTCAAGTTTAGAATACACCCCCCTGCTTGATGATTATCGGGCCCCTCCCACCATTGCGGTAATTGTGCGCGGTAATGACGTCTGGGAGAAGATAATCGTCCAGGCACTGGGAATGACAGGTGAGATCCTCACGGACCAAGTTGAGTCTTGATTACATTGTGGAAAATGAGACAAGAAGTTGTTACGTAGGTACTAATATAGGATAAGATTAGAAAAAATCGTGTGTGTTGTCATACGATTTCAGGAAACCGATTATGTCAACATTAGCCAATATTTGAAATGTATTTTTGTCAATTATAATTCTTGTTATATGGAATGAGGTAAAAGCTCTAAACTAAATAAATTGATTGGCTGATTGATCGAAAAAGAACGATATTGGTTTCATATATTTAGCACGGTTAGGCTCACCTGACGCCTTGGCCACGACTTTGGTCTTAAGCGACCTGCGGCAGCGGTTTTTCTAATTCATTGCGCGTGATCCCAACTGCTGCCGCAGGTCGCTTAAGACCAAAGTCGTGGCCAAGGCGACGCTCACTTTGACGTGACAGCTCCTTTTGCGTCCCGTCAGAGCGCATCAGAGAGGAATGCTCTCTGATACGTATAAATCTGATATTTATCATTTGATATTAAACTGAGGCTTTTCGGTGAATCTAATCTTCTCCCAATAAGGTCTAGTTTTCCCTCTGGGTTGGAAGCTTAGGTGGCAGTCGCTTTCGTAAAATTAGTGCCTACGCCAAATCTTGGGACTAGAAGTCAAAGCGGACCGGTTGAGGGCACTACCGGGAAAAAACGCTATAGGATGAGATTGATAAAGGTTACTAATTGTTGTCCCGAAAAGATACCCGCTGGAAACAAATATTTGTATAACTCCCAATAAAAAACGCTTCTACCATATAAATTATGCAACTAAATATTCCTATTAATACTTTCCAAAACGGATGCATTAATTCATCCCAGCTCAATCAGGTGTAAGGACAAAAACCCTTTTAGATCTTTTTTTAGCCCTTCCGTCGCAGGGCTTCTGAGAAGGAAGCCCTTTCCTTCACAAAGCTTAATTGTGAGATTAACGAAGAAAGGGCTTTTTTAAGATGTAAAGGTTTTTGCTGTTATGGAAATGATATGACGAGTAAGCAAGCGTGAAATCGGATGGGATTAAATTAAAGAGGATGCTATCTAGGAGACAGTTATGGCGAGACTTTTTAGTTTGGTAGAAACGACGTATAAAACTAACTCAAATCTCAAAGTGACACGTCACATACTCCTAGCGTCATTCCCGGTTGTGCCCTAAAGGAGCCCAAGGTCCACTTTGACACCTAATTACAAGATTTGGCATAGGCACTAGTTTTTACGCAAGCGACTCAAACCTTGGAAGGTCATTCCAAAGCAGAGGGGTAATGAGATTAGACCGGTTTCCTCGCGATGTTTTTCTTCACCGAAAAGCTAACTACGTAAATATTCCGTACAATAAGTTCCGAAAGACTCATTGGTACGAGCCAGGATTTGAATTTGAACCCACGACAGCCGCGATCTCAGTGACAAATGTCAAACAAGTTTTAGCATCAAAATCGGTAGACTAAGTTTGATGGACGATTATGAATAAGGTTTTGGGCAAGAAGGATAAGGTATCGCCCAAGCAAACTGCAACGACGTCTGATACCTACTACTAACAAACAGATATTTTTTGAGTAAGTACGACCAATGTAACAATTTTGACTAATAATGTATAGTTTGGGGTTTTTAATTTCATCTTTAGTAGGATAGACTGTATTGGGCCACAATCTTCAAAACCATACTAATATTATAAATGGGAAAGTGTATGTGTGTGTTTGTTTGTCCGTCTTTCACGGCAAAACGGAGCGACAGTTGAAGGGATGGAGAGTGACATAGGCTACTTTTTGTCTCTTTCTAACCCCCCACTTCCCTAAATAAGGGGTGAAAGTTTGTATGGAGCTGCGATATAAACGAGTTCCATGCGGACGGAGTCGCGGGCACAAGCTAGTCACGATATATAAAAAAGACGATATTTTTTTCTTTTTTTGAAGTCCTCATATCTCTGTCTTTCCTATCTCCAGCACGGCAATCACGGGACGGCCTGATGCGAGCTGTGTCGCGGCGAGATATAGTATCTGTCTCTTTCTAATTAGAACGCTTAGAAAGCCGCGATAAAGCTCGCGGGCAATCCTATGTTAGGCGTACAGGGCTGTTATTCGCTAAGCGCTAATACGGCTCACCCCGTCGGTCACCCGTCACGAAACTAGACCTCTACCGACGCTTAGTTACTACGCATCACGGTGTCAAGATATATTTGTGGGTGAGCGTTGAAGTGAGCTTAAAACAAGTTGGAGAATAGGGGGGCTGATTTCCTCGGTATAAACTGAGGCTCGAGTATAAGTTTTACCGAAACAAAACGTTACGACCGCATTTGCGTTTAGCTGTCAAATACCATACAAATTGAGGGTAAAACGCAAACGCGATCGTAACGTTTTGTTTCGGTAAAACTTATACTAGAGTCTCTGTATAAGAACGGTGATGTAATTTGTGCGGTAATTTAATATCATAGTTTTTTTTAAGGTACCTATGTAAATCCTACTAATATTAGAAATGCGAAAGTTCCGATGTTTGGATGTTTGTTACTCAATCACGCTTAAGCGGCTCAACCGATTTGGATGAAATTTTGCAAAAAGATAGTTAGCCTGGATTTATAATTACGATTTTTTTATGACGTTTTTATTCCGGGTTCTCGCAGACGAAGCTGCGGGCGACAGCTAGTTGTTGTTATTACCTATGTGAGAAATAAGTACGAAGTACTTGAGTAAATTCTTTAAAATGCAGGAACTCGAGGTAGTAAAAACGAATGTATGGAGAAGTAAAGGAAACCATCAAACGTGACCGCAAAAATCCGCGTCTAGCTTTAAATTTAATTATAGTCGTTTTTTAGCTAGGGCCCTACTGAAAATCAGCGCCACGGCTTGTCGTGGCAACATGCTGAGTGGGGCTCCTTTTAGCGTCGCTTGTTGTTGCATTGATATGTTTTGTGTAATCGTTTATTGTGGCGTTAATAAAGAATTATCTTATCTTATCTTATCTTATCTTATCTTATCTTATCAAAAATAATATTAGCACAAACCACAACTAATTGCTTTAACTGATCTGTTTAACTAATCACCTAATTATTGTTACACGCCTTTTTAAACAAAAACAGATCTTAGCACCTTAGAGCATAGTCTATTTTTAAATAAAATAATTGCAATATGCAAGTCTAGTAGAGTAATAAATAAAATAAGATGGTTCGTTGAAGGAATCTTAATACAATTGAATATGGTCCAATTCGAAAGTTAACAACTTCCAGAGATACGAGTTTGGCAAAGCTAGATCTCTGTTTAGTTGTAATTTGTGTAAACTTAGCAAAAAAATCGAAATCAATTAGTGTCGTACTTACTTGAGTTGATATAAGATCAGAACTTGCCCGTTCGAGTAAGTAAGTATTAACCCTTTAATAACGCCCACTCCAGACATTTCTCGGTATCCTGTCTTTCATAATCGCCCCCATAAATCCGAGTCAGGAAGGACATCGCTAACTACTTACTAGGAGCGGTGTCCTATTCTAAAACCAGCTATTTAGGTCCACCCCACATAAACAACCCTTGGACTTAAATAAAACACTCAGATTGGGTTTTAAATGTCGTATGTCTTTCTAACGGACGTTAAAGTTATTTTTGGTTTATTATAAATTAAGTTGGAAGTGGTGTAATGTCAGCGTTTCACAAACTTTTACCCGACCTACGTCACATTTTTACCCGACCGGTCATAATGAGGGGTAGGTTTTTCGAGTATATGTATGTATGTACAAGAAAATTCGCCTACAATCCAAACGGCTTAATGTATTTTGACATACGAGGTGTCGTTGCATTCCTCATATTTGTGTGAGTGACATAGGTTGCAATTAACAAAAAACAGTTGGGGTTTAGAGTGATTAAAAAGGAAAAACCCAACCAGAATGCGTTTAAATCGTCCCACCATCGCCATGCCCTTTATAGGCTGTCTCTATTGTAGGCGGCCATTTTAATAAAGTCTACGAAGTAATTTTTTAATGGACACTGGTTGACTTTCCCTTCTGTAACCTAATTTAGAATTGGGTCTATACAATTCCCAAACATAAAACACATATCAGTGCAGCACTTTTTCGTAGGCTTTGTCTTTATAGACACCGTGCTCCACATCAAACCGCGATCTCATATCCTCACGTATTCCGACCGACGGATCACTCATCACTGTCCTGACTGTCCTAGTGACTGGCAGTGGAAGGGTTAACCGTATTCCCAAAGGTCACTGACAACCGCCACCGATCCAGTATAAAACTGACTTCCCACTAGTTATAGTTACAACGAAAATCGGGGTCAAGATAGGCTTGTCAAGCTCACAGTTGAAACAAAGTGCTTTGCCTACCATTCCCTATTACCAGTTAAGACTGACCTCGGGCTACGTATAGTTGTTACGAAGATCGGGGTCAATTTATACTGGATGGTACCTAACTTGAAATGTTTGAAGGCAAACAGGAGCGCACGCGCAGCCGCGACAGCGCATGATTCATTGACGGAGATGCGCCTTTCAGATTACCATAGTTGCGGTTCTCAAAGTTTTGCTTTTAAATTTTAGGACATTTGATCACAGTCAACGTCAAAGATATGTACCTATAAATGTTTGCCTTATGACATTGGGATAAGGTCTAAAACTGATAACATGTCTGACGTCCACGCTATATACTTTACACTCATAAAAAAATCCGCGATGTAGCTAATATCTAAGAAAGTGCCTAAGTATGGTCAGATAACAGAGGAGAGGATGAGTCGGAACTCGGAAGTCCCAGCGTACTTGTGTACAAGTACCTATTCATATCGAAATTCAAACTCTAATGGAATTAACAAAAGTTCCAAATTCAAAATCGCAAATATCTATCGGGGACAGGTACGAGGCTAATTACACACGTATTAATTACGTAATAGGGAGATAAAAGAAAACCTCTTATCACTACACAATTGATATTTCCGTTTTTCTTTTCTTTAAGTGTTTTGGTTGTCACCCAACGATCTTTTCTTTCTCCCATGCGGTGTGAACAAAATTATGCTTCCCATAGGAAAAGAAGCGGGATTTTCTCGGGGGTTAAATATAATGACCACCAAAAAATGCTTTGATACCCTAAGCTCTCTTACCAAAAAAATATACAGAACACCAAAAAAAAATTCTAACATTACAATAGTAGGTACTATAAAGCGGTTTTAGTAACGACTGCACATTACATTGTATTCAAAGACCAAATTTAGTAAATGATCACCAAATCTTAGTGGGAAAAATAATACAATATTTCTAACTAAATACCCCACTATGATTGCCATAAAATGTATGCATATTACCAAATAAAGTATAATGATTCCAAATTTACAAGTGCTACCAAAACCCGAATCAGCGCACCCCACTTCCACGTGGTCTTGTCTGTCCTACCCCTAGAGTGTATATGAAAGCCCGCGGAGCCAGATGCTAGCGAAGGAGGTCCTGAGTTGCACGGGGTGCACGAGGCCGAAGCGAAGCGAGTGGGGGAAGGTGGCGAGCGAAGCGAGCCGGCGACCTCCCAAGCGGAGCGTAGGTCGAGTGCGCACGTGAAACGAAGGGCCGACGACGTCATCATTTTGGGTTATTATTTCACATTCAAACGGAGATTAAATTTTGGTGATCATTTACTATTTTTGTGTTAGCAATGATTTATTAGGATATTATTTTATTTAATAGGAGAGTAAGATGTTATAATTCTGGTTATTAATTCACATTAAAATGGAGATAAAATTTTGGTGATCGTTTACTATTTTCAGCAGTAAAAAGTGCTTTTTGGCGTTATATTTTACTTACTATATCTGGTGATCCGTTAAATATATGCCATTTTCTCGGAGTTCCAGTTAGATTTACCTATTCATTTACAGAACTTGGGCCTTTATTTTTTTCTCTATTATACTTAATTTATGTTTGACCGACGGGCCGTGCCGTGAGCACACTTTGAGAATCGCTCGTAAGTCACGAGGCAAAACGCATAACCCGTCTTACTTTTACGGTAGAAATTATTTGAAATGTCGTGCAACTTATGTATTAAACTAAAACCATTATTAGAATTTGAATCATCTAGCTTAAGCTGATTTTCCACCGGAGGGGCGAGACGAGACGAGGCGAGGCGAGAATTGAAATTCGTATGGCAAATTTTCAATTCTCTCCTCGCGCATCTTCGGTGGAAATAGTAAGTGCCATACAAATTTCAATTCTGGCCCCGCCTCGTCTCGTCTCACCCCTAAGAGTTAAGTTTAAGTAAGTTAAGACAGTACAATTTAATTTATTTCGCTACGGCCAAAGACATCTCTAAAATAAACCGTAGCTAGAAAACTCAGCGTAGGTATGCAACTTCGTTTTAAGTTTGGAAGATTAGTACTGACCCTCCGCCATTCGAAAATAGTTCTCATAACTGTCACTATAAGGTTGCCGTAAATCATTATGAAATTATAATGATGTGGGTTGTACTAGTGTGGTAATAATTTTGATAAGAACGATACATGAAGTAACTTTCCTACTAAGGAGTGACTCTAAACCTTATGCGTAAGGTCACGTCTTTATCGTATTTATAAATCTGATTTTCGTTTATATCTTAGGATCATGAAAAGGAACGCAATTTGTGATGGTCGCTTTGCATCACATTTCAATGCATTTCGCGTTTTCGTTCGTTTTGAGACGTGAGCTCTGAGCGCGTAAACCTGACATGAGTAATACTGGATCGAATAGACTTTTGGTACACCAAGTGGTCTCTCAAAGTCTAAATTGGCGCCTACAATATTTCATCGTTCTGCTTTTTATAGAATAGAATAGAATAGAATATCATTTATTTCAGTATAAGTAAAGGAACAGTAATACAATTACAGAAAATAACGAAAACAATGGAAGAACTTATCAGCTAAATGTACAGTAGTTACTAACCTATACTGAAAAAGGTGAACACTCAGCATAATGCCAGGTGCTACTAGAGCACATGACGCTGGTCTTCCGTGAGCACCAGGAGGGAGCGCAGTTGCGCGCAGCCGATAGCAGAATCACAAATACGATAATAGGTACGAAGCGGAAATGAAGCAAGTGAAATTTCATAACATAAGAGAATATAATAAATAAATAGAATAGTGTGAGAAATTTAATAATATAAATATATATATATATATTTAATAATATAAAAAGTGGTACCGGGTGAGAGGCCAAGGTATACCAGTTATGAAAAAAAAATGACGGATTTTTTTTCTTATTTTTTTCTTAACTGGTATACCCTGGCCTCTCACCCGGTACCAGGTTATCGTTGAGTACCGGGACACCCTGTATAAAGACCTCACAAATATAACAGGGCGATGTGTCGAACCACCAGAATCCATTTCGAACCGCGCCCGGTCTGGTAAAAGGCCCTTGACACTGACGGACGACGTCGCACGCGCACCGACGCAACCGGTTCGGCACATCTTTTTAACCGCTGCCAGCGTGCCCTTTCACCCGATAACAATTTGCCGGTTAATTTACAAATTACTATAGTACAGTCTGCCGTGTTTTGAGTCCCTTAACTAACCTAGGTACCTACCTGAAAAAGTTCAACGGCACATAGTTCACTCCCCACATCACCCATCATTCGTACAGACAATCACTAGAAATCATTAGAAACTCGGTTAAAACAAGGAGAAAAAAAATCAGGTCAAATCTAAGTATACGTGTCTCGATATTTTCAGATTACAATGTAGGTAACTTTACAACGAAACGCTAGTTTTTAAGTCTTATCCTGTTAGCTTAGCAGCATCTGAAGTAGTCTTAAGGGAACTTTTTATACCTAGGCTGCATTGAAACTAGTTCTACGGAGAACACGCGCGGCACACGTGACTGATGCAACACCGAGTCCACCGAAGTCCGCTTAAGTTTACTGTAGCGAGTCTGTACTATCTCTCTTCCTCTCATTCTTATGTCAAAAAAATGCCATTTCTCCCAAACTCGATCTGTAGTTGACTGTACAAGTTATTAACAGTGTACATGTGCACTATTACTGCGACAGCTATACTGTAACTTTTTAATTGAAAATTTATGTAATAGCCTCTATGGCATTTTAGTTTCTGCTATTAAGTCAATCGATTTAAGGGGGTTGCCTAAAGGTACTGGTAGACTTGAGTATTCACATTTAACAGTACGTTGATTCCGGAACTGGACACGAACAGAGCCAAGCATAGAGCCACACATCGCTACGAACATTCCAGGGAACGCCCTAGTAAATGCAGTGCGGGGGGAGTGGGGGGAGAGGGATGGCAGCGGAACAATAACAAAATGGCTCGGCTCTGCAAAAAGCTTGAAGCAAATTAACTGTCGTTTCGCTATAATGCTAGCTAGAACGCTCGCTAGAATAGGCTCGGACAAGAATAGGTCTGCGGTCTTGCCCTAGGACGAGTCAAATGTGGCGAGGCGCGAGGGGGGCTCCAGTGCGTTCAGCATGAGAACCTGGAGTCCCAGTGCATGAGAGCGCAGATGCAGGGCACCGTGGAGTTTTTAGTGGATAGAAACACCACATAACCCAGTATTCCCCCGGTGACAGGCTCGCAGGTTTTCTCCACGAAATAAAAAATAAAAAAAATAAAAAGGATGCTTGCGAAAACGCTCCTGTTTATTTTGTGAGCTACTTGTAATGTAACATTCGCTAGATGTTCTTTACAAGTGTTACCCTTTAAAATGAGTATTTTGAACGTACAACGTATATTTTAACAACATGTTGAGCAACGTGTCCCTGAGCGGACAGCGTGGGCGGCAGATAGCCTATCGCCGCGAATGGAAGTCCGCTCCATATCGTACATACCTAAGTGCACTAATTCGACAGTAAGTTACAGTTTTAACTGGGCGAGGGGTTAAGGAAAAAAGATGATTAAAACAATGATTTACATAAGATATATTTATAGATAAACCAAAAGCTTCAGAAACTTGAGCCCCCGAAATAGATTTTGGGTGCGACCACACCGCTGCTCAAAATACGCTAACGCACCGTAAAACGCAGCAAAATTTATGAAGAATACGTGACGCATACGACACGTCAACGCGTATACGCAGCGTTAAGCACCGGTGTAGTCGCTCCCATAATTGGATTTGGATACGTTCAATGTCGTGATATCTCGGTGATATTATTAGCGTCAAAAAGTTATTTCCAAAGTTTAAATTATAGCTATTTCTAATAAAATGAAGGTTCAGTGATATCACGTTGCAAATTACTCTGAATCTGAAACCTTAAAATGCTAAATATATATAGATGATTCTGATGAACATCATCAGCACAACGCTGAGGTGGAACCGTTTCATGTTAATGTTGTCTTCTCTTTAGTATGTTGATTTATGTGCATATGTGTGTGTTGTTGTCATTAATAAATGTTATTCTATTCTATTCTATTCTAACACCATAAGGTCTTATACATATTGACAGATTTTTTAAGCAGCGTCTGTATGCAAGGGACAACGCTTCTCGTGACTATATGTAGGTATAAGCCAATCCAGTGAGCGTAGCACGGTTGGCATTTTATCACTTATCGTTGTGGTAAAGACGCCCATCAGTGGGCGTAGCATGGTTGCCATTTTATCACTTATCGTTGTGGTAAAGACGCCCATCACGCTCTGACAAGTATGCGAGTGCAAGAGTGACGGATGCCTTATCCACAACGATAAGTGATAAAATGGCAACAGTGCTACGCCCGCAGCCCATTACCCTCTGACAGGTATGCGAGTGCGAGAGTGACGGATGACTTATCCACAACGATAAGTGATAAAATGGCAACCGTGATACGCCCGCTGGATTGACATTTGGGTCCACATTTGGGGCAATATTATATACCTACCGCTATAACAATACCGCGAAGAAACATCCAGGAAAATACAACTTTCAATAAAAAAAAATGCCTTTTAGTCCGTCCCTTTTTGGGGCTCCACTCTCACTCCATAGAGTAACGTTCCTTATTATAGGTAGCACATTGTCGGCTCAAATTTCTCTAATGCTTAACCCCCCAATGTCAGGTTAATATATAAAGCTTGTAAAAAACCAAAGTGACGAAGAGATGCCTGAAAAGGGCCGCACACTGCGCCGGCGCAGGATTAAGTGTGATTTACACCCGTAATCCCGCGGGACCTATCTATGCGTACCTAATCTTGGAGATCCGTAGGCTAAGAACCCTTTTTGACTCTAATTTGAGCTAATAGGTTGTACGGGTATTGCGAAAACCACAGGATAGGCGTAATTCAATGATTACGACGTTTTATAAAATGGACTATACTTATTGCACAAAATCGCCTAAAATCCCAAGCGGTGTTTATGGAAAGTACAGTCAGCAATGTCAGCATCATATAGTTAGTAGCAGCGAAAGTAGCCAAATATATCGTAACAGATCATTACTCCCTTAAAGTAATAAAGAAGTGTTGCGATATATTTAGCTACTGTGGCTGTTACTAACTATATGATGCTGACTGTATGGCAAGTTTCTACGGAATGACAGCTGCCGACGCCATATTTAACGTTGATCGGTCTGTCTGTCTGTGTGTGTGCAAGCAAATTGGTTTTCAAACGAATGCTTCGTTGGCATCTTCTGGAAAAAAAATTGCATAGCATCCATCGTTCAGTATATATCAGAATATCATATTTTTGTAATTATACATATGTAGGATCATATTTGAATAGGTCTGTACTACGCTCTAAACGTCGCTCATTTACTCTGCACCAATTTTAAGTGTCTCTATTTGGCCTTTAGGTTGACTGGTTTGCTTTGGCATTAAGTCCACCGTTTGTACATTATTTTGGTTTTGTGCAGTAAAGTTTAAATAAATAAATAAAAAAGACAATCGTAAGTTGGGGCAACCCGCCCTTAAAAGTAAAGTTCGCGGGTTCGCGGGAGAAAAGAACTTGTTTATGCGCGTTAGTAGTTTTAAGCACGCTTTAAAGGACACAATTTGTCAGATAAACTGATACCGATGCAGCCATAGCTATGATGAAAAGTATATATTGCTGTCTCATTCCAACTATAGCCGCATCTCTTTCGGTTGTTGTGGCAAATTGCACTTGACTGTTACAGTACCTCCTCCTGTGTATCTGAGCTACACAATGCTCCGCGGTTTGTATGATGTGTGATCTTCAATACATCAGGGAATATTTACCTGAAAAAAGGAAGGCAAAGTTAATATACCTACTCGTGTATTCGTTAACATATTTCACTGAACTAAGGAATGATCGAACATCGAAAATACACCAATAAAAATATATAGTATATAAGTAGTATTTTTATTAAATATCGTCAACATCACCGAGTCTATACGACCTATAAACATCCAAAAAAGCGTTCAAAGTTGATATCATTCAAAATAGAATCAAACTTGTAATTAAGTACCTAGTTATCAAATCTAAGTAGGTTTCTCACACATAGGTACTGCAATCCGTTAATCCCTCGAAACCCAAAAATTAAACAAAAATATTTTAAAGCAAGAATGATCTTCCTCAAAATTCAATTCCTTTATAACATTTTTATGTTATTTTCTATACTATAATATCTATAATAATATTATAAAGAAGGCGAGCCTGTGAGATTGTAGCTTTGTAAATTTGTATGTAATGGGTAAACTCCGAAACCGCTTATCCGATTTCAAAAATTATCTCATCTGCGTGTCCTCTTTTTGGATAGTTATTGGCTATATCTTATCCCGCGGGTTTGCCAATGTTATTTGCAATACGAAGCCGCACAGGCAGCTAGTAATATTATTAAGAGGTAAAGCTTGTGAAAATGTATCTTTATTAGTTCGTAGGTCTTTCGTGGGTGGATATAGGTTATATTTTATTCCTTGTATGCCTGGGTTCTGGGCAGCTAATAAACAAAAACACAACCCCAGCATTTAAAAGTTCACTTTCACCTACACAATCGTCAAGAATCAAACACTCAAGCCATCCCGCTTTCCGGCCACTTAGCTATTCGTTGGCAAACGGGCAATTTCCGAAACACTATGCATAGTATGCGTGAGCGCAACGCACAACGGTACCGCGTCACGTGGCGTCGGCAAACACCAGTGTGGACACAGCACAGGTGGCCAGACGCGCACAATAAAGCCGCGTTTAGGGCGTGTCCACCATACGCGTATCACTTGCTAGGAGCTACGGTGGCATTGGTTCAAGTATGCGGCTGTCAAACGGCGGTTGTGAGTGCGAATCCCGGCTGGTACCAATCAGTTTTTCGGAACTTATGTACGGAATATTTACCGGTAGCTTTTCGGTGAAGGAAAACATTCTGAGGAAACCGGTCCAATCCCAGTACGATCTAGGTTCCGTTTGGGTTGGAAGGTCAGATGGCAGTCGCTTTCGCGTCGTAAAACTATGCCAAGTCTTGGGACTAGGGGGATGATGTGAAGTCCCCAATCCAATCCGCACTGGGCCAGCATGGGGACTACTGCCAGTTCCCTCTCATCCATGAGAGCAGGCCTGTGTGTTGTATATAGGCTTGTGATGCTCCACCAAAGCTGTGCGAGGTAGCGGAACGGTGTGCGAGGAATCCACCAATAGGAAGAAATGCGTAATAGAAACTAGCAAAGTGTCTCACGCGTAGACGGTGGACGACTATCGAGGAAGCTCCAAGGGGTGGATGTCAGTGCAAGAGCAACAAAAAGCTATAAGATAGAGTGAGACAGGGATATGAATAGCCTTGCTTTTCTCTAGACGCTTTGCGGTCTGTACACTCGGTCCTGCATCACGCTGTAGGGACTGCCCCGCAGTGTCATGTGAAGCATTTTTATATTTCAAACAAGAACAGCTCCATTAAAAACGCATTAAGGTCGTATTGGGATTGGGACTAAATTGGAATTGGGTTCTTTCCACATGTTAAAATGTATAATTTAGTGCTGCTATATTGAAATTATAATTCAAAATAAAAAGATATGAGACAAAAGTTTCTTAAAAATATAATTTTTATATGTAATACCAATATCATCCTTACATTGTATTTATTAAACAAAATATTTAATAATAACTATGTACTTAAAACGCACTATTAAACGACCAAAACAGCACCTGATTTGCCATACAACGGGTAGTACGAAGATAATGCTGAGACGTAGTATACATTGTCAATTTGTATGAGCCGTTTCGGCTGTCGCCAGCGAGCTATGACCCTCTTTTTTCTTTTTTACGTACTCTCATTGTAACTAGTCCCATACAAACCCCACTTAATCCACTCAGAAAAATGGTTAGGGACCGTGAAAAAAAATTATGAGTAGCCAATTATCTGGTTGGTGTTTGAAAAGGTCAATTTCCGAAACTGTAAGTATTGTGCAAGCGCATCGAACAACGGTACTGTATCACGTGGCGACGGTCAACACAAGTGTGGACACAGCACAGGTGGCGAAATGACCGGCGTTCCATAAGGTTACAAACGGGAAGAGTTAAAGTGGGAAGAGTTACAAACGGGAAGAGTTAAATATTCCCGTTTGTAACCGGCCAGAAAGTAATTGCATTCCTCTAATCCCAATTAGGTCTAATTTCGGTCTGGGCTGAAGCAGGAGCTTCGCGGAAATTGAATATTAGGAAAAATTACACTGACATGAGATCCTCATAAATACAAACCTGGTACGGTATAATTCTACAATACGGAAAATCATTCATCGTCATCATTGGCCTTATACATCTATGACTCTTAGAGCTGAAGACCTTGCAAGTGTACCCTAGTAAAAAATGTTTTTTTTTCAATAACCGAGTCGACTGAAAAAAAAACCGGTCAAGTGCGAGTCGGACTCGCGCACCGAGGGTTCCGTAAAATTTACGGTTTTCGCAATTTTTCCTTTATCTGTGCTATAAGACGTTGCTTCGTACCAAATTTCAAGATTCTGAGTTCACGGGAAGTACCCTGTAGGATTTGATTCCCTTGCGAGTTTCGAAAATTTGCGGAAATTTGCGGCATGTATCTTTTCACAGCTCCAAGGGACAGTAGACCTGAATATTTGGTATAAATTTTAGCTTGATACCTCCACGCGTTCCTGAGAAAAGAGGTCTTGACAGTCGGACCGAACCCTAAAAACTATGAATGTATTATCGAACCAGCTCGCAAAATTGCACGATAATAGGATAAGGAGAGAACATCTGGACAGCCGGGCATACGAAAGATTTTTTACTACATGACTTTTATTTAAATTTCGCGCGGAGCACAGCATAGCATAGCATATGCTGTGGAGATTAGAATAGCGTTATTATGTAATTTGTTTGTTAAAATGCATTCCAACAAATTAATTAAAGCAATAACAATCCCATACCTTAAATAGCTACCAAAATTTGAATATCTAACTTATCGGAATTTCTTTAAGGTTGTAAAATAATTTACGAAACGAAAGAATGATGGACCTGTTTATAGTGCAGAGTCGGACTAAATTTTATTTATTTATTTTAACTCGCTACCCGCGCGGCTTCGTTTGCATATTTCAAAGAACGCACGCAACCCACGGGATAAAATATAACCATCCTGAAACTCCATTCTACACGCAGGTGAAATAATATTTGAAATCAGATAAGGGGTTCCGGAGATTACCCATTACATAGATAGATGCTTAAAAATATAAAGATAACTTTATTCTTTATATTTTTAAGAATACAAACTTATAAAATTACCAAGCTACAATCTGACAGACT
Organism: Epinotia bilunana; assembly: GCA_947049275.1. NCBI lineage: Eukaryota > Metazoa > Arthropoda > Insecta > Lepidoptera > Tortricidae > Epinotia > Epinotia bilunana. The sequence continues at coordinate 16,004,269 of OX346268.1, read as the reverse complement.
TTCCTCTTTATAATATTATTAGTATACCTAGAATTGAAAGTGTCACCCTCGACGTGCAGCGCTATTTTTCGGATCGCTTGTCACTTCACCTCAAACGAAACCAGTGTATTCCAGACCTCTGATTATAACTATATGTAGGTATATTATACGGCATACATTTATTCGCTTATTTACTACAATCTCGGCGTCAAGATAACGGCTGAAAACCAGTTCAGAATAACATAGCAGTATCTAGTTATCTACTTGTAATGTTTCGACGTATGCGATGTAATGCAGTACTCCTATTGAATATATATTACAGGCAGTTTAATTATATTATCTACTTAGGCGACTATCTCTATTCACGCACTGCACTTTCTAAGTTAAGAAAGCATTAAAAAAGAGCAAGTAAGTACCTGTACCTCGATACCTACTAGTTTTACAAAAACATAAAGATACTTTTAATCAAATGTTATATTATTAAAAAGCCGTCTCCATATTCTATGCGCTCCCATAGAGGTCAGATTCTCCTTACGAAACGCAACAGATTTATTAATTTGTTAAATTAATTGTGAACGATATCCATAATTAACTTAGTAATAGAAGTACGGTCATTTTTAATTAATAAAGCCAGCTATATTTCTTGTAATGGTACGCTATAATGTTGTTAATTAGATTATCATCTGATTCATCTGTTTCCATAAAATTATAATTAATTTAACACACACACAGGTTAAGTTCCCTTCATTGTTAGGAAAATGTTCAGAGACAGTTTTCCACGTTTCGACGGGAGATACGCACATTGTGAGTAGGTACGAGTACAACGTGTGTGTCCCGGGGCCCAGAGCGACAGAGAGGTAGTCAATCCGTCCTGCTCTTTCTAAGCACTTGTGTGAAAATGTGTATCCGCGCTTAGAAATTCGTGTGTGGCTAACTGTCATGCATGACATTTCTGTAATTAGATGATAGAACGTTTGCCCACATGTACGAACGTGTGTTAGAAAAAAACCAGCGTTTGCTTAGCAAATTCTAATCTCTACACATACTCGTGTACCAGGACTCCAGGAGTCGCTAGGATGTTCGCACACGTATGCCTCCGTGTGAGACATAACACACGCCATAGCCATACACGCATCGCGTGTCGAAGGGGTTGCCACGGCCACGGGCGTTCGTCGCCCCTAACCTAATATTCACACACCCGCACGTCCATAACGGGAACGCAACCCTCTCGAAGGAGGTGCGACAGTGACAACAAACGAAGCCTCGGTGCGTTAGACAAAGTCCAATATCTGTTAGGGGTTCCGGCAAATCAAGACGACTTCGGAGTTTGCGCATTCTTGAGTCGGGGGTGAAAGTTTTCACTTCTGGAACAGTATGAAGACCTGGTAGTTGTTTTCCATTTTAGGACAAAACTTGATAAAAAAGGGCGTGTGGTGTAAGGGTTAACGGGAATGCAAGCATTTACCTAATCAGGCCTTAGGGGTTGAAGGGTGCGTGTGCTTAGGCAGGGTTGGCGGTGAAATGTGAGGGTAAAAACGGACGCAGTGTGTTTGTGTGCGTACTCTTAGGCCGGGACGGCTGGCTCGTTCGTTCGCACAGTGACCGACTGCTTAATAGAAGTCTATATCTAGGTGCACATACACTGACTAGTTACGGCCTAGTTTTACCCGACAGCTATTACAAAAAATTCAAGAAAATACGAATAGAACGTAGTTATTTTTATTGAAATATCAATAGCCCCTCTTTGGTCCTATGGTAGATTGGCAGAGAATGCCTTGAGGCATTCCATCCACCTCTTGTTGTGTGCAATAAAGTTTGAATAAATAAATTGTTTGTTTACGTTTGAATACTTGTATTTACTACTATATATACTACTGTATATACTACTTGTATTTCCAAAAAACATGAAAGCATTTTCAAAATATTTGGCTAAAAACTAAGGCCACATTTAAAGAAAAGCGTCGCGTTACGCGGGTGAAGAACACGGCGGAATATACCCAAACAAACCTATGAAACCATAGAAGCATATACTTAAGTACGTAAAACAAGCACGTTTTCAAACACCTACCACGTCGCGCGTTTAGAATAGGGCCTACGTGACGTGTTGTACCCAAATGCTCTTTGTCCCAATTTAATCGAAACCATAATCATACTCAATACATTGAAATGTCACCGTCTAACTCTCAATCAAGTGCGTTACGGGTCACTGCCGCCGCGCCATAGCTTACCAACCATCCACAACGCTTACCAATATCTCAATCAAGCCAACCAATGAACTCTGACCTACAATCACCCATCTTGTTACGAATATTGGCGGTCAAGATATACCAGTATACGTGACGAGGTGAGTCGAGACAGTTTGTGAGTATGGATGATAACGAGTTGAACCCAAAGCACTCGACCGAGAAATTCTCTCATTAAAATACGCCCGATGTCCTAAATGACTATATTTCGATTGCATGACCACAGTAAGTAATCAAGTTTAATATGCAAAATTACGGTAAAACTAAGCTTCAAGCCTTTCTTTAGTAACGTTTTGATTTGTTTGTTTGTTTGATTAAGTACAGTCACCAGTCATAATAGGAACAACAAAGTGCATATAAATATCTGACGCGACTAGGGCCTTTAAGAGTCCGCAATAAGCTCGGCCGAATTTCACCTTCCCATACAAACGGAGTTTCGTTCTCATTTTAAAACTACGTGTTGGATTGTGACGAAACTTCGTGTATACAATGACATGAGGTATATCAATGTCTGTAATTAGTTTATATGGTTCCAGTTTATTAAACGAAATACAGCAAGAACATGTTTTGTATGAAAAACTTAAATTCGCTGTATGTGCCAACTGCCAGATATTTCCTCTTTGGTATTCATGCTTGTGACTGTGTCATTGTTTTATTTTCGGTATGGTCTATAACCTCGTAAGTCCTGTGTTTTTTCAATAGCAGTATTAATATCTGCTGGATGTACTATACCTGTACTGATGTACTCATGTACTACCTAATTGTGCTGCAGACCGAGATAAAAAAATACCCGGTACATGGGAAATGAAGAATTTGTACTTGGGTAAGTACCTACATTAGGCAGTTATTCGTGCTATGCAGTTTCATTATAAGGTCTAAACTACTATACCTAGTTTGTACTTGTACAAGTACGCGGGGATTTACGAGGATATAGTGTGCCATATATCTTCCTAAAACTCGCTATAATAAAAATATGGCGTTATGTAAATCATGTTACATACTTGTACCATGAAAATAGTGCCCTTTTTGCCAGGAATGACCGCAAGTATAAACTATAAGTTTGGAGGCGCAATGACGGCACCGGTTTTGGTAATAGTACCCTATACAAATATAGCAAGTCCGCTGACCAACACCAAAAGACCATAAGTCAGGTGCAACTCCTAGTTTGTGACTACTTCCTAATTTTGTACAGTAGCTTTTCATACATGCAAGTTAAGTAATGGGCACGGAAGTATGAAATAGTGATAATTTCGACGCATGTGCGTTTGCAGTGTGCGTTTGATGTTGTTTGTTATCTTTATATTGATAGTCGGCATAACAGAGCTTTACACGGTATATTGGAATTTGTTTCTTTGTTTTGACACCGGTGCAACGGCATTTGACCCATCTGCGTGGAACAGTCGTTTCCGACCGCCGTTATGTGTTCCATGCATGATTCCTTACTTAAATATGGTTAACAATAAGTCATATTACCTATGACAATTAAAGTAAATTAAATAACAACGCCGCACATAGCCGGGCTATGTCAGCATCCAAAAATTATTCCTTTATCTAAACGGCATTTTTGCCACACTATGTCGGACACGTCGTGTCTATAATATATATAAATCTTCTAACTGAGGTTCTATGTATTTTTATTAGAGTAAGAGTTAGGAAGATATATGGTTTATAGTCCATACGGAAAAAAATAAACAATGAAACAGCCACCATCAACGAGAAAATTTATCTGGCACGTCTGAAAAGCCCTACAAATAGAGTCGTGTCAAATATTTATATACTGGTCACTGTACTTAGTCAAATAAACAAACAGCACAAAAAGTTAAAGAAATTGAAGTTTAGTTTTTCGTATCGTTGCATAGGTACTAAGGTACCTACTAAACTTGAATCACATCTTAGTTAGGCTGTTATACTAATTTAGTTGTCAGGCACTAACTGGCGCACCGCACATACAAGCGGCCATGTTTGTTTAACTGTCAAATGCGTTGACATGCGTGTTGCAATGAGCAATTAGATGCGCGTTCGGACTGTGCACGCTTCGAAATACTCCAACTACAGCTTGCCCGCAAATTGTTTCAGTAAGAGAGAAACTAAACTAAGCTACGCTAGGCTGACATTGAAATGCAAAATTTGATAAACCGCTCGCATCACCACAAATGGTCGTCAAAACACATAAATTTGGAACTAGGCATATACAAACCTAATGGAACCACTAATCTCTAGGCACCTACCTATACTACGGCAGTCATTTGTTTACTTTGTGAGTTAAATAAATAAAGGTAACCACAGTATCTGATCACGTAATTTATTTAAGGAATAATACACGAAAAAACATGTCGATACTATCTCCCATATAAATAGCCATGTTTCTTAAACTAATAAGACGCCAATAAAAATACCGACACCTTCGCTTTCTTATACTGCCCATTAATTATAAGAAACTTTTAAATACGGATTAAGGTACAAAGGGTTATTTTAATAAGAGGTTTACTTAAAAAAGAAATAAATAATTTCCCTTTCGACAGGAATGCCGGCCGATTCCCGTAGGAATGTGGTGCTGTCCCTCTCTAGATCGCTATCTCTGTCCAACTAAGACCAAACTGGTTAGCTTTTGATTAATGACTTCACTATTTTTTTTTTAACTATTCCCGGAAATATTAATGTAATTAACATTTTTAGAAACGACTTTGTAACGAACACTGTAGCTGGAGTGTATTTTTATGTTGCTGCATGTAATTTAAAAGAGGCTGTATTACTTAATAGTTAATGCTACTCTCGTCCTCAATTCCTTTTTAAAATGGGCCGGCAGCTCCGCTATTCACAAACTATTTAAGGCGTTTCATCACTTGTGCCTAGTAAAACTTAAAATCGACATTCGCAAGAACTACGTGTAAACGTAGTGCTCATTTATACTGGATCCTATATTATTGTCAGTGAGTATTGTGAATACCAGCCAAGTGGACCGTTGCTACGTCACCGCATCTAACGCTATGCCACGTTTGATAAACCTGCTACGGTCTTCTGGTAGCCTGGTAGCTCAGCAGAATTGTTACGTCACTGTTTCGTCAACGCTTTTCAGTGGGAACGATATCGTCATATCCGTAAACAAGATTTTGTCAGAAAATACATTTTTGAGACAAGCTCTTTGTTTTTGTTTACTTCTTTTTACTCAGTCAGCATTGACTCGTCAAGATGATTCTTTGGAGCCTCAACTTACAGGAGTGGACAAAGACCACTTACTTTCTTCATGTTTTTTTATCCCCTACTACCCTCAACTAATTGCCTATCTTTTCTCATACACATACTTACATGCCCAAATAGTCTTCATGCGACCTAGACTGAAATTCAGAGATTTATATTATAATATAAAGTGCGTTACCTAGAGGTATATTACTATAGTTTTAAGTTTTAGATTTTAAGAGTTGCAATACCCTTACAGGGTCCCATGTTGTACTGTTAATTTTGTAAGACCACCTGTATGCCAACATGAAAGCAATAAAGTTATTCTATTCTATTCTATTCTAACATCTAATATTTTTGTTATGTTTGCCTAATTACGTTTTTTTCAACAGTTACCCTAGCAACCACCGTCATAGTCTTTTTCACTTCACAACCTTTGCCACTGCATTTGACGTTCTAATTTTTACAGCCTCTCACATAAATCACGTAAATTTGTATGTTTACTATTGACCGCTACCGCAGGCCGCGCCAGTGGGATTCACGCTTCAGGCTTAACTTAATAACTAATGCGATTCCAGTAAGGTATGGTTCAACTACAACATCGTATTCTGCAAATATATGACATGGCATATCTTTACAAGTAAAGGAGTATTTAAATGTAAAAGAAATTCTAAACATTTTTCATACTTAACTAAAAATTATAATTAGAAATGTATAAGATGATATTGAAATATTAAGAAAGAAAACGAGCAACGACATTTAGCTAGTCAATACTAGCTAACTGTCTAAACCTAAAATGTATTAAATTTTTAGATGCGATGCGATGATTGTCGAAGTTATTATAATCAAACATCTCACTATTTTACTCTCCGCCAAACATAGCCATAAATTATCTTGCGAGAATTAGGCATTCAATAAAATCAACTATACTAACCAGGCTACCAGAATCCAGGATATCCTCTGCATTTCTAAACATTTACTGACCCGATTGTCGATTTTCCAGGTACCTAACCTATGCATGCATTATAAACTGAAATTGACTTAAAGCAAATATACAAAGAGTTTCTCTCTTGCAGCTATTGGAAGCAGATGGTGTCTCGAGAATGCAGGTTTTGCAAAACATCTACTTAAATAAACGCCCATAAATCTTTTGAGGAATTGCTGTTTGGTTAAAATCTGTAGTTAGTTTGTGAATATTATGAAATGATTCTACTCTTTTGGAACTGTTGGTTTCAAATGGTAAATCGTTCCGGGAAAAGCTAGTAAATAAGCGATATACGGGGTGCGTTAAGGGAATTTGGTTTTTATTGTCAGATGGCCAACAGGCAGTCGCTATCTGAATCAACTAGCGACTGCGCCAATATCTTCTTGTCAAAGATTGCTTTGTTTTCGATGTAAATATAATATGAAGCATGATGCTGGTTTCATTCAGAATAACGACATTTGCGCCGGTTACGCGATCAACTGAAGTTTGCGACCACCTGAAGGATAAGGTTTCTTTAATTATCATTTCCGCAGATCCAAAACAGATAACAGAAATATAGTATTAAAACTCATGTCAGTGGCCGCAAACCGATACACTATGGTAGTGCATGACTAAACATAAATTACTTAACACTGCCAAGAATCGCTACGCGCGACGCTCGTAGCCTATCCCGTGGTTTTCCCCATATGTAGCGGAAAGCGACTACGGTATAGGCGCCCTAGGCGGGATCCTGACAGTGAAAGTGTTTTTTATTTATTTATTAGGAGAACCAACAGTTATATAGCTATACTCACAGGTAGTGACATTGTGTGTAAGTGTTAAAGTGATCGTATGTCTTGCTCCGGCCACGGTAATATCGACCCGATTCAATTTGGCACAAGGGCAATCAATAAGCTATGACATAGTTTAGCAATCACGACGCCTAGACTTTCTTCGACCCTAGTAGACTAGGAAGCGGCGCTCACCCCGTGACCTAGATAACACCAGACCGAATGGAGCCAGTCAGAAAAACTATTTTCGCAAGGAATGTTAAACGTGTAAACATTGTGTCAGACTTGGTTTCAGTGGTTAGACTGGTTTGTTTATAAAATCTGTTATAGTTTACATTTTAGGTGTTTTACAGAACGATCAGTTTATTTGTATTTTGAGAGCTTCATATATTAAAGTTTTGAGGAATATATTTGACGTACCTACTCAGTTTTCAAAGAAGCATACTAAGTCTACTAGTTAATAAAGTTACTAAGTTCATTAACATACAACATATCCCAAAAGTCAGCATGGCGTTTAATTCGCTATGTGGATAGCGAAATACTTCGACGTCTAGCCGACTTGGAAATGTCCTTAACAGTAAACTGTTCACATAATATTGGACACATGCATATATTTTAAAACTTGTATAGGTACATGAGCCTTTCACCTGGGAATGATACATTTTTAACCTTCAAAAACGAGGTTGTCAATTCGTCGGAAGCTTTGATTTTTATGTATGTTCCCGATTACTCCAAAATGCCTGGACCGATTAAGAAAATACTCTTTATTTTGAAAGGGTATCCTTTCCAGGTCATCAGATCAGGATCTGATGATGGGTTCTTGGAGAATTCGAGGGATTTCTTCAAATAAGGCGGAGTACTAAATTGAAGTCGGTTAAACTTTGTTTAAAAATAAAATGAAATTAAAAACGGTTCAAGCCTGTAATCACACTGGCGCGGCCTGCGGTGGCGGCCAATACTAAATTTGACAGCTAACGACAAGTTTACTATTGACCGCGGCGGCCAGGCTGCGCCAGTATGTGAGAGGCTTTATGCGGAACATTTGAGGTTATGTGTGAAATAGTAGGAGTACTTTGTTCAAAATGCCGGCCATTTGTTTAAAGTTAGGGCGGACCAAAAAGCGAACCGGTTTAAAAAAATGTAAACTAATGATCGTTATCATCACAACATTTATTTTGATGGATGTTTTTCGGAGCTATTTCGTCCTAATTCAATAAAGCTTATCAAATTACCATTAGGTTGGTTGGGAAAAATAAATTTAGTATTAGAAAATAGATCTTAATAATAAAGTTCGAGAGTTTAAAATGTAATGAAAGCTATAAAAAAAGGGATGCTGCGCAAAAAAGAATAAAAAAGGCGGATAGTGATGTCAGGTGAGAATAATTATAGTCTTATCGATAAGTTCTGCGCGTTTGCATTGTGTTCATTTTATTTTTTGAATTTTTGCATAGACTTCGAATACGAGAGCTTATTATAGAAATGCGTAGACAAAGAGAAAACAGTTTAAAGGCAACTGGACTAGTTATCTCTCTTAATATAATTATCTTTCTTAATATTATAAAGAGGATATGAATATGTTTTGGGTAATTTCCGGATCCGCGTATCCTTTTATTATGTTAAGTCTCTGGGTGACAGAGCTCTGCTCGGGTGAAAAATAGAGAATATACGGAGAAAACTAATTTTCCCAGACATGAGACCCAGCTAGATCGAACCCTATATAAATTCCATCGAAATCGTTAGAGCCGTTTTCGAGAACGTAATTTCAAATATAATATACAAATATTGCTCGTTTAATAGTATAGGATATCTCATAATATATCTAAAGTTTACAGAAGCGCCCAATCGGTCACTCTATGCTCGGAATAGCAATCTGTCACCCTCTCTTGCTTATAGCCTACAAAGAGGAATAACACCGTCTCTCTAAATAAATGGCCCAAAGACTCAAGATATTGTTTCAATCAACATCAACTTGTTGTCGGATGTATGTTGCAGCGTTTGTTAGTCTAACTGGATTATGATTATAATTCACTTATGAGCGGCACGGCAATCGCTAAAGTAATAATATTCCAGCTGTATCATCATCATCCATCAGCCTATATACTTCCCACTGCTAGTCAGGGTCCCTCTCCTGATGAGGGGAAGGGCAGCAGTCCCCACGCTGGCCCAGTGCGAATTGTGGACTTCATATAACTTTGAATTTCTAACCAGACGTACCTATGCAGATTTCCTCACGATGTTTTTCTTGAACCTGAAACTGGCGGTAAATATCAAATGATATTCCGTATGTTCCGAAATTCTCATTGGTACAGTCCCGAACTTTAATTTGGGCCCTACAATAAGGTTGACAATACTAATATTATAAAGAGGAAAGATTGTTTGTTTGTATTGAATAGGCTCCGAAACTACTGGACCGATTTGAAAAAATATTTTACCATTAGAAGCCGACATTATCCCTGATGAACCTAGGCTACTTTTTACCGCGGGAAAATGCTTCATTCCTACGCACTAACCGTGCAAAGCCAGGCCGGGCAGCTAGTAGATAATATTTTCGCGAAATGGGTCCTAAATTAAAGAACGCGACCGTACGAGTCAGGATTCGAACCCGCGACAGCCGCATGCTTGAGCCACTAGACCACCGTAGCTTTTCCAGTTACATTAGGTACATGTCGATAATATGTGTACAACATTATGCAACCCTTGCTTATCTTAAGGCATATATTTAACATTCTTATCTGTTATAGTGGAACCCAAATTAAGATAAGTTTATGAATTCATTTAACGCTAATTATTATGTACATAATTATGCAGTTGAACAAGCCCGGCCCATATGTTGACTTATTTAATTTTATTTAATTTCGTATAATTTGTATTTAATTTATTTTGCTTGCTATATGGACAAGTTCTGGAATAAAAATATTTTCATTTGATTTCCTTTTTATTTATGCTCAAAATATATTAAAGTACCTATCTACAGTGGACTACAATGACATGATATTTTTATGCGACTGTTTGTGTTTCTAAACAAATTTAAATAATAATAATAATAATAGACCGTCCATCGTGCAAGGTATGGTAGACTCATCGAGATCCTTATTTTGGATATTTTAGTTTACGAAGTGACTTGGTAATGGTTAATTTGTTAACATTGGAGTAGAGTGGAATGCTGTAGTCAAATGACTACACCAACACAATATGAGCCTGGCTATTGGTGGTTTACTGGAAGGTAATTTACAATAAAATAATAATAATCTTACACAATAATAATTTAAAATTTGCAGATTAAGGACCGATATAAACGGTTAACAAACTAAATGTCACTAAGTTTTGTCCTATATCTGAATTCAAACTTTAGTGAAACATGTCCAAAATACTACTAATATAAATGTACAGTTAAACTCCCGACCTATATCCGTTGAAGAAAAACCGGCCAAGTGCGAGTCGGAGTCGCGCACGAAGGGTTCCGTACCATTATCTATAAAAACGGCAAAAAAAACAAGTTTGTTATATGGGAGCCCCCTTAAATATTTATTTTATTCTGCTTTTTAGTATTTGTTGTTATAGCGGCCACAGAAATACATCATCTGTATCTTCTGTGAAAATTTCAACTGTCCTATATCACGGTTCATGAGATACAGACGGTTGGACATGGTGACAGACGGACAGACAGACAGACGGACGGACAGCGGTGTCCTAGTGATAGGGTCCCGTTTCACCCTTTGGGTACGGAACCCTAAAAAAGATAAAGCTTTGGGTTAGATTTTGCTTTCATATTTCAGATCGGTAAAAAGGGGCAACGTTTAGCACCTCCAGTGCTAGCTTTAGTTTAATCCTTACTCGAAAAAATTAAAAAAGCCATCTCGTTCTGCCTTCAACAACGTGAGTGCGACAGTTGCCGTCCATGACGTCCGACGTTGATCGTGCATGATCACTGATCACATACCATTATTATGTGTAATAAACTTGTTAAAACCATGTTAAGGGAGTGCGAAAATATCCCCCAGCATACAAGGTAAAGTTAAACCACAGTATAGAAGAATAATACAGTAGGTAATCTGAGGCCGTTTAGGAGCGTTCGTTACCTACTTTCGCTCCATGCGCAGGGCTGTGTCAAGTTTGTGGCTTGGCATACCTATAATACTAATTTTGCTTTTAAGTATGCAAAGTATTTCTGTTACAGTTTAATAGACAATATTGTATACACAAAGTAATAATATTATATTATAGATAGTTATAGGTATGTGTTTTTAGTTTCCCACTTCATCGAATATTTTAATACCACTATACTATGCCTAAAATATTTCCTAGTAAGTATAATAGTTGCTCAACTGCACTAGGTTGGTAGGTGCTTAGTTACAAGCCTATTCGACTCCTTTTGATATCGTGGCACTGGCGGCTCGCTGTCTTCATACCTACGAGGCGGTTTCCTTTGACGTAGCGAGTGAGAACGAGCGAACACCGCAACGGCGCGGCCCCGATTGAAGCATTCTCCATCATTCCCGAAGGCTATGTGTGTGTGCGTACCGAACACGCGCGCATGTGTGCAGCCGTGCGATGTACCTTTATTCGAAGTTTATCTACTGTTCCTATACTGTGGTTAAACCTTGCGTTCCAATCCTTAATGACCCTACTATACTGCGTTGCGCACACGATTCTGCTGCTTATTATTAAAGAGATAAGTACTATAATGGCGTAAACGTTCAGAACTTGAGTCGTTACGGCCGTCAGTGGAGTTGTATCGTAAAGTTTACGGCGCGCATAATAGCTTTAGTGAGAGTAAGAGTATCAAAGGACCGCAGATTGATGGCTCAGCGCGCAATTTACAGGAGAGGGAACTAATTTAGCACTTTTTAGGGTTCCGTAGCCAAATGGCATAAAATGGAACCCTTATGGATTCGTCATGTCTGTCTGTCTGTCTCTCCGTCCGTATGTCACAGAGACTTGTTACCAAAACTATAAGAACTATACTGTTGAAACTTGGTAAGTAGATGTATTCTGTGAACCGCATTAAGATTTTCACACAGAAATAGAAGAAAAAAACAAGAAATTTTGGGGGTTCCCCATACTTAGAACTGAAACTCAAAAGTTTTTTTTTCTAAACTGAATTGTTTGCGCGAGAGACACTTCCAAAGTGGTAAAATGTGTGTCCCCCCCCCCCCTGTAACTTCTAAAATAAGAGAATGATAAAACTAAATATATATATATATATAAGTGATGTACATTACCATGCAAACTTCCACCGAAAATTGGTTTGAACGAGATCTGTAAGAGGTTTTTTTTAAAAAACGGCATTAATTGTAAACCGCCATTTACCTTTCATTCAACGGGTAATGGTACGGAACCCTTTGTGCGCGAGTCCGACTCGCACTTGGCCGGTTTTTTAAAGTAAAGGCACAGACCAGGATTAAATACTTTGTGACAAAATATTATAAAAATCTCCCGATAGTCGTCTCTACGAATGGCCTAATAGCGTAGTCTCGACCAACATCTCATAAGACTCTCGCTAGGTGGTTGGGTCAGGGGTCAGTCCTGGACACTGTGCGGATATTCAGGTCACTAGCTCCGTCGTCGCTGCTGGCGGCACCCTAACTTAGGTTTTTTTTTTAATAATGTTTATATTTTGTATTTTTAATTAGGCGAAGAAGTAAATATTTTTTCTATTCTCTGCCAATTCTCAGAGGCTGTACGAGATCTTTAAGCCAATACCTAACTATAACTCCTTCGAAGTTATTTCATATTGAATGAATCTGTACATATTGATCTCAATAGGTGGCAATAGTCTCATAATCCTAAGACCACGGTCTTCACAGATTGAACTCAGTCATATGTATGAACTTCCACTCGACGCCCCGCTGCCTGAAGAATGTAGCCCGAAACTTCTTATAGGACAAGTATATGTTCGCATAGCGCCTAAACCGCCGCTGTATCAACTAAAATTGGCTGTAATTTTATGGGTGGCAGGAGTAAAAAGTATTTACTGCCATAATAAAAGGTGCGACAAAATCGCGGCTGACTCAGACAAGTTGTTTACAACACCAAACTTCGAGATTCAATATGCGATGTCCCTGGCATTTCAATTTCATAGGTATATATCCCCACGTTTACGTTTTACTCCTTTAAAATCAAAGAAGGGATATGCCTTTTTTTTTTAAGGCTATGCCTACTAGGGACTTTCTATTTTGTCATTGTCATCAAACTCGAAACACAGCCCTTCTTTTGGGTACACCGCTACGGCGACGGTAGCAAACAAGACTAACTTTAAAGTCGTGACCGACTAATATAGGCTATGGTGTCTGCTTGCCAACAGGTAGGTACAGATTTTGGTGAGGTAGGGCACAGCGCAATGTCATCCCGCTCGAATGTGGAGCAGCCCAACTGGGGAAGTACCTCCGCCTTGCAGAAGACCACAGCCATAATAACACTACTATATACTTGCTCTGTAGTAGTGTTGTGTTCCTGGAGGTGAGCAAGGTCGCCAGAGCTCCCAAGGATACGTTGTGTAGAGAGCGAGGGAATTTGTTCCTTCAGCTCTCAACACGGCTAATCCTCAAACATATCAAGGTCGGCAACGCCCATGTTACTCCTTTGGAGTTGCATGCGTCTATAGGCTGCTGTGTCCGCTTACCATCAGGCGGGCCGGACGCTTGTTTGCCACCGTCGTTTTATTAAAAAAAAGGTACCAAAGGCTCCATTGAGCCCTACATAAGTCTGGCTATACCTTCTGATTACCTTATAAATCTAAAAACCATATATACCTATGGTCCATATTCACAATTTACAATCACAAAGCTTAAGTGAAATTGGATACATTTTACAGACCTCGTAACAAGCTTGCTCAATTGAATTAAGTTACATTGCTTCCAGCAGTATGACAGTCGTGATAAATAAAATACAGATAAAAATAGCTCATCATTTGACCGTGGGAGCAACGCAGGAGCATTTAAAAGAACATCAGTGCAATGGGTCCAATAAACGTCTGAAATGCACCTTAGTCGACTAGATGTTAGATTCAAAACCATTTGGCAAGATCAATGCATTGCCTAGATGCAGCTGGTGAAGATATGGAATGAAATGGGATGAGATTTAATTTAAGAGCAAGCTATAAATGAGATAAAATAAATTTATTAGGCAAATATAAGTACAAAGTATGCTAAGGCAGTAGCTTCTACGGTAGGTATATGTAGGTCAGAAACAATTTATAATTTATCAGCTGAATTATATGAGTAGGTTACTAGCAAAGTAGCTGATCACCTTCGCTTATCCTACTCATTTGGGGGTAATAATGTAAGAAAGAAATAAGTGAATGCTTTCCTCGATTTCGATACCGATACAGTAGATTTACCCAAGTATTGTATCACAGATTGTAAGCTATTACTAATATAATAATGAATACAGAAATCTACATGCACAAGTAACTAACTTATTTTGGAAACATTTATTTTCTAAAGCATATGCAGTCGAGTTCTCCAATATCTACACAGACTATCTTTCAAAAATATCTACTTATACAGAGACTTTATTGTTACTGACATAAGACACTTGTGTAGATATTTTTGAAAGGTTGTCTGTATATATATTGGAGAACTCGACTGTACAAGATGATCATATTGATAAAGGCCCTAGTGGTAGTGGCATTGTACCGAGAATGCTGGCGACATTTCCTCGCTAAAATGCAATGCTGATGCGTTGCGCGAGAACGCCGCCCTTCGGCCACCAAGTTACGTCAACCAGACGTTTCGCGATTTCCGCAAATAACTTATTTTTAGTTTCAAATCCGACAATGTCGCTTAGCGGTCTCCCTATTTTGTTTCATTGCCATCTGATCCTTCCCTCCTCTCCCGGGCTATTTTTTTTTTAAATATAGAATTCCATACTAAATGCTGACCCGGATCAGGGTCAGCGGGAGAGGAGGGGTATGTTACGAGAATGACAGTGCACAAATTTCTGTCAAAAATTTCATTTTTGGTACAAGCTTTTATTGCCGACTGTACTTTACTGTACACCGTCATCAACTACTCATTGAGACGATTCTAACGAGCCCAAAATCGATAGATAGGGTTATGTGATTTTACTACGGAGTTCCTATGGCCACCTTCCAGCTCCATCAGCTCTACGTCATCATAATATTGCATTGTCACGCGATTTAAAAGAAAGAAGAAAGAAAGAAAATATGTTTATATATGTCGTTCTAAACAAGGAAGACGTATGCGCAGTGTCTCGGAAACCTGGCGGTCCGCCCTAACGGTCGGCAACGCGATACCGACCCACTGCCCGCTGCGCCCATCTCGGGTCGATTACTTGTAGCAGTTGCTAACCTTTAGTCGTCACAGGCCAAGCAGTGGTCTAGCAGACCACACGTTATGGTTTGAAATCAAATCTAGAGTTGTCTTTGGACAACTAGATTTGATTTCAAACGCTTTGGCACGCACGGTCGACTCAAGTCGAACAAACCCCATACAAATTACAAACGTAGTTTGGTTCTAATTTTAAAACGTCATACTGGAATAACATTAAACTTTTGATACACAACGAGATCGCTGTCTAATTCGGAAGCTAGTTTCTGTTGCTAGAAATTAAAATAGACTCAAATGGCCTAAAATTTCACGTAAAACATGACCATAACACTAATCATTCTAGCTCCCCTGCTCCATACAAAATCTTTGGCCCTACCACAAAATACTGTGTCGGTTATTATCAAATTTTGTGTCTGCGTCTAATTACCACGACTCCATAAAAGGTCGTGGTAATTAGACGCAACCGCAGACACAAAATTCGAGAATGGCCGATGTAAGCGGGGCTTAGTCTCGAATATCATGACAATTCTTCGGAATGGTCATTCCGAATCATCGGAAGTCTAAACTATTTACAGCAAGTAATGTTGTAATCTGAAAATCTTTCGGATAGTTGAAAAAATTATTTGTGGCGTTATTTGTTAATCTCTCGAAGTGTGCCGGACACCAAAACATAGACCGAGTTAGATAGTGAATGCCTGCAACAAGTGTAAATAGAATATCAAACCTATACGTTGAGTCAAATAGTCACCTAATAACTAAGCTAACCTAAAAATTAAGCATCGTTGACTGGCTGTACAAACTTACGAAGTAATAATTTTGAATAAGAACAAAATATAAATGAATACAAACTATATTGGTATAATATAATATAATCCAGTCTGTCTGTATTTTTTGGATTATAGGTACTTATATTTTCTAAATAAAACGGTAGCAGATAAGTTTGGTTATACTAGGTGAGAATACTAGCAGGTAAGTTCGATTTATATCTATATCTCTTTGAGATAGACTGAGACCATAAAATGGCAAACTGCCACCGATGACGACTTTTTCGTTTTTCTTTCCTCCCCAGTGCGAGACAGGCTCGAATAATATTACTTCGCGGCGAAAATAACGCCTCCCTTAACCCATACTGTGCGAGTCTATAAGGAAACAGACATGAAAACTAATATTATGTTAACCATCGTCGTTATTCTGAGCGCCTAGTCCATAAAGGTTACCGTCGATAGTGTTGTTATAGTTGCAATGGCCCATTTTAATAAAAACTTATCAAAATAAACATATCGGGCGCTCACAGATGCACGCAGATGGTGGTACAGTTGGACACAAAATAGTTTAGAGCTGAAATATATTTTACAAGAAAAATATAGTTTAAGAAAATATTATTTCTGTAAATAATTAGGTATACAATTTTTTTTCCAAAGAAAAGTAGGTACAATGATTTTTACATTTGTTTCGCCAAACATAATTGTTATATAGTGTTTTGTGCGTATGTAGTGTTTTGCTTTTGTATTGTATTGTTACTATCTTGAGTTGCCTATTTCGCACACCCCCAAATTGCTTGTCACAACTGAAGCTGCCAAGCGAAGTATGGGTGAGTATACTATTATATATTCTGTGATATGTGCGACTTTGAAAAGGATATCATTTTTAAAATCCGAAAACAAGTAAGCGGTTAATATTGGTCTTTGATGTAGTTTTCAGTGTAGAACGCAGCACCAGAAAAAAAACTAGTTACAAATTATAAGCCGAATATACATACATATACTTACAAACAAATAACAGAACATACAGAAAAACTATACCCGTATTAATTGCGCTTGAGTATAATCGACGTAAGTACTTTCTTTATCTTCTATTTTGGCACATCTTTAAAGAGCTTTTTTTACAAAAGGCGCGTGTTGTCTCAAAAACTTGAAAGCTTCCGTCTTGACTATTCACTAAGAAGTGCACTCAGGCAAAACACTTCACAACCCACTTGTACCGGCCCAAGCGTTGCATTTCCAATGGCCCTCTTAAACCAGCTTCTCTCACTCTCATGTTATTGTAAATTGAGTTGTGGTATATGCAGATTAAGGTTGATTTTATTATGCTACTGGCGTTTGAAATACGAGGTTTGGATAGTAACTTGGCGATTTAGTACCTTGTCAATCTAAATAATCTAACGTAATGAATTCTATGATTATGAAATGCAAGTAAGTGCATGCACATATAGCTAACTTCACATGTATATTGTTTTTAGATACTAAATAAGGTGCAGTCAATAAAGTTATTAAAGTGGAAAGTATATTTGTACCTACACAACAATGCTAAAAAGTGCAGTTAGAAATCGATGTCTTGTATGAGGCAAATGAAAATTGACAGGATATTAGCTAATGGAATTCCGTGATCTCTGCCTACCCCCCTGGAAAAAAGGCGTGATAATGCGTACGTATGTCCTAAGGCTAAAGGCCTCCACCCACCGAACGCGTGTCGTGCGCGGCGCGTGTCGGACGCGGTTGAAGCGGTATATTCACACCACAAGCGGGCGGCGTGTAGCAACGCGTCGCTTTAGCAACGCGTCGCTTTAGCAACGCGTCGCTTTAGCAACGCGCGTGCAGCGCGGGCCCGCCGCGTCATTTCTCTCTCACTACCAACACATTTAGTATGTATCTCACTGTCTCTATCACACTTAGCAGCGCGGCAGCAGCGCGGGCCCGCGCGTCATATCTCTCTCACTACCAACACATTTAATATGTATCTAACTATCGCGGGCACGCGCTTCACACGCGACGCGCACGACACGCGGCCGCGCTGCTGAGTTGTAACTTTAGCGCCGCGGGCCCGCTCGGGCTCGCGTTCGGACCGCGTTCGATGTGTGTTTGAAGTGTAGTTTCATTGCTTTACAACTTGCGCGGGCCCGCGCAGCACACGCGCTGCACACGACACGCGTTCGGTGGGTGGAGGCCTTAAGGTATCGCCTACTTACGGCTCATCAAATTGTACATTAATCGGTAAGAGTAAGAGTAAGGGTAAGAGTAAGACTGACTATCGATTGACATTTTTGAACTGACACCTGGGAAAGGGTGAACTTAACTCTCTCTCTCCAACTTCCTCATCGTCATAAACTTAAGAGCCGGGCTCTTGTCGGTGGAGTAATCTCCATTCTGTTCTTCTCTGCCGCTGTTTTGAGCTCTTGATTCAACATTACATTAACTTTTTCTCTTTAGCTTGGTCCATAAACGCACATCTTGGAATTCCCCTGCCTCTCCTTTCTTCAATATTTCCCTCAATTATAGTTTTTATGTCATTCTCATGTCGTATCAGGTGCCCTAACATATTTTTGCCCTTCTGTTTTCAATCGTTTTTAGAATACATCTTCTTACCTCCCATCAAATTTAGAACCTCTTCGTTTTTCTTCTTTCTGTCCAACTAATACCTTCTATCCTTCTCCATGCCCACATTTCAATCAATCAATCAATCATTTATTTCTTAGAATATGGTACAATGTTGGTTAGTAGAGTGTGTTAGGTCAGCATATTCTGCCGTCATGCATCGGCCTAGATATATTCAGGTACTTATAGTCTATACAAACATACGTACAATTATTTTATTAAAAATTCAGAAACAGAATAATAACACTTGTCATGTAACCATGTGAACGCTTTCTTCTGGAATTGGCATGTAGGCAGGATTTTAAAGTCATCTGGCAGTCTATTAAATAATTTTATAGCCACAAAATGTGCGTTCGAGTTGGCAACTTCGAACCTTTGTATAGGTTGAAAAAGCTGTAGTGGATTCCTGCTAGGTCTTTGTTTATTAACTACTTTATCACGAAGGGGAAAGGGCTGTGGATTTTTTTTTACAAACTTTACCTGTTCCAATATGTACTGACAAGTGGCAAGATTTTAAGTTCCTTAAATATTGATTTACAATGGGCGAGATATATGCGTTCAGTCTCCATCTTCCTAATAATCATTATATAATTTCCTTCACCACTTCGCTCGTCTTCAGATACATATCATTCAAAGTTAGATACCTCAACAAAAACTCTCGAAACAAAAATCTAACACAAAAGTTTTCATCACAGCTTTTAATATGCCGCTGACTGTACATTCATTAACACATTGTTAGCAAAATAATCGTTGGGTAGGTGAATAATCGGTCTAGCCTAACATTTGGTAGACACACTGCAGGCGATGACGTAATGAGAACTGAATTGTTAGTACTTAAAATGTACTAAACTAAAAGGCCTTATGACATGTTTCTGTTGGCCATTATTTTACAAAACTTTTATTGGATTTTGAATCTTCTGCCTCGGGTTTGAAGTCTTTTTTTAAACGGATTTATAGGGTGCAACTCGGCTAACATATTATTTTAAGAATAACAGTTATGACTTTTTGATTTAACATGATAGTACAGGATCATGTCATGAGTTAATGGGGAGTCGGACAGGCTAAAGTTAATCCAGCTTAGCCTAGTGTTTTATTTGGTAGACATGTTTTCCTAGTATACAGTGTGTGGCCTGTAACAGGAGCAAATATTTAAAAGGACGCTTCCTTAGTTCTTGGCGATTTTAACGCTCATAATGCCGAATGGCTGGGCTCCAGCAAGACTGATCATGCGGGGAGATCTGTATACGACTTCGCTTTAGCATATGGCTTGACACAATTGGTTACAGCGCCTACGCGAATCCCAGATGTGGTGAGCCAAGAACCTTCCCTGTTGGAGCTTCTGCTGACTTCCCATCCGGTTGACTACTCTGTCTCTGTCGTAGCCCCACTCGGTTCTTCGGATCATTGCCTGATCCGGAGTGCTGTGCCAATCACGCGCCCGCCGCGCCGGCAAGTTGCCTGTACCCGCCGTGTGTGGCACTATAAGTCAGCAGATTGGGACGAGATGCGGTTGTTCTTTGCATCCTATCCATGGAGGCAGGTTTGTTTCACGCCGGATGATCCTACCGCCGTTGCTGATTCTGTGGCTGACGTGGTGCTGCAGGGAATGGAGCTTTTCATACCATCCTCTGCGGTCCCCGTTGGTGGCAAATCCCAACCTTGGTTTGGTCGCTCTTGCAAAGCGGCCTCTCGCCGAAAACAAGGGTGTTATCAAGCCTGGGTAAATGCGGCAGCGGTACGAGATGTAAAAACCAGTGCATTCAAAAAGGAGTTCAACTATGCCTCTAGGTCCTTCAAGAGAGATATTGCTAAAGCGAAGTCCTTGCACATTGGTAGGATTGGCGAGAAATTAGAGCGCCTTCCTTCGGGAACTCGTGCGTTCTGGTCTCTTGCCAAAGCTATCCAGGGGAATTTCTGTACGCCATCTTTTCCACCTTTGCAGATAGGTAACGATTCCTTGGCCCACGACGCTAAAGACAAAGCCGATTTTCTTGGCAAACTCTTTGCGTCCAACTCGACTTTGGATGACGGGGGAAACGCGCCGCCGATCATCCCGCGGTGTGAGAGTTCTATGCCGGATGTCCGGTTCTGCCAAACCTCAGTGCGTAGAGCTCTTCTTTCCCTCGACATTCATAAGTCGAGTGGGCCTGATGGAATCCCCGCGATTGTGCTAAAGATGTGTGCTCCTGAATTAACACCGGTCCTAACGCAACTTTTTCGGCTCTCATATTCTTCTGGCGTAGTCCCGACTTCGTGGAAGTCAGCTTTGGTGCACCCGATCCCTAAAAAAGGCGACCGCTCAAATCCGTCCAACTACAGGCCAATAGCTATAACCTCCCTTTTCTCCAAGATAATGGAGGCCATTATCAATCGCCAGCTGCTTCGGTACCTAGAGGGCCACCAGCTGCTCTGTGACCGACAGTACGGTTTCCGTGGGGGTCGCTCGGCTGGTGATCTTCTAGTTTACCTGACACATCGGTGGGCGCAGGCAATCGAGACAAAGGGTGAGGCATTGGCAGTTAGTTTGGACATAGCGAAGGCCTTTGATCGAGTTTGGCACAAAGCACTTCTAGCAAAACTTTCATCCTATGGGCTCCCAGAGAAATTATGCGAGTGGGTCAGCAGCTTTTTAGCAGACAGAAGCATAAAAGTCGTAGTCGACGGTGAATGCTCTGACTCCATGTCTGTAAATGCTGGTGTCCCCCAAGGCTGTGTGCTATCACCCACGCTGTTCCTCCTGCATATTAATGACATGTTGCAAATCAGCGGCATTCATTGTTATGCGGATGATAGTACGGGTGATGCCTTTTACGCCGGCCGTGCCAATATTTCTCGGGAAAACGTCATTGAGAGTCGAAACAAACTTGTGTCTGAAATTGAGTCTTCCCTAAAAGAAGTCTCAGAATGGGGCCGACTTAATCTAGTCCGTTTTAACCCCACGAAGACACAAGTTTGTGCATTCACCGCAAAAAAGCGTAAGTTAGCGTTTCCGGCATCTCCACGATTTGAGAGCACTCCCCTAGCAGCCACAGCCAGCATCGGAATCCTTGGCGTCGACATTTCGAAAGAAGTCTAGTTCCGCGGCCACTTGGAGGGTAAGGCCAAATTAGCCTCGATGAAGCTCGGTGTGCTCAACAGATCGAGACAGTATTTCACGCCGGCTCACCGCCTACAGCTCTATAAGGCGCAGGTCCGTCCACATATGGAATACTGTTGTCATCTGTGGGCAGGGGCTCCTCAGTACCAACTCCTCCCTCTAGACCGCATTCAACGGAGAGCGATTCGAATTGTCGGCTGCCAGCGTGTTTCCGATCGGCTTGATCCCTTAGCACTGCGTAGAGATGTAGCCTCGCTTTGCATTTTCTGCCGCATGTACAATGGGGAATGTTCCGATGAATTGTTCGGATTAATCCCCGCCGCTTCCTTCCGCCATCGCCCTACGCGACAGCTTTTCCATTCTCACCACGTAGATGGTTGGCAGTCCTCAACTGTGCGTTTCTCCCGAAACTTTCTGCCTCGCACAGCCAAACTCTGGAATGAACTGTCGCCTGCGGTATTTCCGGACTGTTATAACCTTCAAGCCTTCAAGAAAAGAGCGTACTCCCATCTTAAAGGCCGGCAACGCACCTACAACTCTTCTGGTGTTGTAAGTGTCCATGGGCGTCGATTATCGCTTACCATCAGGTGATTCAACTGCTCGTTTGCCTCCTATATCATAAAAAAAAAAAAAAAAAAACTGCAGTAACCCCTTGTCCGATTTTTTAATTATTATTTTTTTAATTCGGAGACATGTTGATCTAAATTTGGCACCACGAGATCATAGCACAGCAGTCAATGCAGAATTTGAGGTAACATCATGTAATGAGTCATAGCAGTTTTTGCATTTTTGTTTTTAAAAGATATTTTTGTGATTTTTGATGTTTTTGTTCTCTTTTTAGTGTTTTTAAAACAAAAAAGACTACAGAAGAGTCAAAAATACACGTAACACGTAAACTTACTTTAAAAAAAAGTTTTTTTTTTTAAATTAATTAGGAAATAATTGCTCACAAGCTCAATAATCTACCATTTCATTTTTTTGGTCCTATTCCAGGCCACATCCTGTATAGCAATAAACGAGTATTAGGTACTTATGTGGGGATGCACCAGATGACAGCAGAATGGAGCCCCTTAACGAAAATTTGGACGCAGATTATTTAATGAAATACATAAATAGGTTAGGTTAGGTTAGGTTAGGTTAGTATTATATCCTGAAAGATTAAAAAAACAGCGGAACGTGGTTTTCGGAATTATGAAATTCGGAAAAATATGCTTTCCGACAAACGACTCTTCGGAATTATGTATGTACCCTTTCTAAAGGCATCTTTCATGGTATCATCTCATCTCCGACGAGGTATAGAGATACGAAGTATAAATGAAGTACCTAATTCAATTTACTTGCTAGTGATGAGTATCGTTCTAGTTCTGTTTAATCAAGTTCCAAGCCGAGTTCATTTGTTTAAATTTATAGAACCGCCCATCATCATCTGACTGATATTTTTACGACACTGGAATCCATTTGTGTTATGTTTATGACTTTTATGAGGTAGTCGACACAATGATTGAAGTCCGTAATAAATAATCTAGATTTGCTGTTTGTCGTCTTTAAACATGTGCAAATTGACGACATTCAATTCAATAATAAAATGTTATATTTAACGGCAAAAATGACAAATAGAAGTTAAACGAGCATATTTTGTAGGTATGCAACAATATCAAATTTAATTATTTCCTTAACTTTATTTTCGTATGTGGATGTTTTTTTTAAATTCATCCAAGATATAACAAATGGCAGCGATTCGATTAAGGCGTCAATTGGCATTGAGATAAGAAATAAGTGGGTAAATTATTACGCCAAAATCTTTGACATAGCTACATATTTTTAGGTACGTGTATAAAATTATTTTAGTCCAAAATCAATCTACGACCATTAAAAACAACAACATGAATGTACAAAATCACAACATAGTAATTTGTACCTGTTTATAGGTAAGTATTTCTATTAATACGTTCCCAAGACTTAATACTTAGTGAAAACAACTGCAGCATAAACCCAGCGAGCCCTCAGCTCAGTTTAATTAAATCCAAGCAACATACAGCCGTCTATAACTTACCATGCGCTATACCTTTGACACAACTTCAACTCGCTTCACCATTCCTGGTATATCCTGACTCCGAGATAGGTTAGAGAGGTCCCAGCGAAATTAGTCCAGCCAATGAACTGACAACTTGTAGGTATGGAAAAAATTTCAATTTTGGAAATAATTTATAATAGCTTATTTTTTATGTGTAACTGATATCATCATCATCATCATCATATCAGCCGAAAGACGTCCACTGCTGGACATAGGCCTCCCCCAAACCAAAGAGTGCCTCAATGACCGGTCCTGCGCCACCCGCATCCAGCGCACTCCCACGACCTTTACCAGGTCATCAGTCCACCTTGTGGGGGGCCTACCCACGCTGCGCCTTCCAGTACGTGGTCGTATCAGAATACACCGTATCGTATCGTATCGTATTCGTATCGTATCGTATCTGATATAAGTATTATCAATTAAATAGTTACCCAGCGAAAAAATCCGACAAAATTTCAGACATCAAAAAAATTATAAATGAACTAGTTTCTGAAAAGTCAGAAAAATATTAATAAATATTATGGTTCATTTACATTTGCTCTATAATAATCACGATAAATCTTACAAAAAAAGACAATGCACGCTTCATTTAATTCAACATAATTACTTCCGGGTGGAAAGTTTGTCGGAATCACCTCAAAAGGATATGTTCTATCTAAGGAATCGCAAAAGTCCATAGGCTAAGTGTTTGCTCATCATTAGACAGGTCGTTAGCTTGTTTGCCAACGTCGCTGTCATGGTATTAAAACATTTCGTTACAATTACAACTATGCATTATCGAACGCCAGAACTATACTGGTTTTCCTAAGACATGTTCGGGAAGCGTTGTGAACCAGCCCTTATGCTCAACAAGAAATAGCCTGTAAGGTCGCCAGTGAAAGTACGACCTACGAGTGCAACTTACCATTAATCTTATAAGGAAGACATTCAATAAATTCAATAGATACAGATGAAACACATGTCGGTAAACGTGTACCAACTTAACGGATTAATAATCCTTAACTAAAAAGGCGTACTCTGCTATAAAACCCATAGGAGATAAGATTATTGGTACAGGATCGTGTAGCAAAATGTGTGTGAAAGCCACTGTTATGGGAAGCGTGCTGTCGGCTTAGTGTGATAGTCGTTTGTTTCGTTTTGAAAATAGAATGCTTTTGTTTGTAAACAAATAGTGTGATGAAGTAGGGTTATGGGGCTATGAGATAATTAGTATGGGTACGTGAGGGCTGCATTATACAATCAACATACACTGTTTATTGTTAAGTAAATTTATAAACGTCGAACCTTTGAATATAACAGTGAGTTTGATTGAAAGCCAATTAGCGATATGTGCTTGTTTACAGGTAAGGCCGTTTTATATTAACTGTCTATATTATGTATGATTGTAAATGTAATAATGTACCTAATCAAATCTGGGTTCATTGCCACGGTCTTCTATTAGTCGTATAGATTTCAAACTTAGCCTATTCATGGGATAAGGTAGGAGTGGATCATGGTTAATAACTTACCAAAGTTAAAGGACCTAACCATTTCAATATTTTATGTGAATCCTATAAACAGAATAAATTTTATCGGTTCGAAACATGTCGAGTGTTTCTCGACCTTTGAGTGACCCGTTTTTAATTTATATTAATATGATTCAAAATCTTTAACTTGAGTTCCCGGGACGAAAGTATTCCAATTATTTGGAGAAAGTCTTATACAGAGAAGTTTAGTGCGTTTTAACAGCCGGCCCACTTCTGAACGGGTGGCAGAGATCATTCCCTTATAATTTATGTCTGAGTATACAACTATCTATTTGCGGATAAGTTAACTAGAATACAGAGGTACAGTCGACTCAAATTTGAATGAACCTATAGACAGCTCATAAGCGGTTATGATAATTGTCTGGGTAATATAGGTCTTTCCTGTGAATACTAACGTGCTGTGAATATTGTCAAAGAGCTATAAAGCCACGATTTTGGTTGGACTATAATCTGCATAAAGAGCGCCTTGCTCTTATGTACTCGTAGATATGTTTAAACGATAAATATGCACGAATGTCAATAGATTAAAATGAAAAATGTATTTATATTTCACGTGGGGATGTAGACTTTTACAGAAATGCAATAACTATTCCGTATCCTCCGTATTATTTAACATTACCTATTAAATCAGAATCGGTTTAATATTTACGCGTGCGCTCGCTTCCTGGCGCACCAAGCATAGAGCATCAGACAAATATCAAATCAAATGTTATACTTCAAGTCAAATAGAATAATTAATAGTAATTGTCGCCTCTATACCGTAATTTATATTAATCTTTGCTGTCCCAAAATAACGCTTCCGCAATGTGCAGGAAGGAAGAGCGATGCACTGCGCTAGAATTTTTAATAGATATTGCGTACGAGGAATTCTACTTTATACCGTTTAAATAATCAGCTTCGGGAGTTACTTCAAAGAGTGCAGCTTTCTTATTTACTTCTTAGTGAAATGGGGCGACTTTATTCATTCATAGATCTTTATGGCAACTAGCTTTTCGGTGAAGGAAAACATCGTGAGAAAACCGGTCTAATCCCAACAAGTTCTAGGTATCCCTCAGGGTTGAAAGGTCAGGTGGCTTTAGCTTTCATGATTAAAACATAACTTGGGATTAGGTGCCAAAGCGGACCCCGGTCCTTTAGGCTACAACCGGGAAAAATGGAGGATAAAGAGATCATTATGTTGGCCGTTTCCTATCTTAAGATCAAATGTAATGTTCCGCTAAATAAATGTTGAAATAATAGCTGAGTCGTCTGGGTTCCCGTGCTCCTTTTTAGGGTTCCGTACCTCAAAAGGAAAAAACGGAACCCTTATAGGATCACTCGTGCGTCTGTCTGTCCGTCCTTCAAAGCCTATTTTCTCCGAAACTACTGAACCAATTACGTTGAAATTTGGTACACATATTTAAGTTTAAGTTGGTGACCCAAAGAGGAACATTTAACGCAAACAAATGAATTTAAAAACATGGGGGCCACTTTTGGGGGGGAAATGAGAAAATTAAAAAATAAAGTTTTGCATATACTATCGTCTTACATATCAAATGAAAGAGCTCATTGTGTGCATCTAAAATATATTTTTTTGTAATTTTAAAATAATTCGTTTAGTAATTATTTAAGAAAATAGCCAAAAATGACCACTAAAATTTTGAAAAAAATACACAAAATAGTTCTTTACCTACAGATGACAGGAAAACCTATTAGAAATGTGCAGTCAAGCGTAAGTCGGACTTAATACGGTATTTGACAAAATCAAATCAGCTTATTTTTATGAAACGTCAAAAACGTTCCGTTAGTAAAAAAAAATGTTTAAAATCTTGTGATGTACGGAACCCTTCCAACGCGAGTCCGACTCGCACTTGGCCGGTTTTTTTGCGTTACCGATTACTAAAGTGTGTAAAATAGCACGACGCTTTGTCCTACGGGTAGGCAGTATTTAGATCAATATCAAATTCAGCATTTTTACGCGAAACGAATACAAATTGTATTTCGAATACGTTTGGTCGGATAGACCTCCTAATAAGATGGTATTGGAATTCGATTTAAATGGAAGCAACATTATCGCGATAAAAGCGTGATGAATGTCGAGATAAAATTGACCGTACCAGGGCCGCAGCATTTACAGGAGTTCACAACGAATGCCAGAACTGTTTACAGGAATCGTGTAGCCTGAATACGTCCAGATGTCAGTCGCTGTGCTGGTGTATTTCCCTTTCTAATTATAAACAATTGTGTGCATCTAATTGTGCTAATTCCCATACCGACACTGCAGGGCTGGTATTCAGTGCTTACTGGCAGCTTGCCAGAGCTTAACCAGTATAAGCCTGACCTCCGATTACTGATAGTCTTCACGAACTTCGGGTTCGAATTTATAGTAGGGTTGAATTGTGAAATGAGCCGGTAAGTGATGAATCGCATAGCATAGCATATGTAGTAAACGCCTGTCTCTGAAAACTGACGTAATTTACCGTAATATTTTGCAGGCGGAGTTAAAAATCCGGTTGCTTTTAAATAAGCTTAGCTCTTAAATAAGAAGAAGAAGATGAATACCGAAAAGGTAAAAAGGAAACCTTATGGTTTATTATAATTATAGTGGCATGTAATAAGCCAGTTTACTGACACGTACAAACAGCTACTGAAAAGCAGCTTTAAAACGAACCTGTGCTCAAATTTTCAGTGTAGGTAACATTCCATATATGTACCTTAGTAAGCTATTACGTGATAGTACATTACACATAATATATTATATAGTACATCGACAATAACAACTTAGAAAAGTTGAGAAACCCCCGAAATTTTTATTTCAAAGCCCAATATCTCAAAAACGGTTGAACAGATTTTTATAAAACATGGCTAAGAACACTCATAAAATTATCTATGGCACAAAAAACCAAACGAAAATCGGTTCATCCGTTTGGGAGCTACGATACCACAGACAGATACACAGACAGACACGTTAAACTTATAACACCACTCTCTTTGCGTCGGGGGTTGAAAATATATAATATAGAAGGGGGTATAAACATAAACGGTTCAAAAACCTGTAACCGGTCGGCTACGGAAAATTAACTGAAATAAAGTTTTTTTTTCATACAAAAGGTAGCATTTTTCACGCGAAGCATAATTTTGAATGTATTGACTCCTTATTTATCAAAATTGGTTCAGTATGTTAAGCGCTACGGCGGAGCACACGTAATTACAAACATAGACTGCTAGACATATATTTCGGCTCTGCCGTAGTCGGACAATAAAATAAAGCAGGCATTTTGGAACCAAGAACTACGTCTATGTATTAAAGCGGTGCATTTGAAATTATCGCGGGCTTTGAAACGCCGTACTGACTAGATTAAGAAACGATAAGGTCTGATTTTCAGATATATGATTCTTGACTATATGATTGTTTATCTGATTTGATCGATCATGTGATTGCTTAAAATTCCCTCGATATAAAAAAAAAACCAACTTGGCCCTGTATTTTCCTTTTTTAACTCAGCCTACTCAAACGATAAATTATTTTACGACACAATCAAGTTAATACTATAGTATTTTATCTCACTTGATGAAATTTAAATAAAACTTCACTAAGTTAGGTATTTTTTTGATATTTGTCCAAAAAAGGGGGTCCTTTTGTTTCCCATAAACTTATTGTTCCGAATTTCGATAGTCAGAAATTGATATCCATATAATTTATAGACATAAACCTCAATAGTCTAATTTTTGCTAAGTATAACGCTTTATAGTTCTAACATTAAAGACCTATAATATTAAGTATTATAATCACAAAAGTCAGAAAGTTGATGTCCATAACGATCAACGGTCTATCGATAATTATTCATAAATATTCTAAGGCATATATTTCAACGTACTAATGGTTGTTATTCATATCGTTTTAATGCCTAAAATGAATTACGTCTAAGATACCAAATCTATAACATCCATAGTCATATAGATAATTACTCAGAAACATTTCCAGACATACATTTGAAAGGGGTACAAGGTACTACTGTGCGGTGTCATTATGGCATGTACTTTTTATATTTTTATCGCACAGAATTTTTCTGAAATTAAAAATGGCCAAGATATTGGACCTCTAAGGCAGGTCGGTGTAGGTACGACGACGAGCGAAGCGAGGAGGAGTTTTAGTTGTACTACGACCCTAAGCGCGCGAGCCGAGCGAGCGAAGCGAGCGTGCTGCGGCAACGGCCGGCGAAGCGCCAGAACCAATATTGACACAACATCCATCGAAATTTTTACAAGTGCAAATTTTTCCGTTTTTGTTTTTGAAATCGCAGTACACCTTATCACATTCACCTTCGTCCGACATATTTGCGATCACTAAACAAAACAGTGAGCGGCATAGATACCTTTCAATCGCATCACTCCATATTCCCTCTTTATTTTTGCCCAAGTACCCACATTAATTATAAAGCAGTCTGGAAGAACGCGTTCAGTAACACGGTAGTTCAAATTTTATGTATTTTATTATTTTTCTGGGAGTGTGTTTATTTTATAGGCTTTAACATTATGAAGTGTGAAACCACCATGACATTGAATGATATGATATGACTAACTAATCAGATGACTACCAATCATTATGACTTGCAAAAAAAGACCTTAAATCAATTATTATAAACTTAACATTATGTAATTGCATACCACCGGGACATTGAATGTTATGGTTAACCAATTTTACGACTAACAATAATGATGACCTGCAAAAATCGGAACTCCAATTTATATTGTTAAATTTTATGACTTTCGACAATATGAATAGAAAAAACAGGATCTTAAATTTTATGGGAAACAATAGAGTTCCATTCCCGAAGAGTGTTACATCTCTTTTTCTCGTGCGCGGAAGGCATAAGCGTATTTCTGTCTAGGGGGCGTGTTCGACTCAAATCAAGGCTTCCCCTTAATAACCCTTTGACGCCATAGCGCCACTTGTGTTTACGCTAAACGCCGTATAAGCTTTTTTACGCTGAGTACTTTTAAGCTTAGCGCGGCAGAAACTTTAAGGCATTTCTTTAACATACATACATACATTCACGCCTTTATTCCCAAAAGGGGTAGGCAGAGCACATAAAACTTATGTTCCAGCGCCACTTTTAGCATAAATGTGGGTATAATAGATCGACGAAATGTGATGTTTTTTTTTAACTTAGAAATAAAAAAATATTCGGATAAAACATGAGTTTTTTTATGTGTTTTCTGAATTAAAGTTATTTTAGGCATTATTTGTTTACCAAGTCATGCATATTACCTACATCATGACTACCCTTGCATACCAACTTCTATGGAGGGGGGAGGGCGTCACGCTTTCCTTTGCAGCTGGCTGCGTAACATTTTCTTGTCCGTCGATCGCGTTCACAGATCCTATTCTTTTCACAACACTAACTGCGCTAATTCCCGTTTTGTTCGGTCATGTTTAGAGGAACCATTACGTGTTTTAGAACGTTTACGAGAAGAATTTGGAGCATATACCCATTTATTAGTTTGCGCAATATGAACCTGTTATGTCCGTCTGGAGGAACAGATGTAGATCTTAAATTTGAACACCTTTACTGGACATAAAAGGAGAGAATTGGGTCATGTTGGGCAACATCGGAGCTGTTTGTTTTTAGGGGTTTTTTATAAACTTTACTACTGGCATCCTTCGCCATTTCGTTTCGCAACTTCACAGGATGTGAACATACCTGCTATACTCGAAAACGTAATTCGAGACCAAAAAACCTACGACAACTATATATGTCACTGTCACTAAGTGTCAAAGTGACTTACGTCATTGTCAATGAAGCATTTTAGATATAGCCAACCTTTTTGCACTGATCATCAAATTGTAAATATTTGTTATCTAACTACAAATATTTACAATGTGTCCAACATTTTCAATATCAAAATAAGTTACATTAAAATATACGCTTTTCTAAAAAGTAAATGTTTTTTCTGCCTGATACCGTTCAAAAACATTAAAATACCCCAAAACAAACATGATTTGTTAAACATATTGTAAATATTTTTAAGTCATTAAATGGGGTGTGTGTGTAATAATAAATAATAAATGACGTGACCGTACAACACACAAAACAGAATGTAACAACGAGAACTTAAGGTGGTTCGATTTCCATAAAAAACGTTATTTGACATTCGCAGGCTAACGGCGTGGTTTTTTAAGAAAATGTGTGTCTATGACGGTCCCCCAACGCGACGACGCTTGGAAAACAAAAATATTTGAACTTACATAATATAAGAGAAATATTATTAAAATATTATTTACAGTATAAATATGGTGCTACTTTCCCGCACGTCGAAACTTTAGAGCCATAATACAGTAAAACGTTGTACGATACACGTGCGAATAGGTAATTCGCAACTCTTCTTTTAATTTATCACCACTCGTTGCGAATTTCCTATTTTTGGCACTTGTATCGAGAATAACTATTGTTAGCTTTTAGAGTTTATTTTTTGTTTAAGTTGAATTAACTTTTTTATTTAAATCGGTTTAAAACTACCAATAAATAAAATTCCTTAGAGCGGCCTTTTAGAAAGTAAAAATATACCCCCGTATACCTCAGACCAAGAAAAAAAGATCTTTTGTATACACATATTTTATTTTAGTGGCAACTGGCAACCCATGTTGGTCTTGGATTACATTTTCGAGTGTAGGGTGCTACGTAACTGTAAGAGGTAAGTTTCCAGCACGGCTATCATGATACGGCGCGCGAGCTCTCTTTATTTTTCTCGCACTATCCGTCTCTCTCTTATTAGAACACTTAGAACAAGAGGTATAGTGTGAGAAAAATCGAGAGCATGTCACGGCCGTGACATGCTCTCGATATCGATCATGATAGACGTGCATTAAAGTACAACTACAACACGCATTAATTTATGATGGGTTGCGAGTCCGGGAAACTTTGCGATTTAACAGTGATATGACACGGTTACGACGGGAAATATCGATTGGGCAAAATCACTGATTTCAACCAGTGAGTTTGAACCAGTCGGTTTAACAGCCACTTCATGCCTTGCCTTATCAAAGTGGTCACTGTATTTCCTAAAGTGTTCCAACCCCACGACTCACCAGTCCCATCATTAATTGGGCATTTTATTCATATTATAAGTATATCATGTTTATTGATCAAACAGTATGCAGTCTTCATATTATAATTTTAATTAAGTATTTTTAAATGTATTCACATAATATCTGGTTCCGAGTAATGTGAACTGTGTCATTTTTTTGTTCGCCAGCGGCGGAAATACAAACAAGGTTGGAACAATGGGTGTCTTGTTTTGGTTGTTCGGCCATCGCAAAGTTCAATATAGGCCGTTGTGTCCAGTCTGTCTGTCTCCCAGGATGTGAGTCAAGCTGAACATCAGTTTCCATAAGTTGGAATTGATAGCGAATCACAGCAACTTGTCATTTTTAGAAAGTAGGTAGTTATTATTATTAGTAGATAAAAAAAAATATGTGAGCAACCCTACAAGATGGGAAGAGTGATAGTAAGTACTAAATTGACTTTTCCATTGAAATTATTTGGTTCAATGGGGTTTGGAAACTGCATCACAAAAACTGTCACCAAGGGTACTAGGGCAGCATAAAGTGAATGGAGTTTATGGCGAGGTGACAATAGGAAGTAGGCGTTGCTCTATAGATCCCATTAGGCCTCGCCCTATCAGTAGCTGTGTCACTTTTCATTTTCAACCCCGGATTGTGAATACGAAGGTACACGAGGTAGGATAGAATTCGAAAATAATCCAGTTTATATGGTTAATTTCAAGAAGTGGTATTTAAAAGTAATCATCGATAAGTGATATCCGAGTAGGATAACTAGCGCATTAACGCATTTGTGGTATCGTTACAGTTAACTAACATAAATTACTGTGCGGTCATCTCGGTCGCCGGCTAAACCACAGCACGGGCTCGCAAACCGGGAGCGTTTTTGCTCCTTTATTAAATGGCATTTTAGTTTTATTTCCCATTTTATTACAGTTCAGTGGACTGCAATCAGTCTATGGTTGGCCTTCTAATGTAATTAAATTAAAAATCGAATGTAATTGCAATAGTGTATTGTTATGATGAGTTCTGTGTGATCGTGTTCTCTTCTGTCAATGTGTTGTCTCGTATGTGATTCAATTTCAATTAACACAGATCCCCTCTGTTTGTTTGTGTTCAGGAGGACACACACTTCAAATTTCACACAAACAAATTGTTAGGGATTTTTCCTGTTAGCCATTTTTGTTATGACACGACAGTGTGTGAAGTCGCATACGATTGGTGTTCGCATAGATTGCATTGCGCATGTGTGCGCGGTGAGGGCGTGCGGTGCTCCAACGCCCGGCAACTACCAGGGTATGAGAAGTTAGGAGGAGCAATTGTTATGCAAACTAGAAAAGTGCAAGGGTGACAGAAGATAATGTACACAAGATGCGAGAAAAAGATGACGAAAAGTTGGCGAAGCGTAGTAGCCGGGAAAAGTGAAAGTTTTATAAAAAAGTAGATCGCTATGGTAGACCTATACATTTTTATAAGCACGTATTAGGGTGAAAAGAAAAGTAAGAAAGTAGTTATATTACTAATACGAAAATGCTATACGAAGTCTAGAAAGCGAAAGTTAAAGTTGAAAGCTTTTCTTTGAATTGTCAATAGAGCTTGGAAGCAAATAAAGATTATTGATGTTATGGTTGACTAGTTAAGTAACGCCTTCGGCATTAAGCGTGTTATTCTTTAATAATCTTTACAAGGACAATAAAATGTTTATCAAATTATTTAATAACAAATTTTAAAAGTTAAATCTTTCTCGGTATATGGAATTGATGTTGTCCTATACAAGTGTATAGTTAAAATATTTAAAAGAAGTCGTTGCCAAGTCTGTACAACTCACGCACTGAGTAAGTAAGTTCAAAATCTATGATAATGATTAATGATTCTAGCTGGGCAATCTCCCACTACACACTAACTGATCGTGATCACGAATACGATTTTTTACACAGTGAAATCAAACACGATAAAAGGGTAACTCGGTAATAAATATTTAGAAAAGTAACAAAAATAAAAAGTGACCATTTGTGGCTCTAGTCTCTACACAGTTTAGAAACCAAATTTTAGACCTTTTTTGATTTCACATAGGTACCCAACTAAATAAATACTTAAGTAAAAAAATATTTCTACTGCCAATGCAGTGACCGGGTGGACTTCTAATTTGCTGCGTGTGTGTGCGCGTGTGTGTGCGCGTGTGTGTGTGCGTGTGCGTGCGTGCGTGCGTGTGTGTGTGTGTGTGTGTGTGTGTGTGTGTGTGTGTGTATGTGTAAACCTGATAATGATAACAGACAAAACATATCGGTTTGACCGGACCTTATAAGCACGTATCAAATCCCATATCAGATGCTTAATAAAAGCGACCGTGTAAAGAAGTTACAATACGGTGGAAGGAAACGGGATAGTCTTCATCTCATTCGCACCGCAACGTGTGAAGCAGACAAAAGATAACACAGGGGCTGTATTCACAGTACCAGCGAAACGCATGGCTCTATTAAAACCGGTTTAATTCAGACCTATCACTACGCAGAGCTGGTAAGGATCTTCAGGTCAATTAATACTAGCTACAAGATGAAAATACAAAATATTATCTATGAATAGGCGGGTGTGTGGGGTCCGCAAAGATTCACCGAGTCATTATCTCCTGGTGTCGTCTCGATTTGAGCACGTGACTTGTTGGAGTATCGTTTGTGTTTTTGTTACTCATCGCCACAGGACAAGGTAATGTTTTAAAAGGGCGATGTTGGTGTAAGATCTTAGTCATTTTGGTAATTCCATTAACTATGGTAACCATAGAAGGAACTAAATACTTATAATTTTATTTTAGTTTTAAAATAGGTAATTGTTATAATAAATGGTACTAAATACCCACAATAATAACCAGTTCTACAGATGCAGATCTCTCTCTCTCTCTCTAGTGTCACGATTGTCGCGAATGAAACAAACGAACAGAGTCTCTATTATAAGTTTTACCGCGTTTGCGTTTAGCTGTCAAATCCCATGCAAATTAAGGATAAAACGCAAGCGCGATCGTAAAGTTTTGTTTCGGTAAAACTTATACTAGAGCCTCTGACCAGACAAAGCAGCGAACAAACGGAAACCGGGAACCGGCGGGTGTCACTGCTGCGCACTCTTGACAAGAAACCAAAAAGACAAAACGTGTCAATGAAGCAATTATAAACCATATCCCAAATACAACAAGACTTTCAACGTAGGAACTCTCTCCGTCGTTTTGCACACGTAACCATGGCAACGGACCAAGCAGCTCCCAAGGGACCTTGTAAATACCGTGTAAAATGTACTAGGATAACAGAAGATGCAAGGTTCATCGTGTAAGGACCGATCGGGAGATTGCCGTGTTCGCGCGATAAAAATAATTGGCCCAGTCGAGTGCCCTTTCCATAAACTATTTACTTTTTTTAGAGTGGTGAGACTAAGTACGAGGCTTAAAGCCTTTAATGCGAGATATCGAAGGCGAATTACTTGAACACTGGTTGTTCGCGTGACTTTGTAAAGTTAATATAATAAGTGAGGATAAGTTTCATGCGTGGTTCTCTCAAGAAAATCATATCTGGGAGCTATACATGTAGATAAGTACATTTCGATGCTAGTGCGGAAAGTATGTCATTACGTCTCGAGTACCGAGATATACTCGCCTACGGCTCGTGGCAAGACTCGTGGCGAGTGAAGAATGACATTTCCGCACGTGTATCGAACGACGTTTTTTAATACAACAAGTAAGGAATTCGAAACTTTTATATTATTAATTGTAACATCATTGTAATACAGTTGATTAATGAAGTTGTTCACAAATCTATTTTTTTAATACAGTTCTATCTTATTTATTTTTTATTCACATAGGTAATAATTAATGGTACAATTTGTACAATTATTGAGTGGGAAAAGTGAAAAGCACTAGTTCGCGAAATCCAACTTATTCCGCACGCTAAACAGCTACGTAAAGTAGCACTTTTTGAGCAACTGTATTAAAAATATATTTGCTCACAAAATTTAAAGACAATCTGTTAAGAAATGCGACCTGTAGATGAGTACAACTGGACATCTGGAACTGGACATACGGTCATACGAACGAAATTTGGCCCATGCTAAAACGGGGAATTATTTCGCTGCGCTCGCTCGTTCAAAAATATCCTATACTATTAAACGAGCTATATTTGTATATATGCATTCACGGTCTCGAAAACGGGCCTAACGATTTCGATGAAATTTGAAATATAAGGTTGTATGTATAGGAAAATTCGTTTTCTCCGTATCTTCTCTATTTTCACCCGAGCAGAGCTTGGTCGCCCAGGGACTGTCTGTTATACCGCACCGATTTGTTTTGTGTGATCCCTGCTTGTAAATTGTATATTATTGGACGAAGTTTGTTGTAGTATTCACTCGCTCTGCTCATTTTTGACGAAACCTCGCTGTGGATATTTAACTTTTTGGATGGTTTTTAGCTTTCAATACATAACAAGTATTACAGTGATTTGTGTAAAGTGCAATTTAGCGTTGCCGGCTACGTTAGAAGCAAAAGGATTTTCTGATGTGGTGACGATTTTGGATGCACATTTCACGCCAAAACGCTGCGGGTACGTGGAGCGGTTTCATTTTTATTCTGCCACGCAGCAAGCGGGCGAAGGTCACGTGCAGTGGGCTGCGCGTCTGAAAGGCCTCGCCGCGCACCGCAGCCTATAGACGCATGCAACTCCAAAGGAGTAACATGGGCGTTGCCGACCGATCTTCGTTAGCAAACTCAGAAATTGCGTCAGATGCAGCCAACTTTAGAAACTAAAAATGGTACAATTTCTCAGTTTTGCAACAAAAGCGACGTTACTGCATTTCACCCTGGGGTCAAAGACTCGGCTGATCTATTTACGCGAAATGTTCAGGAAGACTTGCGGCATCGTAAACCATGCGCTCTGCGGGTGACTAGTATTGTTCTTCAACTACGAATAGGGTTGGCACACAAACATCTTCGCCCGACCGATTCCATTGGCCACTTAGAAGTGAACTACATAGGGTCCTTTCACGTGAATATCCATATATGGTGGATACCAGGATGCGTGAGGTGGCGAGCCGGTGAACGAGAAAAAAATGGACCAATAGGAAGTGATGCGCGAGCGCAGCCAGCTTGGTGGATTTTTCGTCGCTCACTACCTCGCAATCTCGCACAGCTCAGCCCCCCTATTCTGTAACTTGTTTTAAGCTCACCTCGACGCTCACCCACAAATATATTTTGACACCGCGATGTGTAGTACTAAGCGTAGGTAGAGGTCTAGTTTCGCGACGGGTGAACAGCGGGGTGAGCCGCGTTAGCGCTTAGCGAATAACAGCCAGTGAATACTCATCCAGCGTCCTATACCACCGTCATTTCACGCTTTATCTACGCGACGCGAGACTACAATAGAATAAACTTCCCTTCTCTTTCTACAGTGCGAGTGAGAGAGGAGTGCCAGCGGGTCTAGCACAACTGATGCTGAGACGCGACGCGTGCCGAGAAAACACTACCCTGCTCTATCTGATTTGGCCTGTGCGAGTGAGACCGGAGTCGCAGAGACGAGCGCGACGCGACTTGGCAGCAAGTTGTGCTAGACGCACTGAGTAACCCCGGACCTACAGGGCCCTTTTAAGGTAAAAGGATTAACCAGCACACAAGGATTGAGGGTCCATTCTTATACACGAGTGGCGCACACATTACACCTTTTCAGCAACGCTAATGAGTCATTAGATGGCCACCTTTTTTAAACGATTCACAAAAGCTCATTAGCAAACATGACAAACGGATTTGACCCATTGAAAAACCATTATCCGATTTTTTATCAACCTGCGGCAACCCTGCGCACATGTCACTGGCGCATGCGCACATGTGCAACCCGGCTGCGCCGGAGTGTACCGAAACTCGCTAGTTTTCTGTTAGTTTCAAAAGGGCGTAAGTCCCTTAGACAATCTAATGCAGATACGCTTTTTTTTAAGTTAAATTTCGAAATAGTCTCATAGACAACTGTCAAATGCACTCGGCGGGGGCAAGTGGGTATTACAAATGTTCACACGTCAAATGGGTATTCATTTTGAAACGTATGTTAACGGAGTAAGATTCAAATTCGTGTACAGATTTTTGGAATTGAACGTGTATAGATATGTATTTATTTTGTTAATTTAAATGCAGTTAATACGATTGGAGTTTTCTCACGGTAATGTGATATGTGCGTTTGTTTTCAGGTTGTCAAAGGCTCTAGTATAAGTTTTACCGAAACAAAACTTTACGATCGCGTTTGCGTTTTACACTCAATTTGTTTGGGATTTGACAGCTAAACGCGAACGCGGCCGTTACGTTTTGTTTCGGTAAAACTTATACTAGAGCCTCTGGTAAAGATCGAAGCCAGAAATTTAGAATAACAGTATCATGTGCATTACGAGAGCGCACAAGAAGTTAGAGAGGGTGGTCTGGACAGTCATACTCGTAAGTAGCTAAAAACAAGGTATCAAGCTTTATCGCTTTCACCCGTCTGACTGTTTCGTATGGCAGATTAAACATGACGACACATATGCGTCAAACCGCCGTAGTCGCTTTCCGCTACATACGAGGAAAACCACGGGATCGGCTACGAGCGTAGCGCGTTGCGATTCTGGGCAATGAATGTGTTAAGAGTCCCCCGGTTGGCTGAAGTCGACTCTCCATACAAACATAGTTTGGTTGTCATTTTAAGACGACATACAGGAATGTCTGGAATAACATGAAACTTGTTGTACTCAATGGGATACGCCGTGTCAAGGTCGGCAACTAGTTCCTGTCGATATAAATTAGGTATATAAAATAAATATCATCATCATCATCATCATATCAGCCGAAAGACGTCCACTGCTGGAAATAGACTTCCCCCAAATAGTGCCACAATGACCCGTCCTGCGCCACCCGCATCCAGCGGACTCCAGCAACCTTTACCAGGTCATCAGTCCACCTTGTGGGGGGTCTACCCACGCCGCGCCTTCCGGTACGTTGTCGCCACTCGAGAACCTTTCCGCCCTAACAGCCATCGGTTCTACGTGCTATGCATATAAAATAAATATATTAGAAAAAAAAGTTGCTCGTCTATTTTTTTTCTACTTTAATTCCTAGCATCAGACTATTTTCCGACCTAGATATGGCGGATCCAGCGAACGAAAAAACCATAGAAATCTAAAGCGCCGCAAAATGGCCTCACAGAATGGATGCCATTGCCATTATGCGGGGATGGGGGCGGGCTGTCAAAACGATGCCAGGCAGCCTTTTAATTCGAACATGCGCATACCGGGAAATTTTTGTTAAATAAAGGTTGTCGTTTTAAATTGAGAACCAAACTATGTTTGTATGGAGAGTCGAGCGTCCTGACCACCCTTAAAGCGACCCGGCACAATGTAGTCCAGCTCCTTATGAGTTCAACTGTACTTGACATTGATTATGACCCGATTAGTGCGAAGCTAAACTTGCATCATGACGGTAAGTGCAACATTCCTCGTTGATTGGGGTACTACACCAATGCACAAGGTAAGTTTGATTGGGCCCTATTGCAGGTCGGCCGGTAATGACCGTCTTGTTTGCGGCATGTAAATATCAACACGCCGATAACGGTTATTCATACAACGCGTCTGACGGGCATAGAGTCCAGAGGAATAACAGTAGGTACTATTGACAACACAGCTAACTGACCAAAACGACAACACTGTTAACTGACCATCCTGTGTTTTTGTAGAACGTTATTACAATGCACTTAAGGTGCACCGATGGTCAGTAGCTGTGTTGTCGATAGTAATAAGGATATATAAACACAGGATGGTCAGTTAACAGTGTTGTTGTCGTTTCAAACGACAACACTGTTAACTGACCATCTTGTGTTTATATTTATATAGAACCTTATTACAATGCACTTAAGGTGCATCGATGGTCAGTTAGCTGTGTTGTCGATATTACCTACTACAAAATAATTGGCAACTTGTAAAAAAAAAAACACGGTGCTTTTTGAACCAGTTTTGAATTTAAAAAAAATCTAAATTCAAACATTTATTCGTGATAGCAAATGTGTGGATGATGGATGGTGGATCAAATGTTTGTATGAGACCAGCTACAATGAGAGCTCGTAAATAGACAATATAGAGGGTCAAAGGCAGAAAGCTCATAGAAATTGACGTATTATGACGTCATAGTATTTCTACTAACCGTTGAATGGCAAATTACGTTAATTGCTGTTTTGGTCGTTATATACCTACTGCGTTTAAGTACATAGTTTTCATACATTATTTTTTTAATTAAAGTTTTTATTGGTTTTTATATTTGGTCCTGGCCGATAAAAAAAATACATACTTTTATGAAGGTTAAGTCTCATATCTTTTTATTATTATGATTGTAACTATTATATATTTTGTAATATTATATGCTTTATTGAAATAATTTGATGGTTTACTATGAAAAGTAACAACACTACGTTATAAATTTGAACATGAGTAAAGTACAGTCGACTACAAAGAGATGGACACGGCCAAAGTTACAAAAATATGTATACACGACCTTAATATTAAGGCAATAAAGTCGTGTATATATATTATTGTAACTTTGGCCGTATCGATCTCTTTGTAGTTGACTTTACCCGATTAGAAATTAGATATTCTTACCCGTGTGGTGTCGGGTTAGTTAAGGCCTCCACCCACCGAACGCGAGTCGTGCGCGGCGCGTGTCGGGCGCGGTTGAATCGGTATATTCACACCGCAAGCGGGCGGCGTGTAGCAACGCGGGGGTACGCGGCGGGCCCGCGCGGGCCCGCGCTTCACACGCGACGCGCACGACACGCGGCCGCGTTGCCGAGTTGTAAATTTAGCGCCGCGGGCCCGCGTTCGGACCGCGTTCGATGTGTGTTTGAAGTGTGGTTTCAATGCTTTACAACTTGCGCGGGCCCACGCAGCACACGCGCCTCGCACGACACGCGTTCGGTAGGTTTTTCCTTTAGAATAGCTAATTCCCGGAAATTATCATTACATAGCGCGGTTTGCCAGCGTGTAGCCATTAGCAGGAGCTGTGTATGAAAACCATCAACACGGGTAGCTAAAGCGAGAAGAGGCATGACAAAGCACCATTTTTGTTTAGTCATAAATCCGATCTTTTTTTCTTGGTCTTTTATAATACTTACCTATATGCATTAAACCATTCATGTTGCATTCATTATTTTAATGAAGTCAAGTTAAGACTACCAATCAAGTAAAAAAAAACTTAACATGCGGTTTTTTGCCAAAAGTTGTCAGTAAATTATAAATGCGAAAGTTTAGATGTTTGGATGTTTGGATGTTTGTAACTCAATCACGCTTAAACGGCTGAACCGATTTGAATGAAATTTTGCACGAAGATAGTTTATAGCCTGGATTAAAATATAGTATAGTTTTTATCCCGGGTCCACGCGGACGAAGTCGCGGGCGGAAGCTAGATAAATAAAACTTTATTTTGTTACAACAGAAGGTAATTGTACAACAAAGTGTTGTTGAACCTAGTCACACAGTTATCTAGTTGTTATGTATACATGAGTAAAACTTCCGCTGCTGCGGGTCTAATCACTCAGTTTGGTCTCTACTAACACTGCAAAGCGGCTTGCTTTCATTACAAAGTGCAGGTTTTGGCGAGAAAATCGCCATACAAGTACGACTAGTTTTAGTATCGCGCCTTTTCTCCCGAGCGCGTCTTGTGCTAGCCATGCGTTGCGAGACCATGGACAATTTCTCAGTGGCTATGGGAAAGA
Organism: Epinotia bilunana; assembly: GCA_947049275.1. NCBI lineage: Eukaryota > Metazoa > Arthropoda > Insecta > Lepidoptera > Tortricidae > Epinotia > Epinotia bilunana. Next base: position 15,961,968 of record OX346268.1, on the reverse strand, counting down.
TGACCAGCTGCACGGCCATCAAGATAAACTATCCGTCTCTTTCTTCTTTATAATTATTCGGTTGCCGAAGGAGTGGGTTATGTTTTTCGAACGTATGTATGTATGTAAGCGTGTATGTATTATTCTTTTGCACGCACTGCAGCCCAAACCGTTTGACGGATTTCGACATATAAGATGTCGTTTTCATCGTAGGGGGCAACATGGGCTATAAAATTTGTAAAAAACTGTTGGGTTTTTCGAAAAATCTTTTATTTCAATTGCTAGAAAGAGACGAATAGTCAGTCTATCTTGCCGCGACACACAGTTCGCAGACCGTCCCGTGATAGCCCTGCTGGGCTAGCAAGTCCGTCGCCGCAACGCGAAACTATGAAATGAGAAAGAAAGAAAGAATAAAGAAATAAATATATTTATTTGGTGTGATATCATGTTACATGTGTGTCTTACAATTGGAATTCACCAAAATGGATGCCACTCAGCATAGGCCACCAGCAATACATGCTAAAGGCGCTGGTTTTTAGTTTTTATAACTTACTAGCTTCCGCCCGCGACTTCGTCCGCATGGACCCGGGATAAAAACTATCCTATATTTTAATCCAGGCTATAAACTATCTTCGTGCAAAATTTCATTCAAATCGGTTCAGCCGTTTAAGCGTGATTGAGTAACAAACATCCAAACATCCATACTCTAAACTTTCGCATTTATAATATTAGTAGGATAATTTTATTATAACTTAAACGTAACAGAACTTCATAAACGAGAAGGAGAGGTCAATGATCAATCAAGTGTTTACAAATCAGGTCTAAGGTAAGTAATGTACCTAAGTACTCGTATGATGAAATGCAGGTGTAGGTATGATGTCATTTACAAATATTGAAATGAAGAGCTATGTGGATTGTCCGCTTATGCATTAGATATTTGTCTGTGTCTAGAAATCTACTCTCTTTCTAATTTGCACTGAAGACGAAGTTGCTTTGAAGTTGCTGAGCCGCGATGCAAGTTGCCAGCAAGTTGCCCTAGACCCGCTGGGGCTGACTACTCCGTATAGTATGTGTGGTGTGCGTGTGGCACGCGGATGTGACGGCTAAACATCGTGAATGGCGTCGTTAACGCGCCTGCGCTGTCGGTACCGGCGGGGAAACGAAACTTCTGCGAACGTTACACAGGAAAACATTCCTGAAAAATATGTGTTAGGTTTCGTGTTTAGATTAAATTTGTGACGTCATGATATCCTTCATCAGATATGAACATCTGTAATATCTGTATTCGGACGGGATGATTGACGAGGGACGATTAATGGACAAAGAATTTGGGTGTAGACACTACATAAAATAATCAAACATGATGTGATTTCTTAGAAAAATTGAGAAAATAATCACAAAGTATATAAGTGTCCAAAGTTTTAAGAATATGTACTGTCCATTTTCCGCACTTTCATAAAACGATTGTCATTTTACGATGACTCTCGAGGATCGTGACGTCACGACCTGCTAGCGTTTTCTCTCTCTAACAAACAACATTAAAACGGTTGTGCGTTCGTAATTAATAGAGATATTTGAATGGGATTTTAGTCACTAGGCATTATTTTTTGCCTTCTTTCTTTTGAAGTAATAATACATTTTGAGTCTACACCCCTATTCTTTTTAAGCGAATCGCATGGCATGCGTTTTACTATGAAATGAGCCTGGCTAGCAGGATCGCGTTTATGGTCGGTCCCTCTCGCACTAACATAGCAGCTAGCGAAGGACTAGGCTGATGTTATATATATGGTGGTTGGTTAGCACATGCAACGCTCAGCATGAATCGCGTCGCGTCGTATGGCAAGCGGTCCTTGCCTTCTGCGAGAGCGTAATGGAGAAGAAGGAGGCAGCCGAGAGACTGAGGGAGGCAACCTCCGAAGATCCCGGTCGCCGACGGCGAACCGGGCGGAGGCGGCGAGCCTACAACCGCCACCTACCCCTTAACAGTGGCCAGGGCCGGCAGACTTGGGGAAGTCTGCCGGCCGTATCACTAACTGGCCCGAGATGGCGTTGCGCGTGTTCCCGCGCGCTATTCCGTAGTCGTCGCAGGAAGGGTTGAATACCTCACCCTCCTGCCACAGAGCTAGGGGCCTCCCACCAGGCCAATCACCGCCGGGTCGCGGAAGAGTGCTTCGGCGTACCCGTAACCCGGCAATATGGTGATGAGGTGGAACACCGTGGGGTTTTAGACGGTAGTCCGGGTGGTTCCCGGGAGCCCGTCATACCCGTCCTGGCTGCCCCGGCCGGACGGGATGCGTAAAGGCATTTCCCCACGTATTCCCATCATAAGGCGGCGCGCGAGCTTTCTCGCGGCGAGATAAACTATCCGTCTCTTTCTAAGTGTTCTAATTAAAAAGAAACGGATAGATCTCGCCGCGAGACAGCTCGCGCGCCGTTTTATGATAACCGTGCAGATACAGCGCGTTGCATGATTGCTTTTAGCTAGCTTTCTAACCAATATATAACTAAAGATTATGAGACGTGTCAGTGCTACGCAGATATATTTACGATACACTAAAATCTTATTATAATAACCAAATCAATCATGTACACAGGTACAAGGATTCAATTCTGGATTTTCCAGTACTAGGATTGTAGGTACTTACAGAGGTACCTACAATCCTAGTACTGGAAAATCCAGGATTCCTCAAAGAGGCATAGGTACATTAGGTACAACTCCTTCCTAAAATATTAATCTTATCTTGCTAGAAACCATCTTTTGCGAGACAGATAAAACATAAAAGCAATTTCAACTGAACTATTCGCAGAAAATTGCGCTGTTATATGTAAATTTGATTCCCAGTTAAAATTACCAGGAGACGATAACCACGTGGAGCCGTTCATACTTTTCCCTAAATAACCCGATTCGTAAGTAAAATAAACACAACCTTGACCGGGTTGGGATAGGCGGACAGGTTTGTATCGATAGTACGGATCACCTGCTGTGTACTGTCGGAAAATAAATTGAATTGATATTTTATCAAGTTATTTTTTTTTATTGTACCTACCATAGACACAAGGATCAAAGCACAAAGAAAAATAACTGACCAAGAATCCAATATTCTGTGCACTTCGTTTTTGAAGAAGCGTCGACAATATAATACTCGACTTCTGCGGCGCTACCAACGAACTTCGAAAGTCGAAGTTCGTGTATTTCCATCCCTATCGCACTCCCTTACTCGAGTGACAGGGATGCATTATTACGAACTTCGACTTGCGAAATTCGTGGTAGCGCCGCTGTTTTTTGAATAAGATGAAATATCACGATGAGACAATTGCTTAATTCGATTCTATTTAGAATAAAATCTATTCCCAATAAGCAGGATCGTTTACGGGAATTCTGACACTACACTTGAAACCATAATTAGATTCCAAAAAAATAACCTTAAAATTGACATTAAAATCTAATTATGGTTTCAAGTATAGGCAAGAATAATGAGACACATAACACATACTGTGCACTTGTTTTGTTTAATTTCCTTATATTCTGTTCATTCAATAATAAATGTGGATGAATGAGGTAAAAAGAACCTGTAATGATTGTGCGACATTTACCTGCTCACAAAATAATTTGTTCTCCATAGAAACCTTCCCCGTTTTTCCTGTCCATACCCGCCCACATGAGTTTATCGAGCATTAGTTTAATGCCCATTCCCACACTCGTTCCCACTCGGTACCACCTCATTAACGAACGATTTAAAACACTATTCCATTCTCGGAAACCCGTGGACTACTGGAATCTTACAGGAAAATCTGAATCCATTCAATATAGTTTCAAATGAACTTTGAATAGGACAGTAGCTTGACAGATCTAATCTGTAACTTGATGTTTCGAGGGCACTGGCAAATTATAAGTTAATTTTCTGCCATTTTAATAAATAGTTATTTTATAGATTATAAAAACTACCAATTGTATTTACACACGTGAAAAAATGCAAACTGCTAGAAGAAGGAGGCTTATTATTTATGGCGATAGAAACTAACCAATTTTTACTTAATTTAATTTTGAATATCGCGGCTTGATAATAATTACTAACATCCGTCTTTAGTATTATGACATTGAATGAGTTAAAAAAAGTGTTCCTGGCTCCCAATCACACCAGTTCCTTTACCTCAAAAGAACATTACTTGTTCAAGTTTAATATGAATTGTACGTGGCAGGTAATAGGTAGTAGTTCTCCAAAAGCTATAAAAAAAATCTTCTATATATTTCTCATGGAAGAAGCTCCTTATCGCTTATCCCATATTTTCTAAGTAATAATAACGCTTGTACCAGGATACTACGTTCTTAAAAGATGTTATTTTTAGCCATCTATCAGCGCGCCTGCCGTACTGAGAGCAATTTGTCAAGCAGTCTGCAACACTCGGATTATGGGTGCAATGTGTTGCCGACATCTCGCTAAAAGATTTATGATTATGGTCCATCATCACAAATTACTGGCAACAATTCCTTACAAGCTATTTTAATTAAATAAATCTATATATTTGTAAAGTAACTATATTGGACCCGATTCTACGTGCACATGGCTTACTAGCCTAAAACCAAATTGTCTAATTTTTAGACATAATTTAGGCGGCAGATTAAAAACGACATATTCAGAATAGCATTTAGGAAGCTAAGTAAGTTGTATAAACCGCCTAAAATAAGAAACTTCAGATTGAGAGCTATTTGTAAAGTAGGTAGGCAGGTAATTTTGTCAAGTTGACGTAGCTATCCTAGTTATCTAACTGAGTTATGAATGTGATCAATTTGTAGTAGCAAACATATTTGTCTTTAGTTTTAGGTATAGATCAATTTCAATCATTTCAGTCGAGTAACCGAAAACCGGAGGAAAATTATGAGTCAGGATAATTTCTCCGATCTAAATCTACACAGACTAAGAAGCCTAAGCCAACTAGAGTTCGTACCTACACTACCAGGCTCCCAGAAGCGGCTAGAGGTCCGAAAGCACTAGACTCTGAATACAAGCACTACACACATTCGCAGGACACACACATTACTCAAACCAGACTCTGGGCGGTAACTTACGCAAGCGCGAATACTTATCAAAAAACTTGTACCTACGAGTGGGCCGATAAAACTGATGCTTATTGCCTAACTAGGTACGCATTACCACAATACAAACTGTTTATTACGTAAAATCGTCGTTTTATCAAAAGGAAATTTAAATAAGTACTTAACTTAAAATTTCAATAACTACATCCACGGATTTGATCCCAATCTTTATATAGGGTCACGTCACCCTTGAATCGAAGTCTTTGCATTCATTTTTATTATTCAATCTGGGGGCACGGTAGTACCCCCGCCTAGACGCCCCAAGCGAAGCGCAAGGGCACTATCTACCTTTTCTCGACGCGCTTGGTAAAAATAACTACAACTTAGAAAAGTTGAGAAACCCCTGACATTTTCATTTCAAAGTCCAATATCTCAAAAACGGCTGAATTTTTTTAATGAAACATGGCTAAGAACACTCGAGATAAAATTATCAATGACACAGAAAAAAAACTAAACGAAAATCGGTTCATCCGTTTGGGAGCTACTATACCACGGACAGCAGATACACAGACAGACACGTTTGACTTATAATACCCCTCTCTTTGCGTCGGGGTTTAAAAAGAACGACACTGTATGGTAAGTACATCGAGTAGAGGCAAACCACATCAGCTGGTATCCGATTTAACTACTACGTAAGTTAAATAGTTGACAAGGCGATATAAATATGGGACCCCACAGACAAACGGAGGCCATAGCAACTCCTAAACTAATGGCACTGTGAGCTGTAGACATCGAAACCTTTACTTTTTATGGTTCCGTACCTCAAAAAGAAAAAAAGGAACCCTTATAGGATCACCTTGTTGTCCATCTGTCCGTCCGTCCGTCTGTCAAGACCCTTTTTCTCAGGAACGCGTGGAGGTATCAAGCTAAAATGTATACCAAATACTCAGGTCTACTGTCCCCTGGAGCTGTGAAAAAATCAAACTTCTAAGCCAACGCAATCAAAATATACAGCCGTTTATGCCGGAAATTTCCGCAAATTTTCGAAACTCGCAAGGGAATCGAAACCTACAGGGTACTTCCCGTGAACTCAAAATCTTGAAATTTGATACGAAGCAACGTCTTATAGTACAGATAAAGGAAAAATTGCGAAAACCGTAAATTTTTAGTTATGTAACAAAAAATGTACGGTTTTCGCAATTTTTATTATATGGTGTCATATAATAAAAATATTTTTAATCACTTTAAAGTTATTACTTATATACCTACAGGTTTGTACGGAACCCTCGGTGCGTGAGTCCGACTCGCACTTGGCCGGTTATTTTATTTTGATTTTATTTAGAAAAGCGGAATCGACAAAAAACACTTAATTATTGAACCTGCTCACTAAGTTTCAGGAGAATATGTTGAGAAATGCGACCTGAGGCTCTAGTATAAGTTTTACAGAAACAAAACGTTACGACCGCGTTCGCGTTTAGCTGTCAAATCCCATACAAATTGAGTGTAAAACGCAAACGCAATCGTTAAGTTTGTTTCTTTTAGAGGAGACCAGCCGCACATCCGGACGTACGACGGTACGAAAGAATTTTGGCCCAAGCTCGCTCATTGAGCTACACAAGACTACAACGTGCTTGGCTCTATGAAACCCTCTCACGAGACTCACCAAAATACATAGTTTATGGTCGGTCGGCAGTAAAAGCTTGTTCCAAAAAAATATGTCAGAAGCTTTGTCTTATTTAAAATTGTCGTCATATAAAGAATGCTTGAGTCACCCGCTGGTATCCTAGTTCAAACTATGAGCCTAGAAACTTATTGGTTCTTTTTGACTAGTGACTAGCGAGAGGGTTGTTTTAAACTTTCTCGAGGCATTCGCGGCCCATGCATTGTCTAGACATGCTTTCTTGTCCCCGACTCATGTATGTTATGAGTAGTTTGACCATGCTGTTCGGCCTTATGGCCCCCTGGTATATATATTGTTATGTTGGCTTTAGAAAACAATGTAGGTACGTACGCAAGCTCGTACGAAATATGTTTTACAATTTACTTTACGGAGCGTTCCAACTTTTGACACGCGCGTACAGTCAAACTTTAAAGGCGAAATACCTACGCCATACGATTAAATAATAATAAGGCGAACGAAATTGTCCGTATCGGTATTACTTAAGTTTAGCGAATCGGCAGTGGGCGGGGCACATTGCACGTAGAACCGATGGCCGTTGGCGCGGAAAGGTTCTCGAGTGGCGACCACGTACCGGAAGGCGCAGCGTGGGTAGGCCCCCCACAAGGTGGACTGATGACCTGGTAAAGGTCGCGGGAGTCCGCTGGATGCGGGTGGCGCAGGACCGGTCATTGTGGCACTCTTTGGGGGAGGCCTATGTCCAGCAGTGGAAGTCTTTCGGCTGATATGACGATGAAAGAAATCGTGATTCATGGGAAGTTATCATTCGCCCGCGACTTGGTCCGCGTGAACTCCCCCGTATTCCCAATTACAAACCCGTGATTTTCGAAATAAAATGTATCCTTTTTTAAATCTAAGGCTATAAAAGCAACTTTTTATCTGAATCCGTTCGACTGTCTGTGCGTGACTGAGCAACAAACATCTAATCATCTAATCATTCACATTGGTAGTATCAGTATAAAGAAGGTTAACCAGGGATTAAACACAGCAATAGCCAAGCCCTTCACAAGGTGGATGATGACCTGGTAAATGTCGCGGGTGGCGCTGGAGCGGTCATTGTGGCAATCTTTGGGGGAGGAATATTTCCAGCAATGGAAGTCTTTCGGCTGATATATGATGATTGATTAATATACGTCACGTCAGTATACCGTGTAGGTATAACGCGTACGCGCATACCTTTGCGATCCCGATCTTATCTCAATACGTCCATGGAGTTCTCTCAAATTGGACCCCTTCATGTGCAGTCGAGTTCTCAAATAAATATACAGACAACTATAAATATATTCTTCATAAATATCTGTACACAGTCCTTATTGTTACTGGCATAACACGCATGTGTAAGTATTGAAACTATTGAAAGGTTGGCTATATAGATTATTTGGTCCTTCGAACCGGATATTCAAATATGTATAACGAACGAGGCACTGGTTCAGATAAAGAAGAAACAAAACTATAATAAATTCAAAGACACTAAAAGATATAAAATGTGCAATCTAATCTCAATATGATTGGAGAACTCAACTGTAACAAGTGGATTGTAAGGTCTAGTCACGTGGCTAAAATGAATTCATAAGTTCTGCGAAAAGGCTTAGGTATCAGTAATTTTGTCCGAATAGAAATACCGAACAAATCGAATCATTAACTACCAACATGGAAGTATTGTGGGATCATCATCAATTTCCGGACTCTATCACCACATCATTCCTTCCTATTAATTTCGTTTCTCACTCAGTCCACCCAGGCCTACCTCATTCTAATACGGAACCTTCAGAACGCACACACACCCACTTTCTTTTACCCCACACGAGCCGTCCCACAAGAAACCAGACACTGACGCCAGTCTCAAAGAAATCACCAAACGGGACCGGGAACGCAAAAACAAACAACCGAAATTGAAAGCGAAATTTCAACGAACCCGACTCACGCTACCGTTCGCAAAAACAACGCACTTGTAACATTCGAAATTAAACTTAAACGTAATGCGTTAGATTGCGTTTTGGCTTGCAGCGGTGGAGCGTTTGCAGTTATCTAAATCTTCTAAGCGTTTAATTATGCGAGCTTGTTCAGGGTTGACGAAACGGCGGATGGATTTTATTACCGGCTACTTATTATGTCCTGGTACATTACGAATAATGCACTAGGATATTGTCAGTTTAATCTACGAATTCAGTGCAGTTGTTACGAATTTATAGCTTTTAAGGAATTTAAAACATACCAATATCGCTAATGTTTCATACTACAATAAGAAAAAGCATCCCTCCACCGAAGAGTACGTCTTTGTCAACCATGTTCCAGACAAAATTTTGGGTATGCCCGTACACATAAATACCACGGAATAAAAATAATTTGTAGCCGTAACAGCATATGTAAAATTGGTGACAACCCAAAATTATTTATAGTAGATAATGAATTTATTACAATCTAGTGCAGATAATTTGGTGAGAATTCCGAAATTATTTATAGAAGATAAGGAACATCGCTTTATCGCGAGATTTTTTGTGTGTAGCTAGGGTCTTCGAAACGTAGTCCCCTGTTTTCTCCCTGAATAATGGCAGTAGAACAATCATTTTTTTTCAGATTTTCCGCTGTGTTCAAACATCCAGAAAACCATTTTGACTAGATTATTTTAAAAAAGGAAAACATAGTAACACGGCCAAAGCCTACACGGTCAAGGATTGGAGAAGAAATCAGGGAACTACGAAACGTGGATTTTATGTAATTTTAATAGGTATTTTCGGTTCAAGCTGCAGTTGTCTCTATCGCGCTCTGCGGCGGCGGGCTTGTGGTTGGCGAGACAGCATTACATTTAAAAAAAAACCTATATCTCAATTATCTTGACCTTAGTGTTTCCTCTTAATGTCAGCTCGTAGTCTCGTAACAAGATGGCAAAGAGGTTGCGTGGGATCGGAGTCGATGGAGGGCCTACTTTGAGCTACACCGACATGAGCTTATCTCTTAAATAAGGGAAAAAGAGAAGAAAACAACTACTTACAAGCATACCCCAACTAACCCCAGCCCTAACTTCTCGTACAAAACCAGCAATGAATGAATGCATGAAGCGACAGAATTCCGGAGTAAAGGAACAATAGTATAAGTTTTAATCTGGCCTTTTTTATTTTAACGGCCGGGATCCAGTTTGCCTCCCCCCAGTACTTCCCCTTCGTCGCCGGCGGCAGACATGACAGCCACGGCAATTTGCGTGAGATTTTGATCTGCGTAAAGAACTTTTTTAAGGATATTAAGTAGGAAACTCATCGTTATAAAATTTACGAAACTGGCGAGGTAAAAATATGGGTGCATACAACTTACTCATAAATATGTCCCATTTTAACTCTTATATCAGAGTAGGAATCAATTAAGGTTTTAGTACATATTTATGAGAGGATGTTATCGATACATATTTTTGCACTTGACTGTACTGTGTTTTATACTTTATTACTATCAGAATAAAACCGAAAGTCACATTATGAGTAAATAGGTACAAATGTTATGTCTATAACTTAAATTAACAGAGTTATTATAAAACTGAGCAAGCCGTAGACGTTCAACAACTAGCTAATTGATAAATCTTTTAATAAATAGGTTGTCTGGAAGAGATCGCTTTAAAGCGATAAGACCGCCTGTTGTTACCATCATTGAAGCATTTTTTTTTGTAAGATGTTTCTCTCTTGTCGTGGTTCAATAAAGGGAATTTGTTATGATTAGTATTATGCTCCTTAACAAAATTATTTTAACGTAACACTTAACTATGCGATCATTCGGTGTCTGTCCATCTGCCACACCCAGTTTTTAGAACTTAACCGAACTTGAAACTCGCATACTTCGTAACATAAAATCACAACAAAATTATGCATTTACTTAGAACTCTATCGTTAACCAAGAGACCAAATTAATCGTCAATCAATTCAAGCACTCGACGGAATCTCTTTACAGCGACGAGGTTCTACACACGGTAATCATTAAAAACCGCTGACCGCTTCGCCCCAGACAGACCAAAATAAGATTAGCCTCCGGTTACGCAGAGATGAGAGTCTCGGGGGTCAAGTTATGCTAGATATTTATCAGTTTTAAGAAATGTTTGTGAATATACAGGCTGAACATTTTCGGCCGCGGGTGTAATTTGGCGAAATTGCTTTTCGCACAAGTAATAAACGGGGTGAATGCACTGTCATTAATTAGCTCAGAATAGAGGATTGCAAACTATAAACATAGTAAAGTTATCTTGAGATCATAGGCATGGGTATTAAAACCGCATTAAAACTTTTACGGACACATTCCAACTGGAATTGTTTTGCAAAAGTAAAAAAACCAGTCGAAATTTAAAAACATCTTAACACCAGACTCTCGCGTCTCATTTTTTTTTAACGATTACTTTTTGGCGTTTCGGAAATCAATTAAAACTAAATAAAAACATTTATTACGTTTCGACACGGGTTGCACCGGCCGCGGTCTCAAATGACTCAAACGATAGAGGAAAAGATATGAAAATCGGTTTATACGTGCTAAAACACTAGGCAATATTTGGATCTAAGAACATGTTAATTTACATATCCAATTTGTCAAAATTTAACATACTTACTTTACTTTACTTACTTACTTTTATTTATAAATCTACATTAAGTAAATACTTGTATGGTTAAGAACCAACAACTCATGCAGAAAATGGCAAAAAAGACAGGTAGAAATATGATAATATGTTATTAAAAATGCGATCTTTGTCATGTCATTTTGATATCTATGCTTAAGTAAATACTAAAGTAAGTAGTAGCGATCTCAGAATGAGCATTAGACCACCCCTGTTCCCTATAAGACAGGTTTACCTAGTTTAGGGCACAGCAGACCGTTCCTAGGTTTATCTAAAAATAAGTGCACTCCGTATGTACCATATGATTAAGTTAGCTGATGTACTGATTCTACAATAAATATATATTCACTTTAAAAAAAATATACTCGTAAAAATAAAATAGTAAGAGTCGTAAGTTCTATAAATACTACAGTAAAAACGCCTGTTGTTGAAATATGTGCAATTAACACTTCCGATAAAATTTGCTTTTTCTATTACGACAGGAACGCTATGATGAGATAAGAAAAATCCTTTCAATTCTAAATGAAACTCATATTAAATGTTTTAATTTCCGTTATTTAGATATTTTTCAAAGCTAATTCTAAAGGCTCATTTATGAACCTGCTGTACATCTCGCACAAAAAGATAACAGAAAATGCCGGTATCCTATTCGCGAATCATGATATATATAATCAACCGATTTTATTATCAAGTGTAAGATTATTAAAAAATGTATCAGATCAGCGTATGATATATTCTAGTAGGAATATTAAAATAAAATAATGTTTTAATAGGTCTAATAATAACCGTCAAAAACCCTAATTCAATGACCTGTTGATAATAATTCTCATCTATACACTTAGCCCTTTTTTTGACATTGTATCTTATAAGATACACAATTTTTGAGTTTTTTTTGTATTCTTGTAACAGACAATTTTTTTTTGCTCTACAAGGCGCAAATGAGGCTTTAACTCACATTTTTTTGTTATTTGCCAAGAAAAGGGTTAAAACTCAACATCCATAAAAAACATCCATTAAAATAAAATACACCTTAAAAACAATCCGGCACTTCAAGTAAGAATAAAGGGTGTTCCTATATAAAATAATTTCGCATCAAGATCCAAAAAAAAACACCAAATTATTAACGTAAAAAACTAAACACACTCGTAATTCGCGTCCTTTAAACAAAGATCTCGGCACCATTTTTTTTAAACCGATAAAAATATCCAAAAACTCACCTCAAACTAAAACACCCCATCTTACAGCATGCCAAACACTCACACACTTCACTTCAGTTAATGCACCTCGCGCGCCAACGCGCTTCCTCAGACTGAACTGGCTGGCTGGCCCACTCACGCGCAGCCTCCCGCCATCCCCACCATTCATGAAAACTACCACTCAATGGAGCTTTCGGGATTCGCGTATGGGCCGTTACCCTCCTACCAATTTGTCACAACGACTTTGTTTGATCTAGGTACATTTATATTAACTGAAGTAGACTATATTGGACATTAAGGCAATTACAAAATGTCACAACAACTTGGAAAAAATATATCTATAGATGTAATGTAGAAATAAGTTTTCTTAAGAGCAATAAAAAGCTTAATAATTTATTTTTTAGAAAGAACCATGCAGCAAATAGTTGTTGTGACAAATTGCCACGTGTGTAATGGCCTAAATGTTGCGACTACGTAATATTGCGATCATGGGGGCGGTAACCTAATACGTGGTTCGGAAACGTGACAGGACATGATTAACATAGCGACCTGTTACCAGGCATGTACAGTCAGCAACAGAAGTAGCTACGCAAAATAACACGCTCAAAATGATCTAGACAGTCCTTATCCTTTTGACATTAGAGTCGTATATGTAGGTCATTCTGAGCACTTGACCCGCGTAGCTACTTTTGCTGCTGACTGTACGTAGGCTGTTAATTTTTATTTTATTGAAGAATGTATCACTTACATCATTATTATTTTTATGCCTCGTCGGTGGCAAACAAGCCTGCGGCTTGACTGATAGTACCTAAGCAATCACCACAGACTACGGACGCTTACAACCCAGCATACCTATTTCCCCTTATTTCTTGATCCCACTTATTAATAATATCTAAAAAATACAAAATCAATTAATATTTAGGTTTTTGAGTAGAGATTGCACAACAGCAAGAAAGTTTACACATCGTCCTACAACTATAATTTTTACAAAGCAGGTTCATTCATGGTTTAAGGAGGCTATTCTTGTAGAGGAGGGGTCTTCTAGATACAGGACAAAAGTTAGTTAGTAATAAATTCGATTTCCCTGGCCAAGTGTTTGACCTGACCGTCATAAAAGTTAGGTAGGCTAAATAGATTGTTCCTCACAATATAACGAAATTTGGCATACCTAATATCCTCTTCAACTTCCGTGACTTAAGGGAAGTGGCTACGCACGCCAGATGATCGTTTTTGAAACACTGAAAATAATATTATATAGATTCTTCATTAACTATATTGTAACACGGCAAACCTCCGCCGCGCGGCTGCTAGCGCACTGGCCAGCGAGAAAGAAAAAACATAGGATTTTCACGGCCGTGTTTTGTTTTTTTCTTCGGAAAAATAATTGCTGAAAGATTGGATTGAGATTTCTTCTATTTTAAAACGTAAAAACTAATGTTTTATGTAATGCACATTACCTCTGTTTATAAATAGTGTATATAGTTAATGCATACAAGGGCTGCCACTTAAGCAGGTATGTTTTGTATCAAGTTCTGTGCTCTGTATATTTTTTGTTTGTTAAACCCAATCCAAGCCTCATTTAGCCGTCACTGGTCTAAACCTTATGAGGCGCGGATGGGTTTGAACCTGAGCTAATAAAAAGGATTGCTTCCAGCCCTTTATGCCTCGTAGTCTTCAAACTTGATCACTGCTTGGCTGCTGGATATACCTACGTCTGCGCTACCGCCTCCGAGCAACCTAAAGGCGAGCCCTAGACCTACCCAGCCCAGCGAGAGCTCCGAGGCTATTTAAACTGCAAACGTCTCATCTGAACTTTTCAGGCCAGTGACTTTTAGTTGTAACATTATGCCTCTGTACTGACTGATTAATTACCCAATTTGTACATATATCTTCTTCATTTTTATTATTATATTTTATTGTAAATAAAATATTAGTTTTATTTTCACCCGCCGGCTAGCCGGGCTACATTGGCGCCCATAGGGTTATTCAGTCAGTACGTGGGTCTTAAGGACTTGGATTGGGTTATGTACGTACTTGTAAATACTACTTATACGTGTTTGTACATAACCAGGTTTTAGTTTTAACGTGTAATTCTGTGTATTTTGTTTTCCTTTGTGTACCTATAGGTTACATTGTATATATATATATCTACTTTGCAGCTTGCATTTCATCTTTATGTACATAATATGTTTATGTACAATTTAAGTGTGTGTTAGTGTATTTGTATGTTGTTAATAGTTTGTTACTGCTCTCTTTGTACTCCGGTCATTCTAGTTTGTTAATATGGAGTTCTCCCGTGTAAGTGTAAATATGTTAAATAAGCATGAACTTATTTACGAAATAACTATCCGTCATGAGAAGCCGCTCAATACGGTTGTGGAGCTGCGTCAACAGTTAACTAGCTTGTTGGGTAAATATGTAGCTGAGGATTTACCTACAACTTTTTCAGTTAGCGATGACTTGACAGGCACTGAAAAATCTCTTTCCTTTATGGAGGACAAAATTGTACTTTACGTAAGTTCTACTGATGTAAATCTTGTAAATAAAATTCAATCATTTCTGGTACATATTTATATGCGTCTTCAGCGTATTGACGTCTCGGAAGCTGAGGAAGGCGAATGTAGTTCTTACAAAAGCCTTGTAACTAAATTTAGTGCCTTGAAGTCGCGTTTTGATTTGAAAAATGGCAGTGGTAGCAATACCTCGTCTAATACGTATGTAACCGCGAGTTCTGAAGGATGTATTGAGAATAAAGTGATTGTACATTGCGACAGGGGGGTAACTAGTGAGTTTCGTAAATTCACATACTCGGGTAAGGGTTGTCCGCGTAATTTTGTGCAGAAGGTTGAGGAATTCGCGATATCTAGAACCTTACCCACTAGTATATTATTATCACATTCATATGATTTGTTCACGGAAGCAGCACTTCACTGGTTTCGTGCTTACAAGGATAGTTTTACCTCTTGGGAGAGCTTAAAAGTAAAACTGTTTGATGATTTTGGTGTAGTTGATTACGATTACAAGTTACTGCGGGAAATTCAGGACCGTACCCAAGGCAGGGATGAGTCGGTTGTCGCGTATTTCGCCATTATGTGTGGTCTACTAGCCAAGCTTAGCTACACTATATCTGAGGCTGACAAATTACAGATCTTGTTAAGAAATATACGTCCTGAGTATGATTGTATGGTAGCACAGGCGGACATTAAAACTATGGAGGACTTAAAAATTATATGTAAGAGGTATGAGGCTTATCTTAATCGCTCCAGGAACTTTAAGGAGCCTCCTACAAATAGCCCATCTTCTTTGACAGATGACTTTGTATATAAAGCTGTAAATAGTCTCTCTGTAAATATAGTTAACTCTACTAAGCAATTTTGTGTGCGCTGTAGAGTCAACGGCCACTCTTTGCGTATGTGCAAGGAACCACGCAAGCTTGTGTGCTTCAAGTGCGGCTTGGAGGGCTACCGGAGTACTGACTGTCCTCATTGTAATAAGGTGGTTACTCAAACTAAGACTTGTTCAAAAAACGTGTAAATGAGGGTCAAAGTAATGTAAATAAGGATTGTAAATATTCGAATAAAGAGTGGGAAGACTGGTTGTCAGTCGTCAGACTTTTTATGTTGTCAAGCCAAACTTCTTTGATCCTCTTTGACGACCAAAATGATAATGAGCGTCCTTATGTAAATATTAATGTAAATAATCTGACTCTTTCTGGCCTTCTGGATAGTGGTAGTAGTATAAGTATTTTGGGCAATAACTCTCATAGAGCTTTGCTTGAACAAGGATTTTTACTGAACTCGTCGTATAAAATCACAGTGCGAGCCGCTAACGGTCAGTCTGTGCAATCTATTGGTTTTATAGACCTTCTTGTACATTTTAATGACCAGTTTCTAAACATTACCGCACACGTTATCCCTGACATTTCTTCACATTTAATACTTGGTATTGACTTCTGGAAAGGTTTTAATCTTTTGCCTAGTTCCCTTAAAAATGTCGAATTAAAATGTCCATCAAATTGCACATCATTAACTACTGAGTGCCCTAAGCAAGTTCTTCCTTTTGAAGACTTGTCTGAGGAACAGCAGGTTCAAGCGAACGATATTATATCACGCTTTCGCGAAGCTTCTACACAGTCTGGTCAACTTGGTCGAACGCACTTAATCGAGCATCATATCGACACGGGTGACCATGAGCCTGTCAGGCAGAGATGTTACAGACTCTCGCCCGAAAAACAAAAGGTATTAGTAGAAGAGGTGGACAAAATGCTTGCTTTGGATATTATAGAGCCGTGCGAAAGCCCGTGGTTGAGTCCTGTACTTGTTACTCCTAAAAAAGATGGTAGCTGGAGATTTTGTTTAGATAGTAGAAAACTAAATGCTGTTACTAAAAAGGACGCTTATAAATTACTGTTTATTAGTGAGATTCTTGACAATCTCCGCGATGCGAAGTATTTGTCTAGTATCGATATTGCTAAGGCATTTTGGGAAGTACCGTTACGCGAAGAGGATAGAGATAAAAGTGCTTTTTACGTAAATTCTCGTGGTATGTTCCGCTTTAAAGTCACTCCGTTCGGTTTAACAAATGCCCCAGCTACGCAACAGCGTTTGATGGATCTTTTATTCACACCTGAGTTCGAAAACCGCGTTTTCTGGTATCTAGATGATATTATTGTGATATCAAACACTTTTGAAGATCACATTTCTCTATTAACTCGTGTTTTAGACAAACTAAAATATGCTCGACTTACGATCAACTTCGAAAAGTCTACATTCTTCCGGCGTGAACTAAAATATCTAGGTTATATTGTAGACCATAAGGGCTTACGCACGGACCCTGATAAGGTCAAGGCAATACTTGATATTCCCGTTCCTACTACTAGACGGGAACTAAAGAGGTTTCTCGGTACTGCCAGCTGGTACAGGCGATTTGTACCAAATTTTAGCACTCTAGCCGCACCTCTAAACTTACTTACATCTACTGGAAAGAAGGCTCCTCCGTTCCGTTGGAATGATGAAGCCGAAGTCGCCTTTAATAACATAAAGCAAGCACTTGTGTCCAGCCCTACATTAACTTGTCCTGATTTTTCTAAAACGTTTTCTGTCCATTGTGACGCCTCAAATTTTGGTATTGGAGCTATGTTGACACAGGAAGATGACGGCAATGAAAAACCCATTGCCTATTTTAGCCGTTCTTTGTCAAAACAGCAGCAAAATTATTCAATTACTGAACGCGAATTGTTGAGCGTTATTGTTGCACTAGAACATTGGCAATGCTATCTAGACAATGGACAAAAATTTATTGTATATACTGACCATTCAGCTTTGAAATGGTTCCTGAACTTAGACAACCCCTCTGGGCGATTGGCACGTTGGAGTGTTCGTTTGTCTGCATACAACTTTGACATAAAGCACAAGAAAGGCAAGGATCATGTAGTACCTGATATTTTATCACGATCAGTGCCAGTCGACTTAATTTACGTAGAGTCTCATGACGACTGGTTTAATAACATCTCCCAGGGTTGTCAGGAAAATCCTTCCTCATTTCCTGATTATAAAATTGTAAATAATAATTTGTATAGGCTCAAACGCACTAGTTCTTTCCTGACATCTGAATTTGATTGGAAACTTGTGATTCCAAAGGAAATGAGAGAAGATATTATTCGAGACAATCATTCCCAACCTATTGCTGGCCATTTTGGGATCTTTAAAACTCACAAAAGGATATCTCTTCGCTTCTTTTGGCCTGGGATGTATAGAGATGTATGTAAATATATTGCCAGTTGTGACATATGTTTAGCATATAAGTACCAAAATCATCAAACTTTGGGAGTAATGGGCAAACCTAAGGAATGTTGCAGGCCATTTCAGTGCCTATCCATTGATCTTGTGGGTCCATTACCAATGACTCGTAAACAGAATCGGTACATATTGGTTGTCAACTGCTGTTTTTCTAAATACTGTTTAATTTTCCCAATTAAAAAGGCGACTTCCAGTATTATATACAAGATTTTGGAGGACTTTGTATTCTTGGTACATGGTGTTCCTAAGACTATTATATCGGACAATGGAACACAGTTTATTAGTAATGAATTGCAGGAACTTTTTGCTAGGTATCATATTCCTCAGATACATTTTACCCCTAAATATTGCGCTCAAGTTAATAATGTGGAACGTTTCAACCGTACTTTACTGACATCGATTAGTTCGTTTGTCGAGGACGATCATCGATATTGGGACCTTAATATACCTAAGATTCAATTTGCCATGAAC
Source organism: Epinotia bilunana (assembly GCA_947049275.1). Classification (NCBI taxonomy): domain Eukaryota; kingdom Metazoa; phylum Arthropoda; class Insecta; order Lepidoptera; family Tortricidae; genus Epinotia; species Epinotia bilunana. Next base: position 15,943,226 of record OX346268.1, on the reverse strand, counting down.
ACCAGTATTAATGAAGCCACAGGATTCAGTCCCGCTTTTTTGGTTCATGGCAGAGAGCTCGTTCCGTGCGGCTCGTTCTATGATGCTGCCGTCTCTAGTGACATTGATTATGATGACCTTATATTTGCACCGCGTGATAAATACGCCGAAAATTTAGGTCATTTGTCGCCTATTTTAGATAAAGTGCAGGCTGCAATTTGGGATGCACATGTAAAGAATTGTAAATATTATAATCTAAGACGAAAGCATGCTGAATTTAATGAAGGTGACGTTGTTTGGCGTCGTAATTACCAGCTAAGTGACGCTGGTAAATATTTCACGGCTAAATTAGCGCCTAAATTTGTAAAGTGTACAGTGTTAAAAAAGTTGTCGCCCCTTGTATATGAACTGGCTGATCTTAACGGACGTGCGATTGGCAGGTGGCATATTAAAGATTTGAAATTGTAAATATTATGTTAGTGTTACAATTAGGTTTAATGACTTCTTGCTGAATTTTCCTTCATTTTCAATTATGGAAAATTCTCCTGAGCGCGCGGGGTACTGTAACACGGCAAACCTCCGCCGCGCGGCTGCTAGCGCACTGGCCAGCGAGAAAGAAAAAACATAGGATTTTCACGGCCGTGTTTTGTTTTTTCTTCGGAAAAATAATTGCTGAAAGATTGGATTGAGATTTCTTCTATTTTAAAACGTAAAAACTAATGTTTTATGTAATGCACATTACCTCTGTTTATAAATAGTGTATATAGTTAATGCATACAAGGGCTGCCACTTAAGCAGGTATGTTTTGTATCAAGTTCTGTGCTCTGTATATTTTTTGTTTGTTAAACCCAATCCAAGCCTCATTTAGCCGTCACTGGTCTAAACCTTATGAGGCGCGGATGGGTTTGAACCTGAGCTAATAAAAAGGATTGCTTCCAGCCCTTTATGCCTCGTAGTCTTCAAACTTGATCACTGCTTGGCTGCTGGATATACCTACGTCTGCGCTACCGCCTCCGAGCAACCTAAAGGCGAGCCCTAGACCTACCCAGCCCAGCGAGAGCTCCGAGGCTATTTAAACTGCAAACGTCTCATCTGAACTTTTCAGGCCAGTGACTTTTAGTTGTAACATTATGCCTCTGTACTGACTGATTAATTACCCAATTTGTACATATATCTTCTTCATTTTTATTATTATATTTTATTGTAAATAAAATATTAGTTTTATTTTCACCCGCCGGCTAGCCGGGCTACAATATGATTTTTTTATTTCTTTAAATACTGAGACCGACGCATACTGATGCTAAAGAAAGCCTGAAATTAGGCTATTATTGACTAGCATTTTTAAAGTTCTTCCGAAAAAGATTGGTAATTCATTAACATATAGCCGTTACACAGAAAAAATCTGCTATTATAAATTATTAATAAATTTCCATTTTTTTTTCATTCTAGGTAGTTAAAGGACTGGTCTTTAACATTAGCGATCGATCAAGACATTATTATGGAAGGTACAGTCGCCTTAATGTACAAAATCAAAATGTGACCACCTGTGGCCTTATGTGGGCTGCCTAGACAAGTTGAATTTGGCCCCTGAAATCAAAGACTTGAAGACAGAAAACGCGTTTCAATCTTTGGCTTTAAAGTTTCTGCCTCATACCAATAATAATTTCATTTTCCGCATATTTTGTAAAACCGTTAACTTTGAATTTTATATTAAAAGTACCTAAAAGATCATCGTGAGGATTAGGTATGATTTCAAATGATCGTAAAAACTGTTTCAGAAAAGTATAGGATCACAAATAAAATAATGATCAAACACATCGAAATTAATTGCTTGGAATAAAACATAATACCAAACGTGTATTGACGACATTTGACGACATGACATATATATGCTGCTTCAACGAAATTCAGTAACTCGTATCCAAAATGGTCATGGAAAATTTGGACAAAAGTGTGCACTACATCCCAGGAAAAGCCTTGAAAGTATAATTCAATCTTGTGTGGCTTTTGAGACACCCTGTACTAGGGGCTCTGTGGGCCACTAGCTTCGCGTAAGTTTGAGTCGCCAAAAAAGCTTTAAAATCATCGTACCTATATACTCACAAACTTTCACGAGAATCGGTTGAAAAATGCGACCGTGAACAGCCGAACAGCCCAACATACAAATGCAATTGCGTTTTTTCGCTCGTTCATTAAGGAAATAAGTGAATCCATCGCTAACTTGTCCAGTTTTATTGTTCGCTTTAAATTCTTAAGACCTAAGGCTCTAGGATCCTGATATTATTGTAATCATTTTATATATCGTTTTTGTACGCATTTGACGAAGCCGTACCTTATCATATTTCTTAATTTTTTAATTAAGTATTTTTAATGTAGCCTCGGGCGACCAGAGGGCTGGCCGCTATTTCGCACAGCGTATTAATAAGTATATACAGCGAGGAAATACGGCCAGCCTTCTGGGCACCTTGCCCGTTGACAGCGATTTATGCAAAAATATTACCTATAAGTAAAGTTTTTATTAATTGTCTTTAAGAGAATTAAATGTTTTCAATATTAATTGAATATTTTATCATTAATTGGCTTCTAACAAAATTATTTTGAACTGTGTATCTACTAAAAAAGTTATGGATTTTGATCTGAAATAAATATTATTCATTCATTCATAAGGGCTCTCTTAGAAAATGTCGTCTCATAATAAATATAATAATTAATAATAAGACCCTTAACTCTTAGGTAATAGGGTCGTAAATAGCTTAACTCTGTTCGCTCAGACATTGATAGGGAGTTTACCAACTCGTAATAATAGTACTACAATCAATTATAAATTCCCTTCATTGACATTAAAATTATCTGCACGACCGGAAACGCATGTATCTAGGCTGTTATAATCGGAAATGAGACATTGGTTGGCTAAAATGTATGTTAAAGTGTCCGTGGGACAATGTAAAACGTTCCATTTATTAAACAAAACCTTTTAAGAGCGAGTCTGACTCGCGCACCGAGCGTTCCGTACGAACCGAGTAGGTATACTGCACAGCGCCATCGATAGATATTTTTTGTTAAAAAATAATTTGCAAAATAGCATGTTTACACGACAACACGTGAATCGATTTTTATGTTACGAGTATATTAATATTCCTTTGCTAACATAACATGGACTTCCGCAAAGTAACGTCTTAATTTTTTTTTTTTTTTTAATGATATAGGAGGCAAACGAGCAGTCGAATCACCTGATGGTAAGCGATAATCGTCGTGCATCGTAATGCCCATGGACACTTACAACACCAGAAGAGTTGTAGGTGCGTTGCCGGCCTTTAAGATGGGAGTACGCTGTTTTCTTGAAGGCTTGAAGGTTATAACGGTCCGGAAATACCGCAGGCGACAGTTCATAAAAACAATATTTTTAAAATACGCTAGCGATAGAGGTCATAGAGGTTTTGATATATTTTTCCTGTAATCATTATGATGACTATACATTTTTTTTTTTATCGGCCAAGTCCATGTCGGGCCACGCGCACTGTAGGGTTCCGTCGGCCGAATTTGTACGAGTTGGCCTTTCCACACGTTAAGTTGATTGTTTTTACTCGGTAACTAGTTATGCCTTCTTGTACTACGGCCACGATTTTTTTACACCCCAGTAGTAGCCATTTAGCCGGCAGGGAGACGGAGACGGGACAGACGTCAAAAAGATACATACCATTTTCGCCTTTGCCCTATTGCAATGGAGTACGGTGCCAAAGTGTAAAGTAAACATATCTTTGAACTCGACTGTACCGATACTTGAAATTATATTTAGATTCCAAAAAATAACCTTAAAATTGCCATTTTGTGTAAGTTTAAAAAAAAACGACACTGCGGTTTTTTTTTTCATTTGAATGGCAATTTTAAGGTTTTTTTTAATCTAATTATGGTTTCAAGTTTAATAGGCGAGATGTCCTTATAGACCAGGCAGACTACACATACGCTCACTTGCCTAATTTATGAAATTGATTAGTCTCAGTTTGTTTCTAAAGAGCCCCTTATGGCGAGACGTCCATAGAACTCAACTTCGACCACTTTGGCCTAGTTGGCAGTGAATCTGCCAATTAAAGGCGAAAGTCCCTGGTTCGAATCCCGGTAAGGACTTTTATTTGGCTGATGAGCACATATTTGTTATTCAGTCTTGGATGTTTTCTATGTATTTATTTATCTACTAGCTTCCGCCCGTGACTTCGTCTGCGTGGACCAGTTATAAAAACTATCTTCGTGCATTTCATCAAAATCGGTTGAGCCGTTTAAGCGTGATTGAGTAACAAACATCCAAACATCTAAACATCCTTTATTTATCTATTGTATGTACCTACCCGCCGTATAAAGCTTTGCTTAGTTTGGAATTCGGTCGATTTGTGTAAAATTATGTCAGAATATTTATATAATTGATTATTTATTAATTTGAAATAAATAAATAAAAAATAAAATACAGAATTTCCACTGGCTCCCCTATATTAAATAATAAGAATAGTAATAATAAACATTTATTTCAGGAAAACTAAGGCCCATATAGTTACAAATACGTTACAGACTAACACACATACCTAAGTATAAGTATAATATAACATAACAGTAGTTGGTACCAACTACGGTTTTTCGCTTTCCCGGTAGTTCCTCTTACCCCACCTGACCTTACATACAATGTAATTATATAATATTTAAAACACTCATTCTTATTAATCCATTTTTATTTAAGCTACGAAACAGTGTGGCTCTTTTGCGACGTCAAGTCAAGTTAAACTATCATATAAAATCATAATAATATCTAATCATCACAGTGATATTATAAATGAAAGTTCGTTGATGTTGTCAGAGAGACAATAAAATAAGGAGAATGTGAAGGAAATTGTATTAATACAACATACATTAAAAACTTCAATAGCGCGATACAGAACATCACCAATTTCCACGCATACGCCTTAGGACATTCTTCAGTTTTTTTGTCGGCGTATAAATAAACTCCGTCAAACCTTATGAAACGCATAAAAAAATTTCAAATTAGATCGAGCTTGGCTAACATATTTTGGGGCTCTATTTCGTAACTTACCAAAACAATGCGATTGGAGAAATATAGATTCTCTTTCAAGCCAATTCTCTACTTGGCTTAGTCAAGAATGCACAAATATTAGATACTAACCTGCATACATTGAATTGAACTTCATTCAGGAGTATGGAAACGGCTTTCCTGTGTGTTTATGAATCCAGAATATTACTTCCTTGAAGTATATATCATGTTAACACTGGCCCGAGCCAATCTGTCTGGTTCTAGGTATTTTGGCACTCCTAATTTTAACGCTTTTACTTATTGTTTGAAATATACTGTAAATAATTATGCTAAAATATACACACCAAGAATCGGTGCATTTGTCAAGAATTGTCATGTAGGTGACAACACAAATGTGCTAATCAAATAACAATGTGTAATATAATAAATAACTATACAATAATAAGGTTGCTTGCCAGTAATACAAGTGAATTCCTTTTCGGGGGAGTCCCTTATTTTTGCGACAAAAGTTTCACCGAATGCATTGTTTCGCCGAATTTTCGTTTCATCGATCTTGATCTCAGATACCGTCAACTTTTTATCCTGAAAAGAAAACTTACTGTTTCTGAAAAAATATTTTCACTCAGTTTGGCTTTCAAGTTTTCCTTGCCAGTCAAGTAGCTGCCCTATTGGGTTCCCTGACTGAACGATGAACTTTAGAGTAGTTTGTACTATATACTTCCAGGAGTTCCAGGGGCCTATTTTACTAAAGCTTGTGATACAAGATTTTTGTAAAATGTGCAGTCTTGATTTTATTTTATTCAACTGATGGAATTGTCCCGGACCTTAGTGAACCTCTACTCACTTTTTAGATATCTGTGGTACTTTTAAGATTTAAACTAAATCATCTCGACATACTCAAGACTTTCGATTAAAAACCGCACCCAAATCCTTTCATCCGTTTTGGAACTACGATACCACGGGCAGACCCAACCATCCCCATGACTGATACCTATTTCATAGATTATCTCCCCAAAAAATAAGGAATAGTTTTGAGCTCTACATTTAAGCCTCTCACAGACTGGCGCGGCCTGCGGTAGCGGTCAATAGTAAACTTGACATTTAAAGGTGCGACCACACCGTTGCTCAAAATACGCTAACGCACCGTAAAACGCAGCAAAATGTATGAAGAATAAGTGACGCATACGACACGTCAACGCGTATACGCAGCGTTAAGCACCGGTGTGGTCGCTCCCTTATGTCCGCACGTGCAGAAACAAACCAGGCGACCAGGCTACCATACCTAACCAGGAGATCTCCGTCCCTGACCGCCCCACTTCCGACGGTACATCCTCGATTTTGGCAATGTTTCGCAACACTTATCTAGCCTAGAGCGCCACGCAAGGACGGATGCGTGGGCGCATATCGCTTCCGTGCACGCCACTCGGTCGCCACGTGAATGGCATTCAGTTCTGAAAAGATGGTTTTGATTGACAAGTGATTGGCGCTCGGGGCTTTTGATATGTGCGAGACTGCATAAGGTAACGGCGCCTATTACCGGGGGTATCAAATTCGTCTACCATTACCGCGGCATTTCAAAATACGCATTTTGAAAGCAAACCGTTCGATTTACAATAAAACATATTTTACACAAATGAAGCCTAATTTACTTGACTAACGGTTCTGTTTACGCAAATGTGTGTGGATGAAATAACAAGCTCGCAATTCGTCAGTTTCTGCGACGGCGGCGTAGGAAGAGGTCGCGTCATACAAACGCGTGGCGTCACTGGTAAGTATACCTGAATCTTATTTATTATTTCACGTAATAGCTATGACAATTGAACTAATGCTATGGATTTTAAATGATTATTTATAGTTTTCTGCGCGACTTGTGCGTACTCTTTATATATTTTTTGGCCTCGAAATGCATTTAAAATAGAATATAAAATACAGCGGTGATAGACGCCATTTTTAGTTGGGGTAACTAATACCGTGGCATCCCACGGTAATAGTTAAGTCGGCGATTTGCTTCTTTATACTTTATCTTTTTAATATGTTATCGATTATATAATCTCTTACAGTTATTCGAATCTTGATCTATTGACGCTATTAAAGAACTATTTCCGTGGTATGGAAAGTATTCAACAAACCCTTAATTTTTAACCAAAACTTTAGTACTGAATCTGCAGTTTCTATGGAAACCCTTATTTTGTCATGTCGTTTAAATATTGTAATAATTAACTATATTTACTCACCAGTTATGTGATTTTGGTTTTATACCAAGCTTGTAATATATATGTTTGATTTGTAATGAAAATACAATTATATCCTAAAGTTTCTATGGGTCGGAATTAGTTTTTACAAAATTCCAAATTAAGTCTATTACCGATGGTATGATCCCATACCACTCGGTAATAGTAACTAAAGGAATCTTTTACCGACCCATTCAATATTTGTTTGGGTCGGTAATAGGTTAACAATAAGTATCTATTACCGAGTGATATTTTAGTCTTCTATTAAAATAAATCACATCTAGGGTTCCATTCGTACAATTACAATTGAAAATATCTCTAGAACGCATTATTAAGATATATGGTGAACGGAGATAATAACATATCACAGCAAAATTTTAAAATCAAATAAAGACACCATAATATTACACATACAGAATGTTACGAAACTCCCCTTTAACTATTTAATTAGAGTCTGGCCCAGAATACTAAATTGTTCGAAAAGTATTAGACATAGGCTTGGTTAAATTCGATAAAACTTTTTTCATTTTTTTTTTCTTTGTATACAAAATACCGAATCCATACTATATGTAATGTAACAGTGATTTAATAAAAGGTAGGCTTTACCTGCTATGTATGTAAGTAGTAGTTATTCTTATAATCAGTTGACATCATTTGTAGATTTATGTTTTTTTTTTATATACACATACGCCTACACCCCTGCCAGTTTGGTGTCCCACTGATGGGCAAAGGTCTCTCCTATTTTTATGTTATTACCAAAGTCAGAAATATTATTTTAATCCTCGATATTGGATACCGAATTGTGTATTAGGTTACTATTACCGATGGTAGAAAATTGCTGCTTTTTGTACCCTCGGTAATAAAAGCTAAATTCGCGGTAATAGAATCACATCCTATCCATTACCTCGGTAATAGAAGAATCTCCTTTCCTGGTTTCAATAATTATTTTATCAAATATAATAAACTAAAATTGGTTCAAAAAGTTACGATTCTGAAAGTTCAATAAACACCCTTAAATAAAAATAAAAAACTAGGATGTTAAGGAGCTTTCATACCCATCATTTTTTATAATCATTTGAAAACTACCTAAATACCACGGTAATAGGCGCCGTTACCTTAGTAGAGATAGTTAAAGTAAAAGCGTGGTTAAATATGGCGCCGAAGAGAGCGTAAAACTAGGGATTAGAAATAAAAGAAAACGGGAATTAAAGTTTAATTTGAAGTAATATTTTGAACCTTTCGCTTTTACTTATTCACCACTTACCTAAAGGTAAAGCTACGGTAGCCTAGTGATTCAGGCATGCGACTGTTAAGCGGCGATCGTGGGTTCGAATCCCGACTCGTACGTACCGATGATTTTTTCGGAACTTATGTACGGAATATTTACCGTTAGCTTTTTTTTCCAACATTGTGTTATTATTATATTAACATTACTAACAGTAATAAAAAAAAGACATTTTGATACTATAAAAGAACTACGAACTAGACTTATAAACTAAATATAAAATACCCCACCCAGTTCACCCGCTTGAGGCATGGACCCTAGGATGCTGGCTGCATTGCCTCTTTGCACCGCTAGGCTTATAGCATAAGAAAATTAATAAAATCAGGGGAAATAGTTCGTTTAGTTTTGTAAATTGATACAATTATACCTTGTGGTGTCCAGATAAACATACTAAAAGTCCTCGAGGGTGGGGGCTGGGCTGAGGGTGTAGAGGGGTTGAAGGTACCTTTTTTCAAATTTTCGTACATATCTCGAATATCTGTACGAATAGCGTTATAATCAATTTAGACAAAAGATTCTACATAAAATATCCTACAAAATTGGTCATAATTATTTTTACTCTACGATCAATACGTTGGGAGCTACAGGGTGTTAAAGTTAACAAAGGGATAAAAAATAGTCGATTTAAGAAAACGTCGTTTTTACGTAGTTGTTCATCATAACTATTATAATTACTTCGGAAAAAAGATTCTCCATAAAATTTGCTACAAAATTGGTCATATTTATTTTTACTCTACGATCGATACTTTAGGAGCTACAGGATGTTTAAGTTAAAAAAATAGTCAATTTAAGAAAACGTCGTTTTTCGTAGTTGTTCATCATAAATCATTTTTGTTTTAGGATAAGCAAGCTTAGTCACCTGCTTACCGAACATACAATTCCCATGTCGATCCATTGAGAATTTCTTAACAAAACAAACAAATAAAGCTGCAAAACCACTGATTTCTCACTGACATTGTTGTTCTCCGGGAAAGAGTGCAATGACGACCTGGTGATGTACGGAACAAGTGTAGGGTCTCTTCGTGTGACCCCCAGAAAAATCTGACATTTCAAGATTTGCCTCGGGGTAAAAAGTTGGAGTACAGCCTGGCTAAACGGTCAGACCTAGGCCAGGGGTGCTCGACCAAATGTGGGTCCATATTGGGTTCGCTAAAGTTTTGCGTCCGAAAATGATGTTCCTAAGTAATTGTACTACTAATGATTACTGTTCTTAAAATTTTGTTTACTAAAGTTTTAGTTCCTACACCTATTTTGAATGATTCTTACGTACAGAACACGTCAAAATGAGCATCTTTTACTTGAAACACTTTTCTCTAACATTTCGGTTTTCCTTAATCTGGACACCACAAGGTATAATTGTACCAATTTACAAAACTACACGAATGATTTCCCCTGATTGCCCATATTCGGCTTAATTTTCTTAGACTATTAGACGCTGGGCAAAGAAAGAACCGGCCCCGTGGTCGCCTGAAACGCCAATAAGTCGGACCGACACCTCTTTCATACATTTTTTGGTGTCGGACGACCAAGGACCCAAAGTCTCCACCGCAAGTGCCGCGAATTCATATTCATTGGTGAGAAATGCGTACTTGCGGCGTTTGGACTTTTGGGCTTGGTCAGCGGCCATCCCAGGTTTCCGAGCCAACCCACGCTAAAGGGCGACCTAGGCTCCAGGGCACGAGAGTGCAACCATCAGGTCTCTTCCCGTCAGTAGCGGAAAGGCCCGTTGGTTCCAGAGTCGCAGGGAGACCTGCGGTGCTGAGTGAACGGCGAATGAGGTCGTTTACTGTGGCGTGCCTGAATAGACGCCCGGCGCTCATAAGGCAGTGCAAGCCATGACGCCCCAGTGTGTCCACGGGTTTGGAACAGCGGCTGCAGGCATGAGGCTCACATATTTTGAGGCCCAGACGAAGGCACACTGCTATTCGCACTGCAGAGGGGTCTAAAACGGAGCCAAGGTTAGCTTTTTTCTATCGATCTGACTAATCCTAATAAGGCCTAGTTTTCCCTCTGGGTCGGAAGGTCAGATGGCACTCGCCTTCGTAAAACTAGTGCCTATGCCAAATCTTGGACCCTGGGCTCTTTTAGGGCACAACCGGGAATAACGCTAGAAGAATTATTATACCTAAAGGTAATAGGTACCTAAATTACGCCCGAGCTCCAAAAATAATGCCAGATCACATGGAATTTAATTGTCAGAGCAACTTCTAGCAATTGTAGGTTTAAAAACGAAGAAAATGTGATACCGATACAGCTTGCTACCCTATCGCCCTCAACACACTTCAACCCTATACCGTTATGACGATAACGGGATAGGGTTGAAGTACCCTAAGGGTAAGGGTAGATGAATTTGAATCCTACGACACCCAAGGAAGAAAGGGTCTGGTGCTATTCTAACCCAACACAACTCGACGGGGAACTATCACTCACTCTCAAAATACACTTGTACAACCGTTAAAAAAATTACGCAAAACCATTTAAGGGCATAACAGGCATCGTGTTCTGATAAGAAAAAAGTAAGTTTGTTTTTGCCGCGATTTTTTTTTACTTTTGTATGCAGCAGGTCGCCCCAGTCGGCCAACGCTCCATGCCGAAGTAAAAAAAAACGCGTCGAAAAAAAACTAACTTTTTTTTATAACCTTAATTCTTTTATACCCTTAAAAGTATAGTAAGTAAAAGTATGTAAGTGAGATTTTTACACGTGTTAAAAGTTAATTCTTAGACTTTGTACCTACTCGTATCCACTGAGAACCAAGAGTCTAGAGTAAATACGCATGCAATCAAGGATTCAAGGGTCGCTTTGTAACTAAATATCAATTAACTAGTATGTTACAAAGTACTAATGATCAGAAAATTTAAACGAAGCAGGAATTACGGCTTTACCAGACTACGGCTGTTGGCAACAGAATAGTACATGACACGTAGGGCGGTAAAATAACGAATGTCTCCTAACGGCGCAGGCATTGGACGTTTGAGCCGGAGGCAAGGACGATAAATATGTTATCTGAGGCTTCCTTTATTACCGGTCGTGGTAAGTACAAAATTGTACGTCTCCCCTGGTCTGGAAGTTCTTTATAGGGTTCCGTACCCAAAGGGTTAAAACGGGACCATTACTAAGGCTCCCCGTCTGGTCTGTCTGTCTGTCTGTCCGTCTGTCACCAGGCTGTATCTTATGAACCGTGATAGTGAGTTGAAATTTTCGCAGATGATGTATTTCTATGGTCGCTATACCAACAAATACTAAAAAACCGGCCAAGTGCGAGTCGGAGTGGGGCTCCCATACAACAGACATGTTTTTTTTGCCGTCTTTATAGATAATGATACGGAACCCTTCGTGCGCGAGTCCGACTCGCACTTGGCCGGTTTTTTCCTTTAGTTTTGGTACTGTACATAACTACATTGGAGTTTAGAAATTACTTTCAGTAATAATATCCACCGACATTTCGACGACCCTTTTTACGATACACTATCAACTAAAATATCTGGCAGCCTCGAAAAAACCAAACACAAATCTTCTGTCAAAGCTGACGTCTCCATTTTTCACTCTGATCCCCTTATATGGCTCCTTTTCAAAATCCGCTGTGAATAAAATTTTCGTAAAATGTGCGAAAACGAGAACATACGGCAGGACCGCATAAGATGCGAGGCGTGTCGGACGATCAACCTCGCAAAGACGGCGTACTACCCCAAGCCAACTATGGAGCTCTATAACAAATGCACTCCAGTACGGAAATTGGACTGTGGGCGAATAACAGGTGCGTATAAGCTCTTGTTCTAAGTGTTCTATTAAGAGAGAGACGGATAGTGCGAGAAAAATCGAGAGTATGTCGCGGTCGTCTTATGACGTGCAGGTGCAGGTGAGAGCCTCTGGCGTGAATTTCATCTGCCTGAAATGTGGGAGATCGTGCTGTTCTCCTATTGGTCTCTACAGTGACTATTAAAACCCCCCGACACAAAAATCGGGGGACCGTCGGGCGACTGAAGTGATCCCCCAACGCGACGACCCTTGGAAAATAAAAATATTTGAACTTGACATAATATGACGATAATAATTATAATAGGTTTAAAATATTATTTGTTAGTTTTTAGTTTATATTTTGTGTCAGGGTTTTTAATTTTTTTAATTTTAGTTTTATTTTGTCCTTTTAAAAGTGATCTTCAAAAGGCTGATCAGGTCATGGTTAGCTTACCATTACTTTCAATATCATTGAAGTACCTAACACGGTACCAAATTTCGAATCGATAAGACATATTGAAAGTAGTCAGATCCCCTCATCAACTGTTAAATAGCTGATGATCTTCAAACGGCTGATCAGGTCTTGGTTAGCTTACCATATACTTTCAATGTCATTGAAGTAACACGGTACCAAATTTCGAATCGATCGGAATAAGGCAGTAAGATAAAATTTATATTTTAATATACCTGAAGGTTGGACCTTTAAGATTCGATTGAAAAATTAAATATTAATAACCCACAAACAAACAACCAGCACCGCTATCACAAGACGCTGCGCGAGCTCTCGATTTTTCTCGCACTATACCTCTCTTTCTAAGTTTTCTTATAAGAGAGAGACGGATAGTGCGAGAAAAATCGAGAGCTCGCAGGCCGTCTTGTGATAGCCGTGCAGTTAATTTTATAGGTTGGATAACTATTCGGCGATTTATCTGGAAATAGTGGGAATCGAAAAATCGGTCTAAAGCTTCAATTGAGGTTTCGACCCGGCCCTAAAGCTTGAATTGAGGTTTCGACCTGCTGGAACTCAAATCTTTGGGGCTTGCTAGACCTAACTTTCAGCAGAGAGTAATTCAAAGTAGTATGAATAAGATTTTATGGACTTTCAAAGGCAAAGTGCTCAAACATAATATAACTTTTATCGGGTACTGAGTTAAAATAATACCTACTACTATTATGATTCTGTGTTATTCTAACTTGAAACTCTTTTAAGCATCTTATTGTAGGTACATCTGTTCAACCACGTACTTACATATTTTATGAATGAACGTATGTGCGAACGAGACAACGTGTACCCTGCTCCTCCCTCCTAATCTCCACCCTCCAATATTGTATAAGGGTTCCTTGCTACACCGTTACATTGTACCTCTTCATATCTTCTCTCGCCCTGGTATTTATTACAAATTATGTAATGCCTCGCGTTGCTCTGACGTTTTTATACGGCGCTTTTACAACCAAATAAAGTTGTAAGTACGTGAAGTTAATTGGTATCGCTTACGCTCGAATGCTAATTATTCTCATTCGATTTCTGTAGTTCATTTGTTTTATTGATAGATTTTCTTCAGTATTGGGGAAAATATACCTAGATAGCAACAGATTTTTACTGTTCTAGGCAATTAGGTCTACTGTGTAGTAGACCCTAGAATGAGTATGAGAGGTAGGTACAGGTAGGTACATCTCACATGCTTGACAGCGATGAGGTGTCAAATACACACATACGTGAAAACACAGCTTCGCTAATCTCTGGAACATATCTTATAAAAGATTGTCCAGAGATTGACCCTAGTCTTACCTTACCTGATGGTAAGCGACGACAGAGCCTAAGATGAAGCTCACTGGTTCAGCACGGCTAGCACGTGACGGCGCGCGAGCTCTCTCGATTTTTCTCGCACTATTCGTCTCTCTCTTATTAGAAAACTTAGAAGAAGAGGTGTAGTGCGATAAAAATCGAGAGTATGTCGCGGCCGTCGTGTGCTAGACGTGCAGTAATAGCTTATCCACTCTGGTTTTGAAGGCACCTACTTATTTCGTAGTTCTCAGGAAATCAGATGAAGGGAGCGAATTTCTTTTCTTAGTAATTCGCATTAGGAATGATGAGGCAAATCGCTTCGTAGGAATAAATGGTACGTTGTTGACAACAAGGATGCGTTCGCTGCCCACGCCTGGTTGTTTGGTGAGGGAACGGGAACGGTGGAATTAAGTTGATATCCACCCTTAATCAAATATAGCATACTAGTTTCTGCCCGCGACTCCGTCCGCGTGGAACTCGTTTATATCGTAGCTCGATACAAACTTTCATCCCCATTTCACCCCCTCAGGGGATGATTTCCGGGATAAAAACTAACTTCAAACTATCTCCATTCCAAATTTCATCTCAATCAGTTCAGCGGTTTAAGTGTGAAGAGGTAACAGACAGACAGACAGACACTTTCACATTTATACTCTTAATATTAGTATGGATATTTTTCACAAATCCACGCGTACCAAACAAGTGCGACCATTGTACAACCAGTTCAAATAGGTCCTGAGATATTAATTTATTATATTTTTCCCCACAGAGCTCCCCCTAAATCCGACTTGCATTCGGGTGTGCTCCAGACACGAGGTGCTTGCGCGGATGCGGGGGGAGTTGCCACCCAAGGTCTGCCCGGTGCCGTACTCACACGGAAAGCTGATGTTTGGGGTCAAGGTAGCAAATTTGTTCTAAAATGTTTTGCCCCATAGTTCCCTAGAATCATCATATAATCACCCTGTCTGCAGCGTGACTAGAGATGGGTAGTGGGTAAAAACCCGCGGGTAAATACCGGGTATTTACCCAATCTACCCGTATTTACCCGTTTCTTCCCAAAAAGGTGGGTACAAACTCTTTTACAAAATATTAAATATTTTTTACAAAATATTATAATGAAAATGCGTTTAAGTTATATAGGAATGTATAAACGTTGTTCTCATTGAAATTATGCATTTTGTTAATAAAATAAATAAAAATTTAAATTAAATGTTTGTATTTACGTTCATCCGAGCTCAGAAAGAAGTGTATCAATTACTTAGTGAGTTTTAAATAACTTTGGGATGGCAAAATAAAAGTTGTAGGTAAGTATCTTATATTATTTTTTGTACCGCCAACCCAAATAAACTTCAATATCGTGAGCTTTTACCACAAACAAAAGAAAACAAAATCCATATTTAAAGCACGGGTCAAACATCCACACGTGGCACTTATCTAACGCACAATAATAGCCGTCTCAACCAGGCAACTGATAATGATATAAACATTAATTTACCGGGTCGGACGCGGTGAAATATTCGCGCGTCGCAGGTAGCACGATCGCGACGCCGATACCTGCCAGTTAGAGCTGATGAACTTACTAGCACTAATAATTAACGGCGACCATTGCATTTGTGACTTCACTAAATGTAAAACACAAATTGGTCAATATTATTATTAACTAAGTGCCACCATGTGAATTTCACTCGAGTATTTTATTAATTTGCTTTCTGTAAAAGTAAGCATCCTGTAGTCTGGCAAAAAAGTCTGGAAAATAATAGGGGCGCCACTATCGCTAATATGGCAACACAAATCGTACTACCTAGAGATTTTGATACTTGTTGTGTACACTGTTTACTAGGACATTTATTATTATTTGGATCCTAATTTAGAAGAATAACAATCAAATACATATTGGTATAGACATACAAACTCACAAACGAATGTTTAAGTGGACAGAATGCTAGTTATTTACATACAAGTATTGTTTACCATTTTTATTAAATAATACAAAGTCCAGTTTCTTCTTTCTCCAAATATTCCACTTTGTAACAATTACACTTAATTAAAACTCATCAAATGTATTGCAAGTACTCAGTTGGTTTTATGTAAAGATAACCTCTAAAACTTACAATGTAAACAAGACGAAAATTATCAATTTACTGTAATTGTAGCGCAAGGAACAAATAATATTAATATTATTCATAATACAACACTTATAAGTAGTGTACAATAAATAAAACCTTGTAATTTCAGCAGTTCTTGGATAAACATTGTCCAATTCCGACAAAATGATTCTGACTTAATATTGCGCATGATATCGCTTGTAAACATTATAAGTTACTTTCCTGTATTGTCTTGCTCATTTTTTAGAATTTTTGTTCCATTCCAATGCTAATAAATCCGCGAAATTTAATAAATACGGTAAAATAACAACACAGATTACAATACGTCTACTAGCACAAGAGCATAAGACAAGTTTAATGAAGTTACCAGGGTCGAAAAAAAATTGTTCCATCTCTACTTTTTTGCCAAGCTGCACGCATTTACTCAAAATGACATAGTATGTGCCTAGTTTAATAATTATGGTCATCTAACTTATGAACAATAATTAGACTTTACAAACTACAAAAAATCATTTTTTAGAGCTTTCTTTAAATATTTCTTGCACAATAAGTAGATGGCAACACTACTTCGATTTTATTCTTAAATTTGTTTAGGCTTATACCTAGTTACTATTCTGCTAGTGGCTCCCGTTTTAACTTTATTTAGTTTCGGAAAAAAATACATGTGGTATTTTGGATAAGAAAAAAATGTATTCTCATAAACTATGTATCATAATGGATGTTTCATAATGACAAAAGTTGTTCAAAAGGCTTTGAACATTTCATAAAAAAAAACTCAGCCCTAAAATGTCACTTTTTGACAAAATCCATTAGAAATAGTTTATACCCATGGGTAGATACGGGTATTTACCCACCCCTAAGCGTGACTTGACTTCAAACAGTAATGTATAATGACGTCTCTTCACACAGGCTGGGCTCCTGGCCAGCTCCGTTTACTTCACGTACACGCAAGGAGTGTGGGGCGACCAGCGCGACGTCAACGAGGCGATCGCGCGGTGGCAGGAATACATACGCAGCATGAACACCCGGCGACCTCCCATCTTCGACAAGTGTGGTAAAGTTATTGTAAGTGACTGTAAACTCTATTCAGAAATAATTAAGGTTGAGAGTGCAGTTGCCATTAGCGTAATCGGAGACGCAACGCACAGGCACAGGCACAGGGATACCCATTTCCCCGCTCATACAGTGTATGGTAATGATGAATGCATGGAACAATCGACTATAACTCCACGTCGTAAAGTTTAAATTCTAACGAAAAGCGTGTACGTGAAGGCGAGCTTGCGGAAGTTAGCAGCGTATCCCTCATTGTTACTCCCCTAGCAACGTCGTGCTATTTATACTGCACTACATTCATGTGATCCTGGTGTTTGCAGTTACGTCATCAGTTAGTTTGGTCGCTAAGGTTACCGTGGGTGGTTAAATTTATCCCACCGAATTTACTTGTTACGAGTAGGAGATACGCTAGTTAGCTCGACCCGTTATTGCAAATATTTTCTGAGTCTTGTAAAATATAGATCTTGAAAAATCGACCGGAAGTTAGTTAATTTAATATATGTTTAATAGAATTCCGAATGTAAAATTACACTCCTTTTCGTTGGGCATAAAATGTTATCAGTTTATTTTATTACGAATAAAACACTATCAGCAAGGGCAATCTTATACGGCAAGAGAAGTCAATTCAACCATAAAAAACATTCCATGTAAAAAAGAGGCCGTCTCGAAACTTGGCAATCACACTACTTTCCTGCATTTATGGATTTCTGTATACCTAAATCTATGTAGTATTGTGTGATTGCCAAGTCACAAAATTTTATTTAGCAAGCAAATAAAGATTAATAAGAATGCCTGAGACTTGGCTCTACGAAATATCTCACAACTTTTTTCGGTGGAAGTTTCGAGACTTGGCCTCTTTTTTACATGGAATGTTTTTATGGGATCTCACTTCTTTTTGTACGTTATTGTGTTATCAATCCATACGAATTATGGATGCAGTCCCATTCTTGCTTTTTCATGTTTCGACTCATTCACTGCAAATATAACGTTGTAAGCCTATATGTTTATATGGGATTACAAAGTAATTTATGCAGTTGGTGTATCTAGAAAACTGGAGTGAAATTGCAATTTTTTTTTTGTCTTGATTTATTTATACACTAATCGCTAATTGTATTCTAAATTTGAAGCTTCTATATCTGCTAGAAGTGCCTTAGACTTTTGATGATCGGTGAGTCAGTGAGTGACAAAATTAAGAAACTTTGACTAGTTATCATTCTTAAACCACTGGTTCCAATTGGATGAAATTTGAAATATATCGTGGTTATACAATGCGTGCTTGGTTACTGAAAATTCAGGCTTCTAGCTTTATCTACAACGAAGTTATAGGGGGGTCGAAAATGGCCTGAACTGCTTCGAGAAAAGGATGGTACGGCCGTGCCGCTCGCTGTTTTGCTCGACTTGGCGGGGGCACTGCCGTGCCCCCAGATGATAACTATTTTGTTCCCTAATTCTTTTCCTGAAGGTTCAATAAATCTGAGACCTTACTACTAGCGTTATTTATAAATCCAGTCATTTAAAAAAATTAAGCTGTTTATTGCAGTTGAAAAAAGCTTAATTCTACGTTACATCCATAGTGGCAATCTTTTACATTTAAGATTTTATAAACTATGATGTGAAGGGGGAAACCCCCCATAAGATAAGACTGTTTTTATGTTCTATATATCTATACTATACTTAGTTATTTATTATATTATATCTTATGTATTTTATGTTCAGTACTTACGATGATTCCTTTGTAAGTGTTTTCTTAACTATATTTTTGGCTCTATTTGGCTTTTCTAATATGTTATCTATAACTTGACTAGGGAAGCTATTTAGTATACAAGGTACGTATCTATTGTATATTCGATTGTCGGTATTCATTGGTATTTTTAGGTACAGTCAAGGAATTTTAATTTAAGACCCTTTTCGCAAAAATATTATTTGTAGTCCAATACAAATCGACAGGATTGTCAACCTTAAGTGGGTCCTAAATTAAATTCCTTGACTGTACCTTAAAGTATGGTTTGTTAGGTAGGCTCCGAAGCTTGGATGATCTCTTATATCTATCCAGCTCCCCTATGGTGTGTTTATATTCTAATATCACGGCCATTTTATCTTATCAAATACGCTTAAAACTACAATACTGGAATAGTTTACGATAATTATGTCTATGACGATGCTTGGCTTTTAGTGGTACGATAGCCTTTAGAATTCTTATTTGTAAGTTATAAATCTGTTTGAGGTATGTATTATATGTTCTACCATAACTGGATATACCATAACTAGTCTGCTAGGAGTGTGTTGTATGGCATTCTGTGTTTAATATACTAAGGTTGCAAAGGATGGCTCTTAGCCTGTTGCACACATGCTCTATATGCGGGCCCCAGTTGAACTTACTATCTGTTTCAGCTTCTGGATATGGAATCTCCAAGTCAATTCTGTAACCCTGGTACACAATAGAGTTTAAAAGATGCCGGCCATTCGTATCGACCTCCGCCATTCCTGACTTTCTTCTCCCGACTCCTCAATATTCGCCATGTCTGCTTCCATTGGACAAGTAACCTAGGAATGATGCGGCCTTAGTACTTTGTTTTTGTATTTAAAAGCTCAACAGCGAAACTGTCCAACCACGCCCCTCTTGGATACTTTTTTAGCGTACCGCAGCACAGCACGCAATACGAATCTTTCTTTGGTTTTTTCTAAAAGCAGATTTTTGGGGTTTTCTGAAAGTATTAAATAGTACTCACTTTGCTTTAAGATTAAATCACATTGTCTTATTTTAATTCGATTGCCCGGTTTTCGCTATAAGTACCTAGTTTATACATTTGAATAGGGTAAAACACCGATTGGTGCCATCTATTTAAATACAAAACCGGTCAGGAATTTTCTTCTGTTAAAGAAAAATGTAATATAAATCAGGTACGGAGCATCGCATCAAGATGAAGTCAGGATTGTAGATATAGGACGAGTAATTTGAAGTAAGTCCTAGTCCAGGTATATTGTGCGTTGCCAACATTTATTGCTTTTCAAGTTCTCTAGGTACTGAATTCTCTATGCTGTATGTAGATCACGCTTGACGCGTCGATTCGTTCAACGCCCATCTTCGATTCATGCTACCTTGGTAGCTGTACGGTGCCTACATACGAGGGAGGCTGTCTGCACGCGCTGTAGTCTATACGAATAGACTTGTATGGGTGCCATCATAAATACAAACAACACAGGTAGACGTGCACACACGGTTGCATGACAAAATGTATGTGTGCTAATATTAACTTGTAAGTGTATGAGAGGCTAAATGTAACTGTGTAGCGACGTAACGATCATTTTTAACCTACGTAGTGTATCTGCGCGATCGTAACTCGCAAACGGATGAACCGGTTTAATTACGGTTCTTTTTATATCGAAAGTCTTGTCTGTTGGGATGGTAGGTATTTAGGTACACATAATTGTTATGTAGGTTTGTTTTATTTTTTATTTATCCATGTCGACTAATATATTTAATGCAAAACTATCTGTCTGTCTGTTACCTTTTCACGTTTAAACCGCTAATGATTTAGATGAATTTGATAAATAGATAGTTTGAGTGCCAGGGAATGACAGGTTAGTTTTATCCCGGAAATCATCCCCCAAGGACTCCCTTGGGGGATGATTTCCGGGATAAAACTAACTTTCACCCCCACTTTCACTCGAAAGTGGGGGTGAAAGTTAGTATGGAGTTACGATATATAGTTCCACGCGGACGGAGTCACGGGCAGAAGCTAGTGTCTCTTCGTTATAATGAAAGAAGATAGAGGTTTCTTTATCGTCAGTATGGCAAAACTAAAGAAATATTAAATATAGGGAAGGGAGGGGCTTTTACTGCTGTTAGACAGTCTCTCAATACAAGTAAGTAGTATAAGTATATGGAAGCAAATAGGAAGTAGGCAAATGAACTCCTATTTTTGCCCCAATTATGATTAATATAAAACCATTATTTAATCACTATTAGCCTATCGCTAGTAACCGTTATATATTTAGAACTCGCATAATCCAGAAGGCCAAAGTCAGGCTCGCGGATGTTACTGATAGCAAATTTCACTTTTTGCAAACGTTGGAATAGCCTCGTGCCCCCCCTCTGTCACCCTATTTCGTACCTCGTGGGAGGGGCAGGGTGGGTCATAGCTAATATATACAATAGACCTTATTTCATACTGCGGAAGGAACGCAATATCCTTTGCAGTGATAACACCCTGGTAGAATTGGGTCATATCATTGACAGTGCTGCGTTGCGAAGTACGATTGCGATTAGAACTTATTATACTAAATTTTCATTGGATACTTTCGTCATTAAAAAAACATTATAACATGGTTCTATACGGGTAGTAAACCATAAAATTATCAAAAACTTAAAAATAAAGACTTCGAATATTCGAAAAAATGTTTACAATGCACTTGCTCTGAAAGAGCGCCTTTATATGGGTCAACATAAACACGGGAAGCCCTCCATGTCCGTGCGGCGGGGCGGGCCGAGGGGCGGCCGTGCGGGAATGGATTTCGGGCCAACATTCCCACACGCGTGCGAGAATGAGATTTCAGGACAATTAAAATTTCACCTTTATATTAATTTCCTCGCATGATGCATTATAAAATGTTGTATGATACACGTGCGGATTGGTAATTCCAAACTCGTGTCGATCAAAAACACTCCCTGACAGTCGTGTTTTTGGTCATCGTCACTCGTTGGGAATTACCTACTTTCCGCACTTGTATCATAAATAACTAGTATGATACACGTGCGGATTGGCAATTCCCAACTCGTGTCGATCAAAAGCACTCCCTGACGGTAGCGCTTTTGGTCATCGTCACTCGTTGGGAATTACCTATTTTCCGCACTTGTATTATAAATAACTATTCTCACAACTGCTGTACAGAAATGACATACCTACCTAGTTTCTCTCATGAGTGATCAATTTTGTACTTTTCATCCCTGATATTTCGTGTTTAATTTCAAGAAGAATGTGTGAAAAGCAGTACCTCTGTACCTCTAGGCAGCAATTTTTTTTCCGTGTTGGGCGCAGCTACGGTAGCCTAGTGGTTCAGGCATGCGACTGTCAAGCGGCGGTCGTGGGTTCGAATCTCGGCTCGTACCAACGAGTTTTTCCTTGTGACTTACAAAAAGGTATAATGTATTACTTATGTACGGAATATTTACCTACCATTAGCTTATCGCTGAAGGAACACATCGTGAGGAAACCGGCCTAATCCCAATATGGTCTAGTTTTCCCTCTGAGTTGGAAAATCAGATGGCAATCGCTGTCGTAAAAAAAATGTGCCTTTACCAAATCTTGGGATTAGGTCTCAAAGCACACCGGGCACCACCGGGATAAACATTTGAATCCCTTCTTACACTCATGATTGAATAATTTGAATATTCCGCACCGTATTTTCGATTTCTGATCCTGTTTTATTTTTATTTTTTAGACAAAAGAAAATCCCGAGAGCATCATTGCGCCAGCGTACAACATCTACAAGAACTTTGTCACATTATGTTTTTCAGGTAAGAAAATTATATGAAATCACATCTCCGCTGGTGGATATTCACCCTTAAACTTGCATGCTAGACTGAAATAGTTTTTCACACCTGCTTTTCAGAAAAGAGTCTTTATTACGCTCAAATGAAGAATTTAAATTTTCATCATAGATGGCTTGAACACCAGTATGTTTTGTTTCTTCTTTATATGATCTATGACAAAGTGCATGGAGCAAAACTGAATTTTGCTCCCTTGAGCAATAAAGATAGATTGAAAACAAAAATGTAGGGATCAAAAACAAGTTTTGCTCCCTATACACGGGCTAAAAAAGACTTGTTTTCAAAAAGAAGGAGTGAAAAGTTAGATTGTCACCCACTTCTAATAGTAGTACCTACCTACCAATTAGGAACTTCGCAAGTATATATAGATGAAAATTAAAAATGACTTTGTATAAGGTGACGCTACACGAGCGAAATCGGCAGGACTGCTAAGCAAGGTCACAGAAAATCTATTATAGAGTGACCTTGATTTGGTTGGCCGCCGTGCTTCCGACACGTATCCATAGGGGTCGATTGACGCGACAGGACTGCATGCAGGCCTGCTGATTTCGGTCGTGTAGCGTCTCCTATAATAAAGTTTGATGATGAAGCCAGAAGGAGGCCCTTTTCAATGGCGAATAATAAATTGTACGGTATTAAAAAAACTCGAATGCGCACGGATTGAGAACATCACGCATCACTCACACCGCCACGCTACGCTCGTATCGCTACGCCGTAGTCAACTTAAACGCCATATGTAGCCAAAATAAGCGCTCAATAGCTCTCTGACGCATGTGCAATGTATGGCGATCGGCGCTCTGAATGGGTTAATCTACTGAATCACACTGACAGTAGCCAATTATACATGTGCAAGTGTGTCTCGTCTGTCTATTCGTCTGTTTGATACATCTTCACGCTTAAACCGCTGGACCGATTTAGATGAAATTTAGTATAGAGATAGTTCGAGTCCCGGGGAAGATTTTTATACCGGAAATCATCCCCTAAGGGGGTGAAATGTTAGGGGTAAAAGTTTGTATGGAGAAACGATATATAAGTTCCACGCGGACGGAGTCGCGGGCAGAAGCTAGTTATGAATAAGATGGAGTTCTTTTTATATAAAAAAAACTGACGATCATTACAAGACAACCTCCATTGCAGGTGTAGTGAAACTGCCCCAAATTCTCAAGTGTCAATACATGGAGTATTTAAAAGCTATGGAGAAGAAAAAGCTTGAAGAAATCCGTGAAAGAAAACTTAAAAAACAAGGCTAACTTTTTAAATGTCTTGATTTTTTTTAATTCTATAAACTCGTATGTCCTGTTCACTTATGGCAGTTGTGTATAAGTTAATGACGGTAGGAACATTATTTATTATCCCCCTCGCACTTAGATACTTACAGTAAGCTTCAGAGAGGGGGCCACGCCACTCCTCTCGTATTCCTTGTATTTTTAAAACGCGGACGGAGTGGGAAAAAAGACTTAACAAGTTTGTATGTTGAGGATAACCTCCGAAACTGCCTACTTAGGTATCCGATTTCAAACATTGTTTTACCAGTACAACTATAGAATACCCACAGTGGCGGATCCAGGATCTTGGTTTTGATTTAGAATTGGATCCGCTACTGAATTACCCAGACAACATTACGAATAAACATAGGCTTTTTATCCTGTGGCTGCGCCCGCGCTCTTTGTAAAGTCGCAGAGCCTCTGCGACTGCTAGCAGTGAATTATAAACAGCGTGTTTTTCTCGATTTCCTATAAAAAACGCCATCCAAATTCCTTAGGTTAAATAAAGTTACTTATGTAATGTCTCTAAGTCTCTGGTAATACATATAGTTACCCATTCTATTGTTAAAGATACTTGATAAGCAACTAGCTTGAATCAGATCTTGGCAAGAGTAGGTACATGTCCATACTTCAACTATCCTATTTGGGAGCAAGTTGTACTAAGCATTTTGAACTGGTTTGAAAATCAAATTGATAGATACTGTATGTATGTGGCAGATCTGACATAATTGTTTGTGTTAAGCTAGATTTTTTTGGTGCAACTTGTCTTATGTGTCTAGAAGTATTTCTTGTGTCCATCTGCTTACGTAGTATTTAACCATTTTGTGTAACAAATTACATTTTGAATTATTTTGAAAGACGGACTGTCCTCTAGTTTTCGCTCCCGAGGGATAAATATCGCATAATTTTGGAAGGATTGGAAAACACGGTGTACAAGCGTAGTTTTTTAATACCCTGTCGGTGGCAAACAAGCGTACACCTAACTGACAACTGGTCGAGTGAGCGTTAGGACATACATATCAACTAGGTACCATTTTCACCTTCAAAAATAACTTAATATCTACTAACGTGTGTTCGAAAATTAACGCATTTACCCTGCCGTTTTTTTGGACATACGAGGATATAGATGTTCATTATCAGTGCTAACTGCCTTGCTTATGTATAATTATGGTTGCATTATCGTCGAATCTACATGCGCGTATCTTTCAAGAAAATTGAAAGTGGATGAAACTATCATCTTGCATGATTTTTTAAACAATATTGTCTCCTCTATGTCAAATGAATATTATCCAAACTCTGTTAATACACTGACCGGCAGAAAATTTGGCCCAAAAACTTTTCGTGATTTCTAACTGTAAATTGAATAGATTAAATAATGTTTTAAATAATTAAATGCATTTTTCTATTTTGGGTCAAATTTATTGCCGGTGAGTATATTATCAAAAAAATGTCCTTTGTGATAGTATTTTTAAATAATCACGAGTTAAATAAGGGGAGGGGTGGCTAATTACGTATACATAATGATAATGACTAGCTATAGTTAAACACACAGTAAAAGGTACCTACCTTATTACCACACATAGTTAAACCGTTTGAAATTCGCGTTACAATATACACTTTCCTCAGTTAACAATACAAATTAAATTCGGTAACATGTTGGCCGCTTTAAACGATACAAAGCACCCGTCTGCTTCTAAGGGCAGTAAATAGAAAGAGACGCATGCTCTTTATCGTACTCGATGCATACAAACTCGATCAGAGCACACTGGTATTATTTAAATCGTAATATTTAAGAATCTCTTTTGTAAATAAACGCGAACTAAGTTATGTTTTGTTTACAATATTTTGCACTGTTTTGGAAATAAAACTGCATAGTGAGCTTACAGAAATCTATATTCATTAAGTATCCTTATATACGCTTCACCCTCAGGTAACGTATATTTAATCGAATTAACCCTATCGCCGCCAATCAAGAATTCCAAAAAAGACATGTTCACGCCGACATCATTGTTACAAGAGAGCAAATAGGAGAAGAAAGAAAGTACATTTATTTAACGTCACAATTTACGCAATAAAAAAAAACGATCAGGCAAAAGGAAAGACTTATACGAGGACGTTAAAAAGGATCCCCACTCAGCATAAAGCCACGGCAAGACACGGCCAGCAGAGGCGCTGATTTTCGGTGAGGACCTAACTTAATAAGTGGCAGCATAACTTGCAAATCGCCAGCAACCGGTATTAAGGTGGTTCGACGTCCATACAAAACGTCTTTTGACATTCGCAGGCTAACGGGGTGATATTTTAAGAAAAGACAAACAACAAACTTTCATAAATTGGCTTTTCATTTGCGTGAAATTCCCCATTTCCTAGAATAAACTTGTAGACTATATTTACTCGGAACCAGATATGGAATAGGTATTTATTATAAAGCATAGAATTTTTACATTCAACAAACAACACTATTCCAATACTCACTGTCCCGGATTACAGCGACACTACCTCAGGGTTAAATAGGGACTTGTCGGGCTATACTGATAAGTAATTCACTACAATATTTGTCATTTACGCAAAGACAAGATATCTACACCGTAGTGTTGTGTTAGAATAGGGTGTTTCCCGTTGGGCCGATCGTTCGACCGATTCTCCGACTCGTGCGAAGAAAATATCCACTAACAGGAAGAGATGCGTGAGCGAAACAAGCAAATCTATTGTACTTATTGGTGTGTTATTGCCTCGCACAGATCTGGTGGATACTTACCTACTCACTCATCACTCTGCATGTCAATTTCCCTCTGGGTGGCCCACGAGGCCCCCAGAGAGGGTATCCCGCGGCACATTTGTGACTGGCCACGCTGCAGGCCAAACAAGGCGAAATCAGAAAATGATTGAGTCATGAAACAAAAGTACAGTAGACGGCAAACAACTTGCGCAAATGACCTTGGCTGCGCAGAAGCGAATTTTAGGTGTCCGCGGGAGGGGGCGGTGAGGTGCGACAGCGGGGGGTAGCGTGTCGAGCGCCTGATTAGTAGATCGGTTGACGTTTGCGTCACGCACCCCGCCCTCGTCCCGCTGTCGCCATAGTACACTTTCGGCCAGTCATCAAGTGATTTTAACTTACCTACATACCACATCAGTGGCAAACAAGCGTACCACCCATCTAATATTAAGCGCTTAATTTGCTGTAATAATGATTCATTGACTTTTTTGCCACAGTTATTTATTGAGGTATTGTAGTCTGTTAAATTTGTGATTTTTTGTTGAGTTTTATTATGAAAAGTAAGACTAATGCCACCATAAACCACAAAGTAACGTAGTTGTCAAAAGACAGACAAAAAAAATGGTCTACGATGTTTATTTTTTCTTTTTATTACATTACGAAACGAGTACTTAGTAATTAGTAAAAAATTACACATACCCAATTACAGTACACAAAGAAATGTAATCTCATAAAAGCGGGTTCCTTTTTTTTGATCGTAAGTGTAGGATGCGCGAACTTTCCCCCACCACGTCATTTGTTGCGCAAGAAGTTTGCCGGTTACTTGTATCCTATCTTAGGGATGCTTCCGTTGGTCCAGCTTTGGATGAGACGACGACGTGAACTTAAGAGTCCGCAGTAAGCTCGGCCGAATTTCACCTTCCCATACAAACGTAGTTACGCTCTCATTTTAAAACTACGTGTTGGATTCTGACGATACCTACTTTACATATCGCCTAGTGACTGCAATACAGCCACATCTCAAGAATAAAATACATTTGAGATGTGGCTCTATTGCACATTGCAATACGGTCACATCTCGAAAGTAAAATACATTTGAGATGTGGCCGTATTGCAGACACTAGGCGATATACAATGACATGAGGTATATCTATATCAGTAATTAGTTTATATGGTTTCAATTTATAAAACAAACAAAATACAGAAAAAAAAAGTTTTGTATGAAAAACTAAAATTCGCTGTATTTCTTTTACTATGGTATCTGAAGCTACATAAACTAATTACAGATATACCTCATGTCATTGTACATGCAAAGTTTCGTTACTACGTTTTTATGGAGAATCGAGCTTACTGCGGACTCTTAATACTTTATTTAAATTCTGTATTATAAGATTATCATGCAACCCCGCTGTGGTTAGATTTTGGTATGGACTCAGATGCTTTTGAACACAGTCGTGTCAGAACCGGGACCGGCGCCGTAGCTCGGCGTTCAGCTCGAAAAGCTGTCATCCCCGCCGGCACCATCCGCCAGCATGAACTCCAGGTGTCTGATGTAGCAGATCGCTATCCTGGAAACAATTAAATAAGTATACCAGTGACACCAAAGACTAGTACAGTCTACTACAAAGAGATCGATGAGTGACCCTGCCTACGAAGCAAGAGGTCCTGGGCATTAATTTTTTTGCACATTTGGTACGCGCGCGTCTTGAATAGCCTTTGTTCGGACCACAAACAAAGGCATTCATGAGCTCAGTACAATGGTCATTCATGAGCTTAGTTTAGAAAATTTCAACTATAGCTGTGTTGTCGTTAGTACCGAAATATTTGGCTTCTTTGGCTGCTTCTAACTGTATGATGCTGACTGTACTTACCATAAATTCGTTCATACCACTATGTCCCGCTGGTCGGATCACGGGATACCACCATGAATGTATGGTATAGCTGAGATTAGCTTGTGAGACGTTGGTGCCGTTTCAGAAGTTGTAATACTTCGCGGTAGATGTCGCGAGCCTCCCTAAGGTGTAAATACAATACAATAGTGGAAGGGATTGAAAGATTCGTCGCCATTAGCGGACCCACGGTAGCTCAATTGGCAAGAGCTATGGACGGCAAATCCCGCTCGTGGCGAATATTTTTTCTATTTTCCACTAATACGATCGAAAATATCGAAATTTATAGCAGAGATTATTGGATGTGACCGACATTTTACTGAAACTATCCTTGGAATTTAAATCTTTTACCTTTTTTGAATGAACTAAGTACTTTGATGCAATTCAGTCAACCTAAATAACATCAAATTACGAGTATACATGGTGGTATCTAGTGATGTGCCGTTCCCAGGAATATTCCCCAGGTGGGATTTTGAATTGAATACAAGGGAACATACGGGAATATTGAAATTGTGTATGTTTATATATCTTGCTATTAGCGATTCCATGATAACTTGGGCCCTTGATTTTTTTACCAAGACATTAACCAGTGTAATTTACCCGCAAAAGTAAATTCCCAATGTTCCCGGGAACAATGGGAATATTCCCCCATCAGAAAATTTTTTTTTTTACAAAAATACTGAAAGTAACAAACACGATACAAAGTTAATAAAAAAACCACAATAAAATATTATACGAATACAAAATATGAAAATATTTACATACTAAATGGTAATTGAGATAAAAAGTCAGAATTAGTACAGTAATGCAGTTTTTGGCGAATGGCACTTTATTTGTCGGGGCACTATTCATTTTATTTACTTTTATTACAACTTTAATTTTCCTAATTTGTATTTCAATATTCCCCTATTTGGGGAATATTCCCGGGAACAAGGAAATATTTCCGGGAAATTCCCATACGGGAATATTCCCGTTCCCGGGAATATTCCCCGGCACATCACTAGTGGTATCCCGTGATCCGACAGCTAGTACGAGTAGGTACAGTCGAGTTCTCCAATATCTACACAGACAACCTTTCAAAAATATCTATAGAGAGTCTTTATTGTTACTGACATACGACACATGTTTAGATATTTTTGAAAGGTTGTCTGTATAGATATTTGAGAACTCGACTGTACTAGCTTCGAGTTTTCTACTTGAAACACTCAATCTTAGAGAACTTCTTACCTGAGACTCTCGATCTTGGAGTACTTCTTCTTACTGGGCTTGGTGACGGGCAGCTTGGAGCGCAGCAGGTCGAACGCGCGGTTCATATCGCGCATGCGCGTGCGTTCCCGATCGCATGCAGTCTTCTTGTACTCTGTAATCATATATAGACCATAAAATATATTTTAGGCAAAACATGTGAAGCGGCTCGATTGCGTTTAGGGTCTTTGGCCCTGTCCAGCCTTTAGCGCCTTGGGCCCTGCCCAGCCACATGGCACCCCAGAGCTGAGACGTCAACATGATTTTTGACATTCTTTATAATAGGTTTAGCTCGCATGTCAGGTTCCCTGGAACGCTATAATTTGAGCGCTGTGATTCGAAATCGATGATGTCGCGCCAACGTGATTTCCTTTAGAATTCCTGGGTATACCAAACTTTAATTGATATCCGAATATCTGATTTTGGCTCCTACTTAGCAGGATTACTTTGCACTGGATGGATACTTGAAAATAAGGTCATGCCAATTACAGGAGTAAGTTGAACCAAGAGCACCTACTCCTGTCGGCGGCTTTATCCTCAAAATGGACCTACCTTTTTCAAGCTGCAACGCCCGCTCCTTCCAACCATGTGACTCATCGTCCGGCCTGGAGTCTTGCTCGTGCGAGTAGTCTAGTGAGGACTCGGAGTTTACCGTTTCGGGCAGGGAAGGCTCTTTGTACTCGGGGTAGTACGGGGCTGCTGCTGAAATAGGTAACACTGGATAACTAAATACCGCCGAACGTGAATGGGCTATTACTGAAACAGTGATCTTCATTTTAGGCTCTGTGGTCGCCTACCATCAGATGAGACTAGGGGCAATCAGTCACAAATTATAGTACATTACTTACCAAGGGCTGTAAAAGAAAGTGCTTTCTTTTTACTGCCCGTGGTGAGTACACAATTTTACGTCTTCAGCTGGCCACAATGCGGCCAGATGTGACGTCAAATAAGTTACACTGTCATAATCTCATAATAAATCAAGGTGTCATTGACTCATTGTAGACTATCACTTTGTCTGATATATCGGAGGACAATGGCTAAAGGATGGGAAAAAGATACAGGAAAAAGCTATAGAAATTAATGAAGGCCTGTAAACTTAAATATATATCAAGAAACGAGAGTGAATCAGAGAAAGAGAAAGGAAAAAGCGGACTTGTTCAGATCAAATCAGTTAAGTCGTGATGAAGAGACGATTAATCCGGCGGTACTGAAGATGTGAATTGAAAGATACTTATCAGGATTGTAGCAAATCGTTATCCGTGATCTCAGACTGCCCTACCCTCGCGGAAACATGCATGATAAGTACCTACGTTTACCTTCTGAATTTGATTCCAATTCATGCGGCCTGAAGTAAGTAATCTTCCTAGTCTCCGAATAATCCTCGATCACATACGACCGATGGTGCGACGTCGTCTTATCATACTTCTTGTGGCTAAACGTGTGTTCTTCTCTGGGTTTGTCTTCCGCTCTCCCTATTTCTAGAATAACCCGGTCTTCTGCCTCCCTCTTGACATCTTCTTCCGTCTCTTTTACCACAGTGTAGTTGGCGATTAGGGGTATTGGGACTTCGTCTTCGTATGTTTGAGTATACATGGTGAATTTGCTAGGTTATTCTTTAAAAACTTTTGGTTTTCTTCAAGACTAAAAAGTCCGATCACTGTGTCGAAATTCCATCCAGCTAGTACCGAATTTCCAACTTTAACGGAAACGTTGTGCGAATTCATTTAAACTTTGCAACTATCTGGACCAGAAAGCCTTTTTAACCCGATTTTTTTCTTTGAAAACGTATTTTTTTGTATATTTTAGAACAATAATTAACACTAGTCCGACCA
This sequence comes from Epinotia bilunana, assembly GCA_947049275.1. Classification (NCBI taxonomy): domain Eukaryota; kingdom Metazoa; phylum Arthropoda; class Insecta; order Lepidoptera; family Tortricidae; genus Epinotia; species Epinotia bilunana. The sequence continues at coordinate 15,911,518 of OX346268.1, read as the reverse complement.
CAAGCTACCTGTTCTCAGTGTGGACTGTGTCATCCACTTTTCTGTCCTATTGTCATGCATATTCGATCAAAGTTGCGTGGTGTATACACAAGTGTTCAGAATTCTTTTTCACGGGGACCCGTTTCTATTGTTGTATTAAGTTTGTTTTCGTTCATATTTTACTCGTTTAGTTTGTTCTATAGCTCACAATAACAGTTTTACGTTTATTATTTAGGGCGTTAATAAAATAAAACAAAGTGGCATACCTTGTAGACATTATTCTGCCGAGCATATAAGTACTTATAACGTAGGAAATTAATTCTTATTTTAATAAAAGACTCATATTGCATTAGGTCCTATATATGTTAGGATTACTTTTTTTGGTCCCATTTTAGTTAAAATATCTAGTAAGTAGGTATGTGAAAATCTTTAAATTATCAGTTAAAATAAATCGATATTGTCGGCATTATTTGAAAGTTAGATCTTATTCATCACAAAAACTAGGTGTCATGCACTGTCTATAATAAGGGGGTTTAGCCTATTGTTTAATTTTTGATAAGGTATGTTTTACTTAGTCTAATTTTATTATTTATCTCTGTAAATTAACCGGTTGTTAATGTACAGAGATAAAGGTTACCAGGCGGCCAGCATTATCGCTAAAAAGCGATCTCTTCCGGTTCTACAAACACGACATTTAGATATTCATTATATGTAAACTATATGTAATGATAATGAAGCTTAATATTGGGAGGCAATTTAATTAGACACATCTAAGTCTAGTTAAAAATCGTTACTCTCGGGCCGTGGTCCAGACCAGCCCGCCAAATGGTCAGGACACTGTCAAAAGTTCGTCCAGACCGCTGGGGACCACGGAGCTGGCGCCTTCCTCACCCAACGGTAAAATAAGTACTTATTATATACTCTTTGCCTAACGGGTCAGCATGACGATCCAGATGGGGACCGCAGTCAGCCTAATGGAAACATTGCCGCAGGGGCCCGATCTAGCCGACATCAATTAGTTTTAGTCTAGTTTAATTATAACGTTTTTTTTATTTTTCTTCGATGCATGCACCTTCACTCCTCTAGTTATACAATAAGTACTCAAACTTTAATTTTAAGTAAAAAAAAACAGCCTATATACCGTCCCACTGCTGGGCACAGGCCTATACCCAACCCAACCACTTTAATTTTAATTAAGTACTACTACTTAATTAAAATTAAATTAAATTAAACAAACTAAAATGCAAAAATCACTTTATTGATAACTTTCTCTTAAATAAAAGCTTCTTTCATGCTTTAAGCACAGCCTTTATAAACAAGAACCTTTCTTACACAATACAGTTTTTCGTATAACTTAACCATTCCATTATTAAAGACTAGCTTCCGCTCGCGACTTCGTCCACGTGGACCCGGGATAAAAACTATTCTATATTTTAATCCAGGCTATAAATTATCTTCGTGCAAAATTTCATTCAAATCGGTTCAGCCGTTTAAGCGTGATTGAATAACAAACATCCAAACCTCTAAACTTTCGCATTTATAATATTAGGAGGATTTTAATCTAATTTCGAAATAAAACAGGTACTTAAAGTACGAATATGTAATAATAATATGCCAACAGCCATGTCGAAATAAAATTGTATCAATCAAATCGAAAAATATAATTAATCCAACATGTTTGATACCCTGACTACCTACCTACATACTGTTTGTTTTAAGTACGGCAATCAACATTTTCCTGTACCTTGGTTTTTCTTCATTATCAGGTACTACCACATGGGTATTTGACAGAATATGTAATTGTATAAAGTCTATTTGAACATATATGTTGCATCTCGCAAAAAAACGTATTCTATCAGGAAACATGCTCGTCCAGAGGAGTTTCAAACAAACCGGGGGACATTTAACTTCCGCTGGGCAACCGGTGAAATTGGCATGTAGTTTCACGCTATAATTAAGTTATTAAGTAAGGAATGCAACAACAATTAACAACAGCATACAGTGTATTTTCCTGTAATCTCCTTTTAAACAGCAAATAGTAGAAACAGGGAGGGTTGGAAGTTGATTCACCCGAGCACATGGTTTAGATATAAGACAGTTTTAGCAATTTAGATTAAGAGTCCGCAGTTAGCTCGATTCTCCATACAAACGTAGTTACGCTCTCATTTTAAAACTACGTGTATTTTTTTAAAGTATAGTATCTGAAGCTACATAAACTAATTACAGACCTAGATATACCTCATGTCATTGTATATGCAAAGTTTCGCCACAATCCAACACGTAGTTTTAAAATGAGAGCGTAACTACGTTTGTATGGGAAGGTGAAATTCGGCCGAGCTTACTGCGGACTCTTAAGGTAGGTACAATGGAACTGACGCACAGTGAATCGAGTAGAACAAGCATATGGGACAAAATTATTTTAGTAGTTTTTTGAGCTTATACGAGCTCATTATGTATGAATATACATATACGTATAGTTTATGTACTTTGGTTCGTGACTTAGAGGGGTAGGGTGGGGGTTCAGAAAAAACAATATTATAAAAGTGAATGTACAATAATGAATTATATATTTTATTACATGTACACATAAAATACTAAATCTACTGTTGCAGTAATCTTTTAATCAACATCATTTTTAACATTATCATGCCATTACAAGGAAAAGTAAAACTAATTAGGAACTACATTTACATAGGATTCTTAAGTAGGTACATATAAATCAATTAGAGTTAATTACAGCGGTCATTTTATTAATTACTTTCACCGTCATCATCTTCATCCTGCGAATCATTAATTGACGTGTCATGATCATCTACACTAAACAAACTAGACACTACATCTACATTAGTTTCATTAACTCTAGGGGGTTTCAACAATGGTAAAACATCAGAAGACAACGAGTTTACTCTTTGCCTTGGTACATTTCTAAAACTATTAATTAAAGGGTCAGATGTAATCAACAGCATATTCATTAAATCTCTATTCGTGGCTTGACGAGATCGTTTTTGTGTGTGATGTTCCCTAAATCGTCTGCAATCTTTGTTTCGAGCTTCTTGTGCTTCCTCGGATAACTGTCCAATCGGCAATAGTGCTGATCGGATAATGTCGCTACTGTGAATCAATAATTTGTGTACTGTAACAGGCATGTAATACCACGAATAGAGATTTAAATAATGTTTTCTTATATCCCGTGTCAAATTTTCAAACGCTTCTAAATTTATTTCATAGCCCGATGATAGAACTCGAAGTATTATATCAAATTTTTTAATGAGTGATACATCTAACCCTGTAATTGCAGCACTAAGCTCCGGGTTTTCAAAAAATCTTCTAGCTGTATTTCCATCATTAGTATTACCAAAGCCTGGTTTTGGTTTATCAACGATCAGTCCCATTTCCGTTTTAAATCTAGTTTGAATTTCTAGTGAGCGTTTCTTTACATTCGCTTTATCGGCTTCTCCTCTAAGTTGCCACTTTTTTACTTCAAGGCGATAGCTTATGTGAAGTAAACACTCAAAACATCTAATCCAAGCATGGAGAGTTGATAAACCAAAACCAAGATTATCATTATTTGCAATATATTCCCTAGATTCATCATTCATAACTTTTGGAGTAGCTCCACAAATGAAACATTTTTGAGCAGAAGAAGTTTCGGTCATAGTATTGCAAATTTTTCCGTCAACCATGGTAAAAAGCATAATGTGTTCAACAGAAACTTCCCTTCCCATCACCTTGCATAATGTTGGCAATAAAGCGTTTATCTCTTCCAAGACTCGATTTGTTTCGGCAATAGTCAATTCTTTTGTTTCCTTGGAAAAAATAAACTTTATTGGACGACAATATGCAGTAGATGACGGGCGTGGATTCTGCCAAACGACATTATCAGCATCATCCCGTAATTGAAGCGGAACGAACGAATATACAAACAAAAATTCATCAGTGTCATTACTATTCGTAAACTTTTGTTTGTATGTACTATGACCGGAACTTCCATTGCAACCCCATTTACTAATTAGTTTGAATGATGAACAAGGAGACACTAAATTATCTAAAACATCTTCCAGTGATAAAACCAAACGTTCAGCGGTTTTATCTAAAACTGCCTGAACGTTGATTTCAGCACGCGTTTCATTAATCAAAAAGCTATCTTCAGGAGGATAACATGCAACTTTAGCCTTTTTTAAACAATACAATGATGGAAATACGGTATGCCCTACCTTACTAGTCGACTGCCTTATGATGTTGTATGTGCATGTAGTCAATTTGCTATCTATATAGCACGCCAAAGCTTCTTCATTCGTCAAACATCTAGCGTTTTCTTTGCATGACTTGGTGTTTTCTTTGTTGCCTGAGGTGTCGCCGCTCTTGTTATCTTCAATTATGTTCTTCATTCTTCTAGCCACTTCCTTGGAGCCCGATTGACGTGACGAAATTTCTGCTGCAAACAATAACTCCTCGGAACTTGTAGATTGAACTAAATTCTCTACTCGTCGTCGTTTAGTCTTCAGGCTAGAGTCCGAGAATTCCTTCTGGGGCCTTCCAGGGCCTGCTACAGCTTCAGTGGATGATGACGGCATCGTCGTACGTCTATGAACTTCAAACTTGATAGGTTCACCATGAAGCCAGTCAGAGTTCTTCTCGAGATATCGCTGTCTACATTTACCAGCAGCATCCCACTTCTGAGCTATCCTGGATGAAAATTGGGATATCTTTACCTTAATTTGTCTCTGGGAGTCCTCGGTTATTCCACTTAAATCATGCTCAGATGATATAAATGTATATATTTCGTTGTTTCTCGCTTCCTTCAAATGTCTCTGCCATACATCGAAGAAATTGACTTTTGAAATGCAAAAATCGAATTCTGAAAGAAAAAATAAAAAAAATAGTTGTACTCAAAAGTTGGATAGGGAGTTTATTAAATATGACGGTTTATAGTTATAAGTATATTATATATAAATTTCACAGAGTAGACAGATGCCGACATGTAATTTCTTGACCATGAAAGTCAAAGTTAGGGTAAAATTCCAATGATTATTCGGAAACATGTTGATGTTTTACAAAATACAATGAATATTTTTATAATCAATATATGTCTAAAAATACTACTTACCTATTATAATGGCGGTGCAGTGCGGTGGTTAGTGGCGTGCTTAGGATGCGCGCGCGCGTCATTACGCAATCATGCTGCGACGCTGCTCCAAATTGGAATCCATAATAATGAAATAAACACAAGTAACTTGGAAATGCACACAATTATTTTTAAGCCAAGAGCAATTACGCAAATGAATGCATAGTAAATTTGCACTCATCCTATATAGTCACCTTAATTACTCATGTAAGGGGGGGTTGCAGGAAAAAATAACACGTGGGACTCTTAATGTATACTCATTAGTAATGACCTACCATAATGAGTTTTTGGATATTTGATAAGGGTTTTTGTCCCATTTGCATGTTCTACTCGATTCACAGTGTGACGTGATCTTAAGGAACATTTATCTAAACCAAAGAAAAAGAAAAAAGTTCAGGGTCAAATTAAGCAGTTACTGTCCGTCTCGACATGGAACGGTAGAGAATAAATAACAGAATAGAACATTACTTACCTAGGGCGGAAAACAAAGAATGCCTCGGATTGCAAGTATTGCCGATCACATTCTTTATCATCGTCTGTGGTAAGTATAACATTTTACGTCCCCCCTTGTACAAATAGTGAGATTTTCCGCAAACGTAGCGGGCAGTCATTTTATAGCCAGATGTAACATATATACACACATACATACATTCATTCACGCCTTTATTCCCAAAAGGGGTAGGCAGAGCACATGAAACTTATGTTCCAGCGCCACTTTTAGCATAAATGTGGGTATAAAAGTTCGACAAAATGTGATGCCAGATGTAACGTAATGGTACATTACCACAAAGGCCGGAAAGGAAGGAAGGACTTCCCAGTGTCATATAGATGGCCGAGCGCAGCGGGGCCGGATAGTAATAAGAGGCGGGCAATCCCTAGTTCCGGCCGAGGTAAAAAAAAAAATGGAATAAAATAGATAGTGGTTTTCTCAAAAGAATGCTCAGAAAATTTAAAAACGACTTCTTGTTGAAAATGTTGTTAAACGTTTATGTTCAAACACACCAGCAATTCCCTATATGAATCCCATTACCGGCCTGTAAATTCGTGACACCCGTAACTGTTTCGCAGCGTCCGCGAACATCACCATTCCCGAGAATGTTTGAGAAAAAAATAAACAACGCGACATTCCACCAAACAGGAGGAAGGGCAGGGGTTAAATGTTAAAATTGTATGGATTACCTTATCCTTGGTTGGACAAATTAGAATTCCTCTAATGTTACAGACACTTATAATTATAACAATACGGTATTTGACTGATAAGAATATCAGCAAGTGTCTAGCTTTAATTTTATTCTTTCTGAATCTAAAGAATAATATTTTAGAAAGTAGTTTTGTCTATTGATAATGTAAAATAAAAAGTGTACTGGGGACCGATTTTTGACTTTCGAGCGCTCGACTCTTTCACTCGAAAACTGTCAAAAACTATGAAATGCTATTATGAAATGACGATAGAAAATTTGAAAAAGAGCGGTATTGACCACTCGTATTCAAATCTATCGGTAGAAAGTAAGTGCCCGTAATTTTGACACTACAATAGCATTTACTTTTATTTAATTTTCGAGCGCTCGGAAGTCAAAAATCGGCCCCCTGTTGTTTTTATAAAAAATACAGTTTTTTCGTCATGTGTATTTAATTGTAGTTTACTTCCCATATATTAATTGTATCACTGATAAAGCACACAGGCAGTAAAATACGTAAAATAAACAATAAATAAATATTTATTTGAAAAAAATCACACAACATTTCTAGTGTCAGGAACCCGCTAGGCGCACTGTTCGTAGCTTTCCAATACATACGGGTTTGAGCATGTCACTGGCGTGAAGCCCTACGAAATTACTAACACTGAATTTGTTAAGCAACCATTCGAAGACCTGTGGGCCATTTTTATTTTTGTCCGTACGGTCATATCCATGGATGTCTCTACTGTGGATGCAATTATAACGCTAATGTAATGAATGATGGATTTATTTAGTATCTAAATAAGTAATTAATTAGCGTATTCAATCATGCATCTTAAAGGAGCCCAAGGTCTACTTTAGCACCTCCAGATTTGACGAAGGCACTAGTTTTACGAAAGCGGCTGCCATCAGGCCCCTATTTTACCAAATCGACAATTGTCGCCTGACAATGACAATTCGCTTTACATGGCTGTGTCGACAGGTTAAGTTGGTTGCTGGACAGCTTATTGACCCAGCAATTGTACGTGGAATTGTCAATGTCAGGTGACAATTGTCAAGGTGGTGAAATAGGGGCCTGATCTTCCAACCCTAAACGATGTTGGGTTTAGACCGGTTTCGTGACGGAAAATTCACCGAAAAGCTACAGTTAAATATCAAATGATATTTCGTACAGTCAGCAGCAGAAGTGTCTAAGCAGTTCTAGTGCTCAAAATTATCTACACACGAAGTCTAATGTCAAGGGAATAAGGATCTGTGCTGGTCATTTTGAGCGTGTTATTTTGCTTAGCTACTTCTGATGCTGACTGTACATACATAAGTTCTTTTTATAGGGTTCGATACCCAAAGGGTAAAACGGGACCCTATTACTAAGACTCCGCTGTCCGTCCGTCTGTCTGTCTGTCTGTCCGTTTGTCACCAGGCTTTATCACATGAACCGTGATAGTTAGTTAGACAGTTGAAATTTTCACAGATGACGTATTTCTGTTGCCGCTACAACAAAAAATACTTAAAAACGGTATAAAAATATATTTGCGGAGGCTCCCATATAACAAACGTGATATTTTTTGCTGCTTTCATAGACAATGGTACGGAACCCCGAGCGCGGGTCCGACTCGCACTTGGCCGGTTTCATTTAAACCCAGTGGTACAGTCGAGTTCTCCAATATCTATACGGACAACCTTTCAAAATTATCTACACATGTGTCTTATGTCGGTAACAATAAAGTCTCTGTATAGATATTTTTGAAAGGTTGTCTGTGTAGATATTGGAGAACTAGACTACGAGCCGGGGCTCCAAGTTCGAGCCTCGGACCGTAGACCTACAGATTAAAACTCGCATCCTTACCGCTCGGTTACAGTAGCACTAGCGTATTTTTCTAAATATAGCACAAAATTCTAATCCATCCACGGCTGTATCAGTGTGCACAAAAATGAAAAGGCCCTTGCGACATACGGTCTCTAAACGGCCGCGGTTCAGAACTTGATCTTCCTAATGTTGAAGAAGCTTTGCATGATGTCGTCGGTCACCAGCGCCCGCCGCGCCTGGTAATCCATGATGACGGGCGTCACTGTGTCGATGGCGATCTTCTTCAGCTCGCCTGTCAACATCTGACCGGATTCGTAGGATTTCTTGATCTGAAATAGAGATGAATTGTGTTCGCAGTAAGCTCGGCCGAATTTCACCTTCCCATACAAACGTAGTTACACTCTCATTTTAAAACTACGTGTTGGATTGTGACGAAACTTTGCATATACAATGACATGAGGTATATCTATGTCTGTAATTAGTTTATATGGTTCCAGTTTATAAAACAAATGAAATACAGCAAAAACAAGCGTGTATGAAAAACTTAAATTCGCTATATTTTTTTACTTTAGTATCTGAAGCTACATAAACTAATTACAGACATAGATATACCTCATGTCATTGTATATGCAAAGTTTCGTTACAATCCAACACGTAGTTTTAAAATGAGCGCGTAACTACGTTTGTATGGACAATCGAGCTTACTGCGGACTCTTAAGGAGTAGAGAACCTTATAGCGTCAAGGTGTTATGCCGAATATTCGCTGTCCCTTAATTTTTTTTTACGTAGGTATCGAACAAGCATACACCGAAGTCTATGCACGCATGCGAGTTCAGAATAATCATAAGCGCAATCGATTTGAGGATTGGTTGTTGCGAAAGGAAGACATAAAATACAAATGCTGCGAGAGGAAGACACAAAATACATATTGTTTTATTTGTAAAACACACAGTTATGTACAGTCAGCATCATATAATTGGTAGCAGCCAAAGTAGCCAAATATATAGTAACACATCCTTATTCCTATAGTAATAAAGACTTGTCACGATATATTTGGCTACTTGACTGCTACCAACTATATGATGCTGAGTGTACATAGGTGTCATTCTTAAGGTTGTGTATCACTACGTTTAGCCACAAGCATAGAAATGGCTACAATCAGCATGCAGTGTTATCAAATGTAAAAAATATTAAAATAAATTAAAATGTTATATAAGTTATATAAACGCATTTCCACCATTACATTCTCGGCAGTTCTTAATCATCACCAAGAACTCACCAAATCTACTGCTCAAGTTGTGGTGATAGATCAAACAATGATATAATGTCAATTAAGGCTGTGCATTGGAAATTATCGCGTGCTTTGAAACGCCGTTCTGACTAGATTAAGAAACGATAAGGTCTGATTTTCAGATATTCGCGGGCAAAGAATACGGGTCACCCTAAATTAAATATCTGCAATAGGTTTTTTAAAATATTTAATACTTGTTTTATTTACATAATATGCTATTCTTTACAATACCCAACTGTATTAACAATTTCCTGGATACTATCGTAAAAATATCGATATCCAAAAATCACGATTTTTGCGATATCTCACTCCGTTAATGTTGTTTTTTTTCATGGGTATTTACGAGTCCGATTTAAACCTGGTAACGTTATATTTTTTACCGTTATTAGCAGTTTATATGTAAAATTAAATAAAGATCATGACAGGATTAACTGTACAACCTCTTACGGACTATTTTAGGAAATATGACGGTATTTTACCGACCCGTATTCTTTGCCCGCGAGTGTATGATTCTTGACTATATGATTGTTTTTCTGATTTTACCGATACATGATTTGCTTAAAATTTCCTCGATAGAAAAAAATTCCAAAGTTGGGTTTGTATTTTCCTTTTTTTACTCAGCCTACTCAAACGATACATTATTTTACGACACAATCAAGTTAATACTATAGTATTTTATCTCATCTAAAATCTCACTTTATGAAATTTATATAAAACTTCTCTAAGTTAGGTATTTATCGAAATTTGTCCAAAAAAGCCATTCCCGAAGAGTGTTCCATCTCTTTTTCCCATGCGCGGAAGGCATAAGCGTGTCTTTGTCTAGGGGGCGCGTTCGACTCGAATCAAGGTACCCCTTAACCGGTTAAGACTTGCAGACCTGTCATGACAAGGTTATACCACCACCAAGTCTCTCAAAGCGCTCTCAATATAAATTGACAAAAGCAAGTGTGTTAACGAATGTTACCCTGGCCAGTTCCTGTTCATCTTCCAAGAAGAACGTGAGGTACTTGAAGGAGATGTCCACCTCCGGGTTGCCGCCCTTCTCACGGTGCTCCTCCACCGTCGCCTGACCGCCAGAGAACGCGTACTTGTTGATCTGGAATTAATATACATATCACTAAACATTTAGAACAAAAATTTGCCTTATATTGTGAAACAAGAATCAAGGTTGGAGCAAACACTCTTACTCCTTACGAGTCCGCAGTAAGCTCGATTGTCCATACAAACGTAGTTACGCGCTCATTTTAAAACTAAGTGTTGGATTGTAACGAAACTTTGCATATACAATGACATGAGGTATATCTATGTCTGTAATTAGTTTATGTAGCTTCAGATACTAAAGTAAAAAAATACAGCGAATTTAAGTTTTTCATACACGCTTGTTTTTGCTGTATTTCATTTGTTTTATAAACTGGAACCATATAAACTAATTACAGACATAGATATACCTCATGTCATTGTATATGCAAAGTTTCGTCACAATCCAACACGTAGTTTTAAAATGAGAGTGTAACTACGTTTGTATGGGAAGGTGAAATTCGGCCGAGCTTACTGCGGACTCTTAATGCAACTAGATATGATGAGTCCCTTAATTCAATTAATTATGATGGGTGTTTTCGTGTCCAGTAGTAGTAAATGTCTTTTTTTCGGATCAAGATCCTTCCACCTGAACTAGAGAAGACTACATTGAACGTTACTACACATCTAGCAATAGGGGTGTAGGTAGACACTAAATAAAATAATCAATAATGTCATATTTTCTCGAAAAAGGATTAAAAATGTAGACAAATGGAGAAAAAATCTATGTGAAAGGTTAAATAATGACGAAATTATAAGTGTCCAAAGTTTTAAGAAGGGGTATGTTCTGTCCCTTTTTCGCAAAACGCAACTTCATATGAAACGATGACGCTGGAAGATTGTGACGTCACACTAATAGACGGCAACGTGCCGCGCCCCGTCGTGTTCGACGCGGCCCCCGGCAGCATCCCGTAATGTGACGTCACACACCGTTTGCGTTTTCTCTCTCTAACAAGCAATATTAAAACGGTTGTAGCTTCGTTATTCTTTGAGATATCTGAATGGGATTTTCGTCACTAGGCATATTTTTTGCCTTCTTTCATTTGGAATAATAATAATTTTCGAGTCTACACCCCTACTTGTCACCTTTCATTCTAACTATAGCAAGTTGCTTTGCGAACTTGCATCGTTCGTAGTGTACTTTTACCTTGTTTTTATTTTGATTAAGGTGCATCCACCGTAACTGAAGTAGACTTCATTGGACCCATACCTTGTTTTTGATCTGCTTAGCGGTGTCATTGAGGAATATGGAGGCGTTGGGATCGCTGGCGGACATCTTGTGCTGCGCGCCCTGCAGGGCCGGCAGGAACGAGGAGTGCAAGAGGGCCGGCTTCGGCATCTTCAGGCGGGCAGCGACGTCGCGAGTCATCCGGAAGTAGGGGTCCTGGTCGATCGCACATGGGACTAAGCAGGGTACCTGGAATACATCATCATCATCATCATCATGATCAGCCGAAAGACGTCCACTGCCGGACATAGGCCTCCCCCAAAGAGTGCCAAAGTGACCGGCCCTGCGCCACCCGCACCCAGCGGACTCCAGCAACCTTTACCAGGTCATCAGTCCACCTTGCGGGGGGCCCACCCACGCCGCGCCTTCCGGTTCGTGGTCGCCACTCGAGATCCTTTCCGCCCCAACGGCAGTGGCTTGCATAGGGTTTTTAGTTAGGGTAGGCAGATTTTTTTGAGGAGACCCATGTCACCTATGTGGGGACGAACAAGTTGTGTTTAGCACCTACCTTTATTAACTAGGTACCTTTAACTTATTGGCGAACGATAACTTGCTGAATTCACTAAACGTTAACTTCCGCAAACACACAAGGTCAATACACCGGTCACAGCTAAAACACATATTTAATGTTCAATACACCAAAAAATGCGACAATAACCCAAACCACACGGAAAATTCTATAGACAAAGTAAGAAATCGCGCCGAATCGAACTATGTAATTTTAACTGCAACTACTTATACAAGAATATTTTATCAACAACAACTGGGTCATTACAAAAAACCATAATGGCCTCCCGAATAAGAAATTCAAAACAAATTTTCGTAAACAAACAACCCTGACAAAGTAAAACGCCCCACATTACGAGTAATAATCACAGCAAAAGAGACTTCTTTCATTTGCCGCAATCTACTTTGTGCCGCACGATATGTCGATTGGCTGAAATTCGGCGGTAGCGCAAGCGTGATTGGTCACAGTACGAGTATTTGCGGCCAATCACGCACAGCGCTGCCGCTCGAGGTTCGGCGGCCGGATTTGGAAGAATGTGTGGGTGTGAATTGCGTAAATGTGTGTGCACTGAGCAAATCCGTACATAGTTCACGGACGATATTTAAACAAGCGCAGTGTGAGAATGTGTGCCGTGTCAGTCCGACCCAAGTCGGGCCTAGCTGAGTTTCTTGCTGGACTCTTCTCAGCTAGGCTAGGTTTTAGCGAACCAGCGATAAAACTCCCAGTAGTTCGACACCCCAGATTCGGTTGATACCGTTCAACCAATCTCACTGGAGCGCAAACTCGTAGAGTATTCCAGTGTACAAACTTTCCCGCGTGGTCGTGCCGGAGGCTCCCCCTGGATTTTCCCCAGGCTACCCTCCAACCACGCAATTCGACCGCTATATTGGGTTCGTCCTATTATAGCAACAGTCAGGTTCAAAAAAAAAAAAAAAAAAAAAAAAAAAAAAGAATGTGTGCCGTGGGTTAGGCTCCGTTCGCGGTGCCTAACCGGAGTAACCGGCGGTGAGCGAGTCTGGTTCGTGCGCAAATTTAAATTGCAGTGCGTCCCGTGATGTAAGTAAAGAAGTAGATTGTTTTAAAAACTATTATAGTATCATCATAGAGAAGAAAAATATATGCAGTGGAGTTATTTTGCAAGGTGGGCACTGCCTACTTGCCTATATGGTACGCACGCCACTGCCCAACGGCCATCGGTTCTACGTGCTATGTGCCCCGCCTACTGCCACTTAAGTTTAGCGATTGGAATACATGGTTAATGTTATAACCCTTTAGTGAATATTATAATTTAACACTTTTCCCACGACGTGGCAGGCCGAAGCGGAGTTGAACGGATGACCTGGATGCTTTTCTTAACGACTGGCCAGATATTGTTCCAGACCGAAACGAGTGGAAGTCAAGGTTTGGGCAGCAGTGGATTCACACTTTACAGGTTTAAAAATCCCTCATTCCATAATGAGACACGTTATATCCACCTCGTGCCGCCTATCAAATATGTGTAATGTTTGACCTAAACATTACTAAACATATTGTTTGGTTGATGATCCTATCATTGCACCCGTGACGCGTCAAACTTTAGTTAGTGACTATCTCATTAAGCAGAGGTCTAATTGCCATCCTTACTAATACATATTATAAATGCGAAAGTGTGTGTGTGTGTTTGTTTGTCCTTCTTTCACGTCGCAACGGAGCGTCGTATTAATGTGATTTTTGTATGGAGATGGTTTAGAGGCTGGAGAGTGAGATAGGCTACTTTTTCCAGTGGGAAAACATCTAATTCCGACGGGAAAAATTCAATATGTTACATTTTCCTATAACCACGCGGGCGAAGCCGCGGGCATCAGCTAGTACGAAATGAATATTACAGAGACCTCACTATACTGAAACTAACTAGAAGACTCATTGTTGTAAAGGAACGCGGCATTGCAAAAACATAGGCAGTCTATAATTTACTAACCTCTGCCCGCGTACTCTACTTTGCGCCTAGTTAATCCACTGCTTCCACGAGAGTATTTCTTGAATGTTTTGCAGGACTATCAACTCTATTACCATGAAATTAAAACTCACCACTTTATTATCGAATATGAAGGGGAAACTCGTGGAGAAGGCTGGCGCCGCCTCGATGGAGGGGAAGGTGATCTTCCCGATCACGTCCGAGTCCCCGAACCCGAAGATGCCCTTCACCTGGTTGAAGGTCACGCACTTCTGGATGCGAACCATGTTTTGGTAGAACGCTGGACATTGCCTGGAATGGACAAGATGTTATCAGTCGAGGTGTTTAAACTGGTGAGCATGTCAAAAAAAACCGGCCAAGTGCGAATCGGACTCGGGAACCGAGGGTTTCGTACAAACCTGTAGGTATATAAGCAATAACTTTAAAATTATAAAAAAAAAAAATTATATGATGTAACTAAACATTTACGGTTTTCGCAAACCTTTATCTGTGCTATAAGACGTTGCTTCGTACCAAATTTCAATATTCTGAGTTCACGGGAAGTACCCTGTAGGTTTTGATTCCCTTGCGAGTTTCGAAAATGTGCGGCATGAACGGCTGTATCTTTTGATTGCGTTGGCTTAGAAGTTTGATTTTTTCACAGCTCCAAGGGACAGTAGACCTAAGTATTTGGTATAAATTTTAGCCTGATACCTCCACGCGTTCCTGAGAAAAAGAGTCTTGACAGACGGATGGTTTCAGGGCGGCTAGTCAATTATTTTTTTAGGCACACAAGATTTTTATTCTACATTCTAATAGAAAACCAGTTTTTTGGCCTAAAACTGTTCAACTTTGATGCCAAATATCTCGAAAACAATGAACGTTGAAGTAAATATGGGATACTATATTGCTTAAAGCCGTTGTTGTTAATATAATAAGCTACAAAAAACATTAGAAAACTAAGGGATTCAGATCGAAGGTCATTGGCGTATGAGAGCCCCTTAAAAACAAGTAAGAATAACAATAGGAAATCTATCTTTATTTAGGTGACGTATTAACCGAAATGGTTCTCCATTTGGGCATTAAATTTTTTTAAGGTCGACCATTCAGGCCTTCTTAGTAGAAATAGCACTGTTTAAGCTGTAACCGAACTCACCCGATAAAGTCCAAGTCGTTGAATATGAATGTGTTTTCCGGACTGAATCCAACAGCAATGATATCTTTGGCGTTCGTGTGCGCCATCCTCCTCGCGTCTTCGATCTTGATGTCTCGCCACAGCGCCTTCTCGTCGTCCGTCAGTTGGATTATGAGGGGAACGTCGAACACGTCTTGTAGCCACCTGGTGATACGTTAAACTGTTAATTTGGTGTGAATAGGCGAGCCATAAAAGCATTAAGCACGCCCTTTGTGCCATAAGATATTATTTTGTGCAATAAAGATTAAATAAATCCTACTAATATTATAAATGCGAAAGTTTATATGTTTGGATGTTTGTTACTCGATCACGCTTAAACGGCTGGACCTATTTGAATGAAGTTTTGTACGAAAATAGTTTATAGCCTGGATTAAAATATAGGATAGTTTTTATCCCGGGTCCACGCGGACGAAGTCGCGGGCGGGAGCTAGTAAATAAATAAAATAACGGAACACACGCCAGAGATGTCCTACTATATAATACACGCTGTTCCCGGGAATTTCCGTTAACTTCGGCATATTGCAAAGTACATTAAAAGTAACAAATAAGCATAATTATTACTTGAAAAAAAAAATTTTTTTTACAAAATAATTGAATGTAGCCATAACAGTGGTTAAAGCTGCAAATCTGATTAAATTAAAATATTGAATATCTTGATAACAGTTAAGATACTACTGTCTTGGAGAAATTAACTTTATTTGATCTAACCAATCTATGGAAATTGACAAAAACACGTAGTATATATATATATATATATATATAACCTAGAAAAGCCGTGGTGTTCTTGACTACTCTATACAATGGAATCCTCAGAGTCCAATACTATCCCAGCTTATGGAAAGTCTCTCAGATACTCATGATTCATAAAGTGGGTAAGCCTGCGAACGAAGTTACATCATACAGGCCAATTAGTCTACTACCGATACTCTCAAAGGCTTTCGAAAAACTCCTCCTACGAAGAATCTTTCCTATACTTGAGGACACAAACGTTATACCTACACACCAGTTCGGTTTCAGACAGCAGCATTCTACAATCGAACAAGTGCATAGAGTGGTGGAACAAATAAGAAAATCACTGGAAGAGAAGGAATATTGTTCATCAGCGTTTTTAGATATTCAGCAAGCATTCGACAGAGTGTGGCACAACGGACTGTTATGTGAGATACGCACTAATCTGCCCCACAGCTACTTTCTCTTGTTTAAATCGTACCTGTCAGACCGCCTTTTCCAAGTTAAGGAAACTGATGACACATCAAAGATTCTGGAAATAAACGCTGGAGTACCACAGGGTTCAGTACTTGGCCCTGTGCTCTACACAATCTACACAGCCGACTTACCACAAACTGATGGTATTACAACTGCCACATTCGCTGATGATACCGCCATACTTGCAAGCAACAAAGACCCTAGTATTGCAACACACATGCTGCAAAATGGCCTAAATAACATTACAAAATGGTTACAGAAATGGAGGATAAAGGCAAGTGCATCAAAATCTGTACAGGTTACTTTTACACTGAGGAGAGGTAATTGTCCGCCAGTCACACTTGAAAATGCCATACTTCCCCACCAGGACCATGTTCGATATCTAGGTTTACATCTTGACCGAAGACTCACCTGGAATCATCACATCAAAACCAAGAGAGAAGAACTGCGTTTCCGATTCCGTGACTATTACTGGTTACTGCGAAGGAACTGTAAATTATCTACCGACAACAAACTACTAATCTACAAATCCATCCTAAAACCAGTTTGGATGTACGGTATACAACTGTGGGGCAGTGCCAGTAACTCCAACCCCTCCATTATACAAAGAATGCAAAATAACATACTGCGGTCCATATGCAATGCACGGGGCATTTTAGTTTACAACCAACTCTGAAATCCACAAGTATCTAGAAATGAACACAGTGAAGGAAGAAATAGTCTTTGCAACCAAAGTGTACAAAGAGAGACTGATACGCCATCCGAATGAGCTTGCTGTGAAGCTGACAACCAGAGACTATGGAAAGAGGCTCAAAAGAAAAGACATATTAACATAATAGTTAGATGATATAATGGAGGAGTAGATGCCCTCACTGGAGGACACACTCAACTTGCTATGAAGCCTTCAACCAATTTGCTTATAGTATTAACTGATTGCAGATAATAAGAAAAAAAAAAAATATATATATATATAATATTGTAAATGCGGTTTGGATGTTTAAATGTTTGTTACTCAATCACGCTTATACGGCTCAACTGATTCGGATGAAATTTTGCACGAAGATAGTTTATAGCCTGGATTAAAATATAGGATAGCTTTTACCCCGGATCCACGCAGTCGAAGTCGCGGGCTGAAGTTAGATTTTTCATATATTAGAGACCTTACATTTTTTACAGTGAGGTGCACACACACATGTCTGGTGGAAAAACTCTAAAAGGCAACGCTAACTGGTCCATACAAAAACAGCGTTTTGGAAACTAAGCCCTTCTTTTAAAACAGCCAGTAGTATAGTATAGACAGTACAACTCATCTTTGCGCGCAGCTCTATGTGTGCGAGCGCTTATAAAGCCGCGTACGAATTTGAGCGGCTCAGCCTGAGGCATGCTCGCCCCGCGCAGCACGCTGCTCGCGAGCTAAATTGTTGCACATAAACATGCGCGGGCGAGGCAGCGTGCTCGCGGCAAGCCGACATTGTGCGTCGTTCAAAATGGCGTCGGACACGATGACAGCCGCGGCTGCGTTTATCATATGTCACCGAATTATAATAATAAATTAACGAACAAACTCGATTACACATACACGGTTCGTCCACTTGCTCAAATTCATACGCGCCTCGCCCACAAACAAGTCAGAACGCGTCGCTCTGCCTGCGGCAAGCTCAGGTACACGTCCAAATTACGCGAGGCACGCACACTGAGGCGCCTTTGAGCGCGGGCAAAAGACCGCCTCTGGCCGGCGCCGCGCGCCGCTCGCGGGCTGCTCGCGCACTGCGCGTGACCGCGTATGAATTTGAGCGAAATAGGTGAGCCGTGCGTGCCTCAACCCGAGGCTGCTCTAAATCGTACGCAGCTTTACTGCAAATGTGTGTGTGCGTGCGCCTATAAAAGCAGCAGTGTGTGTACGTGCGCCTATAAAAGCAGCAGTGTGTGTGTGTGCGTATGTAACGACTGCTGTCAGACCAACTGGACTGATGACTATCGTCTACACAAATCAGACTTGGAAGAAAGAAAAGAAAGAACACTACACAAAAGACACACAGAGACAAAGGGAGTACAGATACAATACGATTGACACATAATGTGTGTGTCTTCGCGGCAGTTAATCGGTCGCTGTCTCAGCATTATGCCAAGGTGTCAGACAGACACATACAGCGCTGATTTTCAGACAGCACCGTACGTGACCCACGGAACGCAGCACGACATACTGCCGATACAAACGTATACACATAATAAATAAATAATGAATATACTAAATCTGTCAAATATGTGACACAAGCACAATGGGATGAGAAACAATGTGATGAGAAACAATGTGAAAAACGCGAAACGGTTGGGATGTTTAAAAAATAAAATGGTTAAAATTTAAATAAAGTGCTGGATGGGTTAGGGTTGGGATTTTTGGAGCGTCAACAAATAGCCCTTAAGCTGGCGCCTAAAGGTATACCTGCTAGACGCTCCTTGGATAGGTGGGGGGAGATCATTCCAACACTTGGACGCCGCGAACCTGAAGCTACCTCGAAACGCCGCGGTCCGATGCTTTGGCACCAGAATCGTTGCGATGCGAGAAGTCCCTCAAGACTCACTTAGTGAACATGAAGGGGATCAAATGCCCAAGATGCATGCTGTCCGATGAAGGCCCTCTGCCGGTGTACAGGTAGAACTTCTTGCCTGCCTCCACCAGGTTCAGGATGCTGTGGATGTCGCGATGGGAGAAGAATATGCCACGCCGGAGTAAATGGTGGGCTGGAATATATAATTTGTTTTTACATTATTAGGAGACAATTTTAAACAATGTCACGAGAATAATATTCCTTTGCCATTCCGCTAGAAACCTTTTTTTTTTGCGGAATGGCAAAGGAATATTGTTCTCGTAACATTTCATGGACTTCCGCAAAGTAATGCCTGATTCAATGAATTAATTTTAAACAAACCAATCTAGTCCCAAACTAAACAAAGCTCATACTATGGGTACTAGAGAACGATAAACAAACTTTAATACTTAGATAAATAAATACTTAAATTTGTAGAAAACAGCCATTCGTCATTTTCATTTGAAATGCTTTTCAATGATGTATGAGAAATTCCTGACCTGTACTGGGCCAGTGAGGAGACTACTGCCTTCCATCATCAATTCATCATCCATAAGAGAAGCTGATGATGTGAAACCTAGAGCTGCGTACGAATTTTAGCGGCTCAGCCTGAGGCATGCTCGCCCTGCGCGGCAAGCTGCTCGCGAGCCAATTTGGTGCACATAAACATGCGCGGGCGAGTCAACATGCTCGCGGCGAGTCGATTTTGTGCTTCGTTCAAAATGGCGTCGGACAATGACAGTCGCGGCTTGCGTGAGCGCGCACGAAAGAGCAAAATAGGTGAGTGCGTGCCTCAACCTGAGGCTGCTCTAATTCGTACGCAGCTCTAGGTTCATTAATGTCTTATAAAAATAAATAGATGTTTACCTTTTCTGTTAGTAACCTTCTCAAATCTTTGTATGACCTCATCATCTATTTTGGAACTGCCGAACCTTTCTGAAAACAAACAATAAAAGTTATTAACTATGTCAACAATCAATAGTTATTGTTGAATGGCACATCTGTTTTGTTGGTCAAGTAATGAGGTATTGTTTTGCAGCATAATATAATTTTAAGAATAATTATACAAGAACAGAATAATTTACTAATATCCCTTATATTTACTTAGGCGAACTTATCCCCTTCATGCTTTGATCTTATGTGACATGTAGCTGCTTAAACCTGTTATCGTGTACAACAGTGCGGCATGTAAATTAATAATTTATTTTTTATTGTAATTTTCGACGGGCAACCCAGAGCAAAAAAGAATCAGAATTTCTGAGTTATATCCTCTGGGATATAACTATAGATTTTAGGCATGCCAGTGGGAATCGGCTTTTATGGGTGCTCAGCCATACAATAAAGTGCTTATACATACTAATACAAAAAACGTAAATACATTTTATCTAAACTTGACCAAATGCACAGGCAATTAAAATACATGTTTGAGCAGTTCAGTATTATGTATTCTAATGTTGCATACATATGTGAGCATGTCAACCTTAAGGTGCATACGAATTTTAGCAGCCTTGGGTTGAAGCACGCATGGCTCACCTAATTTGCTCTAATTCGTATGCCGTCACGCGCGGCGAGTCGCTTGACTGTGCTCAAAGGTGCCTCAGTGTGCGTGCCTCGCGTAATTTGGACGTGTATATGTAAATTTGATCAAAGTTGTACACACCCCGCACATTAACAAGTTACATTGTGTTGTTCTGTCCACATCATGTACCAGAACATGCTAGAAAAAATCTAACTAAGATTAAATTTACTTACTGATCAATTTGTCGTAATCTATGCCTGTCTCCGATTTGCCTGTCACAGTCCACGGGTCCACCACATCATAATCTGTATTCAAACTCAGATTGGTCAACTGTTCTGTAGTTTTTTCTTCAGCCATGATTCCTACGTGCTATACACTGAAACACATTAAGTTACTATGTGAGCTATGACTAATTACCACACGCTGTGCGAAACAATAATACTTCATTACTTATGGCGCGAGGTTTTTTCAAAAAAAAACCTATAACATCATGCTGAGACTGACTTTTACTCTTTCATGATTTCCCTAACCAAGGGCTTACGCGGTAGTATGAAAATTTGGGAGCGTGTCACTCATAAAACTAAAAAAATTGTATATTTCTATAACATCACAGGTGAAATCTACGATCAAGCGGACTAACCTAACTTAATAATTCGATACTTCAGGTGATACTGATAAGGTCCAGGTCCAGTGTTTTGAATACTGTGACGTTGCACTGCGGGTAGGGTGATGCAATTTCCTGAAAAAGCAACATCGATCCAAATCACTAGGCGAAACGCTGACGAACAGCTGCCGCCGCAGTACCGCAACACCATTCACGTATACGTCACGTCATGTCATGAGATGACGTGAGCTGTCATACCATAGCGTTTTGATAGTAAATCGACTTAGGTCATTAATAAAATATTTTATTAAATTTATCCAAAGTATAATTAATGATGTCGACAATTAGAAACAATTGGGCAATTCATGTAATCATTAACCATTTATTGTATTACTTTTTAAGAGTGAATTTATACTTATGCTGAAACCAAACGCAACTGAAAAGGTATTGCCAGTCTTTTAAATAATTACTCCTCACCGTCTCCGCAAAAATATGCATAACGGTTTAATAGTAGAGAAGCATAAGGAGAAAGTTTTATAATTAATTTTAAAGTTTGTCTTATTTTATATTGAGGTGCTTTTTTAATAACAAGGAAGATTTCAATTAAATTGTTCTTATTAGAAAGTGAGAAAATTTCCTCAGTACGTAGCAAAATTTTTACTACATGTCACACACAAACGTCAAAAATTGTCAATACACATTCAGTCTGCAATTTTTGTTGCTGTTTTTAGAATAGTGGAGTAGTGCAATAACGAATAACGTGCGTTTCTTTGTTTCCTTTGTATGGAGACTAAGTGTTAATCGATTGCGAGGTGACTATTATTCTTGATGGTTTCGGGTGACGATTCAAATGGTCGTTTATCGCGTAAAACAACTAGGTCCCCGAACCGAAAGTCGAAGAAGGGTGATGCAGACCTAGCGAAGGGGTCTGCGTTGCGAAATGACCCGCCGCCTTCTGTCCACAAGAGGAACCTTTACGTTGTTTCTTTTCCCATTATTATACTTTTTAATGTTTTAAGATCACTGTTGTACCAATTATTTATAGTGTTTAAGTATTTGTATTCCGCGTCGCATCGTTTTATGCGCAAGCCGTGTAAGAATGGTGAATATAACCTAGAGGTGGTGGTGAAGGACGGTGCGGTGTCGACGGAGATCGCGGGCGAGATGGCGTACTCCCACAATGTGGGGCCAGGGGACCCCTTGCTGGCCAAACAGAAGCATCACCATCGGAAAGCTTTTGAGTACATATCAAAAGCTTTGAAGATTGATGAAGAGAATGAGGGTGAGGAATGTTTATTTAATCTACTAACTAGAAAAAGCCCTATCGATAAAAAAATGTTACTAACACTAGTAAGGTTGCGACGGTCTTTTGTTTTGCCGTGAAAATTCCGGGCTCTGCTTATTATTCTTATTAAGTGGGAAGAATAGCTTTGCAGCAACTAGCAGCTTGCAACTGACAATATTCATAGTTACTTTTTTGGTGAAATTCCATTTCGGGAGAAAACGGTTTCCACTAACTAAATCTTAGCAGATCACTTTGATTTTGATGTTGATTGCTGCAGCATAATATATTCTAGGTTATAAACCTAGTTTTTTTTTAAAGTTTTTGAGGTGCCTATAAGTTTGAATTTATTGCAAATTTTGAAAAAAGGGATACTTACCTATAAATAAACTATTCTTTCATTGTGTCAATAATGTACTAAAAATTGATGTACTGGAAGCCAAGGAAATGGTCTGCCATATTTGAACCTTATCATACAAATAATACACTTTCTTGACTGAATGTACCTATTGTTTTACCAACATGGTAAAATGTGGCTCAGCTCAGCAAGAGTATTGCGCTTTAGCAACTATTAATTTAGGGAAACTTGATGAAATGGCATGATCATTGCATATAATCACTTGTACAATTTATAGATTGACAAGTGGAGATGTAAACTTAAAGAAATTTGAACTTACAATCTATTACATGAGGTTCAAACTTCTTCAATTTATCTTCTTGTTTCCATCTGTACAAGTTTATTTTCTTACAATCGTCTTAACATTCAACAGAGATTTAAGAAAGAGACCAAATTCACTAGCCCCTATTCTCCTAAACAGCTATATGTTCCCACAGGTCAGAAAGAGCTAGCAATAGAGCTATACAAGAAAGGCATCTATGAGCTCGAGCGAGGAATCGCCGTGGACTGCTGGGGCGGCCGCGGCGACGCGTGGCAGCGCGCGCAGCGGCTGCACGACAAGATGAAGACCAACCTCGGGATGGCTAAGGACCGGTTGCACTTCCTTGGTACGGATATATTCTAGAATATTCTTTAGTTTTTAGTTAGCTGGAGTAAGACTGGTCATGTGGGTGACAGTGAGATCCGCTTTTGGATGCTTAAAAGTGTGTCCTTCAGTGCCAGGAACCCATTAGATGGGCGCTTTCCTCTACATACGCATTTTCCCATGTTATCGGCTACGAGCGTGGTGCTGCCAAATCGTTGGGAGTGAATATGTTGAAGGAGAGAGTATTATGTAAAGACAAGTTGGGGATCAGTTGAAAATGTGTTAATATATTGCGAGGAATCATTTTAGTACAGTTGCCATCAGATATATGGGAGCGGCCAAAGTGCTCACAAATATCTGAACACGTCTCTATTTTCAAGGCATCACGCCTTGGCCACGACTTTGGTCTTAAGCGACCTGCGGCAGCGTTTTATCTGTTCATTGCGCGGTCGAGACGCGCAACGCACTGTGGTTAGTTGGGATCACGCGCAATGAATTAGAAAAACCGCTGCCGCAGGTCGCTTAAGACCAAAGTCGTGGCCAAGGCGATAGAGACGTGTTCAGATATTTGTGAGCACTTTTGGCGCTCCCATATATCTGATGGCGACTGTAGTAGGTATAATGGACTAAAGTTTACGACCAACTTCCGAAAGGAGAACAACTCCAGTGACCCTGTTTAACCCACATGTGTATTTTAATTGTTACCAGTAATTTTGCTCCAGCTAATAAAGAATATAAATGTATGTGTAGATGTTTCCGGGAGTTGATTCTATTAGTGTTGGCAATTACGTGAGCAGTAGTAATGTAATGAGGTGTAAAGTTAGAACTATGCGCTGACTCACTAGGCTATGGCATGCTAGAGTTGTTCTTATGAATAGGGCATTGGTTCCTGTCTATTAATAGTTGATTATCTGTTTTTTACTAATTCTAATGAAAAAATTATGTTGTTATGGTCAACTAAATCTTTTTTCTGTCTCATCGCCATGGTTACCGTAAATCCAATGAACAGGTTTTTGTTATATTAACCAACTAGCTTCTGCCCGCGACTCCGTCCGCGTGTAACTCGTTTATATCGTAGCTCGATACATACTTTCATCCCCCATTTCACCCCCTCAGGGGATGAGTTCCGGGATAAAAACTATCCTATGTCCTTCCCCGGGATTCAAACTATCTCCATACCAAATTTCATCTCAATCGGTTCAGCGGTTTAAGTTTGAAGAGTAACAGACAGACAGACTGACACACTTTCGGATTTATAATATTAGTATGGATCATTTTACAAATCCTAAGCCCTTTCCCCATGTGGGGTCGGGGTTCGAATATCACCACCCGTTTTCTTCCCGTGGGTGTCTTAAGAGTCGACTAAGGGAACAGGGTTGAAGTGTGTTGTGGGCAATGGGCTAGCAAACTGTCACTGCGATAATTATCACATACTGTTGATACCCACATTTATGCTAAAACTGGAACACAAGTTTCATGTACTCTGCCTACCCCTTTTAGGGATAAAGGCGTGAATGTGTATGTATGTATGTAAATCCTAAGCTTGTCAGTTCATACCATGGATACCTTTCTATGAAACTCTGGCACAATGGTGTGTTATATATGACTAGAATGTTAGTTTAAAAAATACAAGGTATTTTGTGGTTGAATTATGTTTAAGTGCTCCAAAGGCGCATTTTATATGTTAAAATTTGACATGTACAATTGATATTTCATGAATAAAAGATTGAATTGAATTTGATAGAAAATCACTGAGTTGAATTTAACCAATTTGAATAAATACCATGTCTATTATATCGAAATTAAAGTGGAAAAGGGTATGCATAGTTTTGTAGTCGACTGTACATTGTTAAGCCAAATTTCCAGATGTCAATAAACCAGAACAGTTGTTCAAATTGACCCCAAAACCTAATAGAATCAACTCCTGCTCAACCCCACTGTTATAATTTCAAGCTATCGTATTTGAACGCTTCTTAAGTTCAACGTGACGGCAGTTTGTTGCATGCTCGCCTTTTTTTACACACACATTGTATAGATGTTTTTGCTCACGAAGGCGGGTTGCTCGTATTTGAGTGGAGACTGTAGGAAAGTACAGCCGCAGAAAGTAAAGGTACAAATTAAAATACTATACTAGATACCCCACTCTCATCCAGAAGATATTTCAAATGTTATCTTTAAATATTATTTTTGTAAAACCCTTCTATACTCTTTGGTTACCTCAGTTAGGAAGTGGCAAGAAGTGGGGTTTGTTCGGGAGTGGCAAGAAACTGGCAAAGGTTTGTCAATTGTTTACCTAAACAAAATTGAAAGAGACTCGAAGAGTGATAAGCTGTTTTTTGCTTTGCTGAACGTGTCTGTAATTGTGTGATACTGAGCTTTTCCAACCACAAACATGCCATACACCCAACTAAGTGACCAAAAACAACTATACTATCAACTTTACCCTGATACAAATAAGGTTAAATTTAGACAATTCTTCCCAAATAGCCAACCTTGTCGCGCTCAGTAAGTTGGGCGTAGAACCAGAGAGGAGCGAAAGGGACAAAAAACCAACGGAGTCCCCTGTAAAGAGAAGGCCGTTAGAAAAGGCCAAAACGACGTTGCTCGTTGCTGAAAGTAACAGTGGTCAAACGAAGGCAACGAACGAAGGTAGAACACAAGTAATGATCGCTGCATTGTCACCGATAACAAGCTGAAAGGGACTTCAAGGCGTTGTCGTTAAGGTTTAATCTTGAACGCGTTATAAAGTCGTCTTCCATAATCGCATACCCTATCGCATCTGTTAAACGCACTTAATTTCATCGCAATAAAGCTCGAAATCGTTAGTTACTGTAGAGACGCATGATGGCTTCATATAATGACATAAGGTTTTGTGTGACTCATTGCTATCTGTATTTGAAGGTGTGCCTCTAAACGATGACACAGCAATTAGCAAAGGAAGGGCATGGTGGAATTTTAATTCTCAAATTGGGAGCTTCCAACTGGGGAACATTCCCCTACAGTAGACCGCAAACTAATAACACTACTTCCTCTGTATGTAGCTTTGTATGGTTGTAAGCAAAGTCGCCAGAGGAGCTCTGTTAAATTGACGGCAACCAGCGAACGAAAAAACCATAGAATGCGTGCTCCTTACAAATTTCTACCCAACACGCGCCTAAAACCTCAGACCAAGAAAAAAAGACAGACGGAGCGTTACGAACAGTCAAGTGAAGTCAAACCACATACAAACAAAACCAAGCTACATTTATTTTATTATTTAGAAGCAAATGGTCATTTACAAAATACATTTTAACAATGAAATGTATTATATTAAACTAGACCTATAGTTTCCTTACTTAACATAGCAGTACATAGTAAATTTACATATAAAAGTGAGAAAATGTATGATTATCTGCTTAGATATGAAAGTAGCCCCCTTTTATCCACTGACTTGATCTGGGTAGCTGTAGTTACCAGCTGTCACTCTAGATATATTTTTTTTACTACATCAAGTTTAGCACGCGCTCACGCACACATATACAAACAAATTTGCAGAAAACTCTTCAGCACGTGTCGCAATGCTGTCAAAATCATTTATTTCGAGTTTTGTGCGATTTAATTTGTTTAGCGTGTGCTAAACTTATGGGGCTTGGTTGAAAACCGGTTGGCTTCACTAGACTGTTCGTAACGCTCCGTCTGTCTATTTTTCTTGGTCTGAGCCTAAAACTCGGTATGCGCATGCAACTAAACGGCTGCCTAATAGCACCCATTCTGTTGGGCCATTTTGCGGCGCTACTTGGACTTATGGTTTTTTGTTCGCTGATAGCAACCTATATATTTGTGACTATACACGTTCCCGGAAACATCTTTTGTTTCGTTTGCTCTGTGACATGCACTGTCACAGGACATGGCATTTATACTTGGGATTATTTGACCAAATAGCATCATAGTAGCCCTTTCAAAAACAACGTCCAAGGTTGCAGTGTCCAAGAGGCAACCGGATGGCTCGCGATATTTGAGCTCCCGAAGTGTTGTGGAGCCGCCCTGTGCAACCCGAACTGAGCCAACTGGAATTGGGGCGGAAGTAGAAAGAATATATGAAAAATAAATTGTCGCCAGGCAGCCGATGGAAACAGCGTGTTCAAAAGGGTCCCAAAATGATACCACTGTTGCTTGAGTCAAACACAGAACTGGTATATAACACTTGTACTGAAATGAGTTAGTACTGGACAGAGGTCATTATCGCCGGGAAAATCTCTATAGCGCGATTCAGGAATCGACCCGAACGGTACAGCGCCATCTAGCGGCCAACTCAACGAAACTTACGTACAATGACACACGGCTGAACACAGCGGTTGCCTGAAAGTGTGCACGCTCGCTGTTTATATAATGAAATGCTGTTTTAATAGAATACCTGACGACAAATTTTTTTTGCACCCCTCCATGTTCCGCCCCAGTCCAAGTTGGCTCAGTTCTGGTTGCACGGGCCGGTTCCACAACGCTTCGGGAGCTCAAATACCGCGAGCCATCCGGTTGCCTCTCGGACACTGAAACTACTTTAACTACTTTACAAGGACAGTTTTATTAAAAAGTCGGCCACATGAAATAAGCTCACCCATACATTCCGCGAATATGTTAAGTTGTAGGTAACTTCACATCGCGACTAATCGTAATACACCTTTAACCTTTTCACCGCCCGACGGCGAAGCAATACGCTGTGCCACTGACGCCACGGGGGTAACATTAAAATGGGTAAAGAAATAACGCCACCATAAAAATGGGCCGTTTTTCAATAGGTATTCATGAAAAAATGTTTGTCGGCCAGCGCCGACTGTGGCGTCGTAGTCACGATTTTGCGTTGTCGGCTATGGCCGACTGTGGCGGTGAAAGGGTTAAAGGCCCCATAAATGAACATGTGGCACCCCTAAATTTGCAAATATGGTTAAAACTTCATGAAAATACAATTCGATTTTAAACCTTAACGAAACGTCTGTAGGTCTCTTTTTGTCTATCCCATCATTAACATCTCTAACGCCGTCTCGCTTGTTCATCCCCAGTGCGACAAAGACGGGTTATCGGCGATAATGCGACTAATGCTTAGCTTCGTTTGACATAACCTACTGCAAAAGAAAACAAAATTTATAAAACACCCTAATACAGAATTGGAATTCATTCTAACCCGTGTGACAAAACTTCACGACTGTAATCATGAAGGAGGTAGTCAGAGACATGTATCGGGCTCACTTGCATTGGTCAGTAACGTCTCCATATGGGGTATATAGACCGATTTAAATGGTCGATGGATATACAGCATTTGTATAGTTGTAGTTCTATATTGAACAAAGTAATCGATCGATCGATCGATACAATGGCCCTATCTACTTATATAAATTCGCCATACGGCATATATATATATATATATATATAGTCAGTAGAAGTATAAATATGTTATATACTAGCCCGTGAGCATTTAGAATGGTATTTGGGCCTATATTTCTGTCTCGCTGGCTCTAACGCGTTTTTATGTCAAAATAACAGATCGCGCCCGAATTCTATTCCAAGTGCTCACGGACGCCAGGAACTGCTACTTCTGCTGCTGGGCATTTGACCTATTTCAGTCTTTGACTACCTACCTTGACAAGTGTGAGCGAGAAGATCCCTCTTACCCCATCACCCATACAACCAATTGGCGCATTGATTTGCATGTGGGTTCACTGTGCTTGCTTTTTTTCTGTACGCGATTGGTCCAGACGACATTACATAATGCTTGCCAAGTATAGCAACGCCACGTTATCAGAAACATGGGAACAACTTTATTGCGTTGTCATTAAGGACTCTTTTCGATTGTCCCAAGGCATGTGGAGTTTGGTTCGAGTCGTGTGTGGGTGCCTTGACACAGATTTTAAGATTTCTTCTTTGCTTGTAACACCTTACGTTTAACTGACGCCCACTACTTACTACTGGCCGGCTGGTATTCACAGGCATCCAGTATAAGTCTGACCTGCGATTGCAAATGGTTGTTATGAATCTCGGGGTCAGGTTATATTAGAAGAGTGAGGTGAAACGAAAGGTTTGTTAATCGATACGAATGAAAACACTACTAAACGTATGTGTTCTGTAACTTATACAGGGTGCCCCAAAGGCGTTTCCGATAATCCACTAATGACGAACAACATTAACCTCGTATGAGCTATTTTTAGGACTAAATTCTTTGACTTGGTTAACTGGACCTTTGGCTTAATTGGCAAAGGTCCGTTGCGAATGCGTTTTCGAGTCCCGCCATGTCGAAAAAAATGTTTCGTGATTTTTGCTCTTTGTTTCAATCATTTTGGATTATACTAATACGAGTGTCCTAAAATTGGGTCGTAAATAACATCGTATTTCAAACTCAAACTCAATTTTACAACATTAGTTCTGAAGTTGATGGGCTGGGCCTCAAAGTTATGGTTAATTTTAGAACCAAAAGCTCTGAACTTATCTTATAAAATTTAAACCATATATAGCTCAGTCAAGCCACAAAGTTACAAATCCGACCAGGCCACACTGATCCAAATGGCCATTCGCTGTCGGTCAGGCGTCTCTGTTCGCAGTATAGAGTTGTAAAATGGTAACTTATGTCTTTTCGTGATGCCTTTCACTAATAACATATAAGCAGAGCCCGGAATTTTCACGGCAAAACAAAAGACTGTCGCAATCTTACTAGTGTTAGAAACATTTTTGTATCGATATCGAGTATTATTATCGAATATTTTAAAATACTTCGCGACGGTTAATTTAAAATAATATACGAGAAATATCTAAAAAAACTTACTCAACCTGAACAACATACCAATTACAATGAAATTTCTAAATTCCTTGACGTCGAGTGAAGTTGAACGATCATTAAGTATATATAGTGATACGCGAAACTGTCTGTCTACCCAGAGAATGTTGAGAAATTAATGATTATATACTCTTATTACTATCAGAAATAAAATGTCATGTGCTGCTGCTGCACGTGGATTTCGAAGAAGAAATTGCATCTGTTTCTATGTCATTTTATACAAACCTCACGTAATTTTGTGAACCGTTTTTTTTTTCTTCTATTACACAACTATCGATATCGATAAAAAATGTTTCTAACACTAGTAAGGTTGCGACAGTCTTTTGTTTTGCCGTGAAAATTCCGGGCTTTGCATATAAGTATAACACAAATTGAGCCAATATATTGTTCGTCATTAGCAGATTCTGAAACGTTGATTTTGTGACACATCTGTCGTCGCACCCTGTATGCATATGACCTTTCACTGCCGGCAACTAATGACACTGTAACACCTACTTAAAATCAAGAATTATGTAATGACGTCTTTGTATTGCCTATAGTAATGTGCATACGATTTGGGACCTAATACCCTGGAAGTAAAGTCGAAATTGTATACATGTTATTAATGGCTGTATGTGGCACAAATTGGTTTTGCTCATTGTTTATTTAGACATATAGTGTGCTATTGTTAAGTTATTAGCAAATCTGTCGCAGAATAGGCGAAAAATTTGAACAAAAGAATCGATTACGCAAACTTCGTCCTTACGGGTCTAGAGTTGTGCAACTTGTTATATTGTCTGTGGTTTCCAAGAATATTACTTATTAAACTATTTCAACGGCTTGTCCGCCAGTGTTGGAAAAGGCTCGCTCGGAATGTATTTCATAATGTTATATACGCGAAACAATCCGTTTAAATAGGTGATTTTATTTAATGAAACTTTTTATTAAAATTGCAAGGATTTTAGGTTCAAAATCGGGTTCTGCCGTCCCTTTCCAAAGTGCCAGGTCGGACTTCGGAGATGCAGGCATTCGAGCCAAAATATGTGCAAGGAAAATGTGCGACTTTAATGTTAAAAGCATAGTGTTGTTCAGATATCTCTGCACGTTTGGGGACGTACACATATTTATGAACTGAACTGGTGTATGTAGTCAGAACCGTAAGTTAGTCTATTGTCTGAATGAAAACATCACCCGTTGTTCAAAATCAAAAAAATCTGAATCAATTATTTATTCTGCAAATAGGCCACAAGGGCACTTTTACATGTCAAACGGTAATCCATTCTAATATTATAAATGCGAAAGTGTGTCTGTCCGTCTGTCTGTCTGTTACTTCTTCACGCTTAAAGCGCTGAACCGATTGAGATGAAATTTGGTGTGGAGATAGTTTGAATCCCGGGGAAGGACATAGGATAGTTTTTATCCCGGTAATCGTCCCCTGAGGGGGTGAAATGGGGGATGAAAGTTTGTATCGAGCTAAGATATAAACGAGTTCCACGCGAACGGAGTCGCGGGCAGAAGCTAGTTTACAATAAAATATTAATCTTACACAATAATTATTTAATATTTGCAGCTCAGGAGCTCAGGACAGATATAATCGCTTAACAAACCAAATGTCACTAACTAAGTGGAAACAAAACAAAATTGCGAAATATTATCCATTACATTCGATATAAGGTCTGTATCAGAGCGTATTTACAAAATGCTGCCTTTTTAAGTTTTTGAATAAATACTAATAGTTACTTCGTAATCTTGAATGGAAAATGAAGCATTTTGCAAAATACACTTAACAAAAAGTTAAAAACCAAAACCGTAACTTGGAAAAAAATAGTCGGATATTGAACCGACGTCTCCGGTGGACTAACGTAGAAGCTCGTTTATTCAAAAATGTCACAAAGAGTTCGTATAGTGGTTCTAAACGATCGTCCCGTAGCAACCGCGAGTGCCATTGTCAGATTTTTTTTCAAGGTTTTCAACAAAGTTGGCGTGTGGCAAATGTTAAACAATTCTACATCATCCAATGTACTTGGGCAAGTCTTGGGGCACAAATGTCTTCATGACAACTCCTGATACAGCGACCATGTGGCCATTTTGGAAAACAGGCTAAAATCTAGCTACTTGCAGTAGGTATGATATCCATTACTTACATTAAATTGAAGTTGGAGTAAACAAATGGTAAACCAGCTTCTGCCCGCGACTCCGTCCGCGTGGAACTCGTTGATATCGTAGATCCATACAATTTTTCACCCCCATTTCATCCCATTAGGGGATAACCCCGGGACTCAAACTACACTCGCGGTCAGTTTCGGGTCACCCTAAATTAACGAACTGCAATAGGTTTTTTAAAATATTCAATACTTGTTTTATTTACATAATATGCTATTATTTACAATACCCAACTGTATTAGCAATTTCCTGGATCCTATCATAAAAATATCGTTATCCAAAAATCACGATTTTTGCGATATCTCGCTCCGTTAACGTTGTTTTTTTTTCATGGGTTTTTACGAGTCCGATTTAAACCTGGTAACGTTATATTTTTTACTGTTATTAGCAATTTATATGTAAAATTAAATAAAGATTATGACAGGATTAACTGTACAACCTCTTACAGATGTAGTGCGAAATTATTTTCCTTCGTAATTTTTCGGAAAAGTTCGTATTTATCGTGCTCTCTCAAATTGCTTCTTATATTGAGTGGATAATCCGCAATTTAAAAATTCGCTGTAATTTTAATCATATTTTCAGATTACTTATAATAAGGTTGTATAGCCATGCCGAAATCTCGAAAATGGTTAAAAAATCCAATTCAAGGTATTATATTTAATATTTACCTGTACTTCATATCGGAAAATAGCAAATTCAAAAATAGAAACGACTCAGAGTATTTTAGGAAAGTTCAACAGCGAATTTCGGACGCAACAGGAATATCTAGTCCAACAATTAGAAAATATTTGAACCAGGAAGAACAATACAGAAGTAATGAAAATCCCAACACAAACAAAATTAAGCTGGGTAGACCACGCAAGAAATTCTATTTAGATCTTGATGATTTTGACTACGCAGTGATACGACGAATGGTTTTTAACTTTCATCTCATTTATAAACAGGTCCCTACTATAAAAGTACTAAAGTCCAAATTAATAGAAACGATGAATTTTAAGGGCTGCGATTTTACACTAAGAAAAATACTTCGCCAAATGGGTTTTTTATTCAAGAAAATTACTAATAATAGGAAAATGCTGATGGAAAAGGATGACGTTAGACTTAAAAGAATAAAGTTCATAGACCTTATAAGGAATTACAGATCTGAAGGCAGAGATATTGTGTATACTGACGAAACCTATGTTCACACATCCCATTTAACAGGCAAGTGCTGGATCGATTCTACGGATAAAGGAGTGAAACAGTTAATTTCAAAAGGTCAACGTCTTTGTACCGGGTGCTCTACTTATGTATAAGTCTACTGATAAAACTGGTGATTATCACGATGCCATGAATAATGTTAATTATGAAAAATGGTTACGGAATCAACTTATTCCCAACTTGTCTCCAAATTCTGTACTAGTAGTAGACAATGCTGCTTATCACAATAAATATGTGGAATGTCCGCCCAACTCTAATACCGCAAAGCCACTTATGATAAACTGGTTAAAAAAATACAATATTCCACATAATTCATCGTCAACCAAAATACAATTATACGAAATTATTTGCCGGCATAAAGAAGACTTTGTAGAATATTCCATTGACAAAATTTTACATCAACATGGACACGAAGTGTTAAGGTTACCTCCAGACCACCCCGACTTCAACCCTATTGAAAATAAATGGTCACAGATAAAAGGTTATGCATCAAAAAGAAACATAGATATGAATTTGGGTACAGTAAAAAAATTAATTGAAGAAAAAAAAAAATATTATTGGCCCGGAAGAATGGAAGAAAGTTTGTGATCATGCTATCAAATGTGAAAATGAATACCTCTCACAGGAACACTCTATGGATGATCGCATTGATAGGATTGTTATTAACGTCAATGACAGCACTGACGAATCTGACGATGATATGACTGACTCAGATTGTGAAATGGACAATATTGAAAACATCGATCCAAATACGATGAAATTGTAATGTTAGGTAGGTATAGGTAGTTTTACCAAAGTTGAAATGAATGAAACCACACCCAGTTACATTACGTACTGATTGCAAGAAAAACGAATGAACGAAGTGATTGAGTCAATGTGAGAATCTTAACAAAAAACATTTTGTCATCCCATCAGTTCGCTGCTGAACTTGCAATCGGTACGCAAAAAAAACACCAATTTTAAAAATCCTCTATCATTCATTACAACGGTTGTGTGCGTGGCGATAACTTTCGTGAAATTGCCTATGAAACCTTTTGAATCGATTGCATTCCTCTCACACGCAGGTTATTTTTAGGTACGAGAGGGACGCCAAAGACAAAATATAGACAGGTTTTGAATTTTATCATTGTAAATATTTCCCGATAAGCTTTATTTTGTTGTCCTTTTAATTATGTTTTAAAGCGGAGATAATGTTTTGTTTAGTAGTGACAATAAAACTGATTATTTTTGAAGTTACATAAAGTGGGTTTAAAAATCCCATTTTCAGTACCTATTAATTGTTGCGGTTGTAACATCTCTATATTATACAACAACATTATTCATTTTGACATTTGACACTTAACAATAAAGTTCCATATTAATGGGTATGAGAATGTCACTGATTTAATACGATAATTCATTGACAGTTCGGGTGTCATCGTATTCCGATAAAGATCCGAGTTTTCCCGAAGGAAAATAATTTTGCAATACATCTGTACGCACTATTTTAGGAAATATGACGGTATTTTACCGACCCGTATTCTTTGTCCGCGAGTGTATCTCTATACCAAATTGCATCTAAATCGATTCAGCGGTTTAAGCGTGAAGATCCAGATGGACACACTTTTCCATTTATATGCGAATGTATGTCACATTTGTCTGAGATACTGCGAGACGATGGATGTATTTATGGTTTTTTTTTCTGTTTCGGTTTTTACATGTTAATAATTATAAATTGTACAGTGCTTTGGTTTCTTACTATCAACTGTATAAATTTTGTATGATTACATAAATAAATAAATAAATAAATAATATTAGTATGGAAATCTAAATGTTAAGCTCACGTCGCAAGCTATCAACGAAACGCCTTAAAAAACGATGTCGACGCTCCTATGCCCGGCAGGTCTAATCTAAGGTGACTTTATTTATGTCCTGCGTTGTAAAACAAGTCTCGAATGTCACCTTCCGAAACTGACACCAATTTTCTTCAGAAACCTTCAAACCGTGAAGAATGCCTATATCCGATATCAGGTTGCATCGGAAATCAATAGGTCATTTCTCTGGAACCCTACAGACCGTGAAGCTAGGGCGCGCCGATCTCCGAACTGGCGGTAGTCATTTGGAAATGTTTACGCTTCAAAGCTCTGGTCCCCTGGTATTCCGGATATTCGATTGTTTACGTTAAACATTACAAACAGTCGAACAAATAATTTAGCGATGGGGCCGAGGTTCAGGCATTCAAGTTCAAGTCGGGGGTTCGAACCCGGCTTCTGAGCACTATATTGTATTTGTTATATTTTCAATATCCCTGATGAAATTACTGTAATGTTTTTGCGACTATTTTGGTCACAATGAGTGTCGATCGCTTCTGTACTTTGGAAGGCACTTTAAGTTGTTGGTTGACAATTGTTGCCTAGAACGTCAGTTCTTATAAGCCAACTTAACTATAGGCATTAGACCTACTAGCCTCCCTAGAGGTCTACTTTTCCGACTGAGTTAAGGTCGGTGGACAATGTTGCCTGTTTGAAATTGTAACTTAAATATAGCTTCGTAAAACGGGATACAGATAATAGTCAAACAATCACTGACGAGGGATACTGAGAAATCTCAGTATCCACTAGCTTCGTTCGCGTCGCACGTTCGTTACATTCATTTTCAAAACATTGTCCATACGTACTCAGTTTACATTACGAATGAAATATATTTCAAGCGTAAGAACCTTGGCAAGAAGAACATTAGGTTCTTTTTCGAGTAGTTTTGCTAAATTTTATGTGTGTAGAACTCTTTACCTTTGGATTAAAGTCCAATTTTGAATAATCAAACAAGTTCTATAAATGCAACACCAAATTGTTACATAGGTGCAGCGCATAGCGTATCGAAAATGGAATGGAATGCATCAACCAACGCATACCATGTACGTTGACAGGTGTGCAAGCGATGCAAGTCTAAATGTAACTACATACTCGATACGAGTTTATCATTTCACTATAGGCTTAAATAGCTTTCTTTTTACCGTATTGACGTTCATAATATGGACGCCTAGGGCGCGGTATAATCCGTTTAATTTGGCTTAAAAAAACCTGAGTTCAGGCAAAAAAAGACTGCATAGAAATCAGAAAGAGTATCAAAAAAAGAGGAAGGGATCTTAGAAAAATCATGAACATATGACAAAATTCGTCGGCTTGATAAAAAACTTAAAGTAAAGCCTTTCTTGTATGTAGTGGTGACGTATTCGAATAGACAATAGGGTGGTATTCCACTTGTCCAGGATATTTGTCCAATGTGCATGGCGTCTCACTCCACATATCTAAATTGTCTAACACCACCCGTACATATTTAAATTGTCTAACACCAACAAAGCAAATGCTTATTCGAACACGTCACCCCTACTTGCAAGAGGGGTTTTACTTAAGTTTTTTACCTATGCACCCCTGCCCTTGAAAGGCAAAAACGATGCAGATGTATTTTCGTAAGTTTTGTTTGTCTGCGAAGTAAAAACAATTATTTTCTACTGTGTCAACTTCGTATTTTGCAAGTTATAGGTATCGTGTACTAGTTACTAAATGAAAGCGTTTTTAGTAGATGCCTATTACTTACTGAACTGATAATCGCATAGCGAGACCGTGAACGCTGCCTTTATTTGAACAGACTTCAATTCGTGATTTTTTGCACGATTTTTCGTCTATTGTGCGAAGAGAGCGCGTGCAAAAACAGTGAAAATTGAATTTAGATTATCTTGAATCTGTATAGAAAGTTGTATCAATAACCCCATTTTGACTGTCGGAACATCTCTCTTACTCTGCACTTTCACGAATACAGAGTAAGATATGTTTGTCAGTCGGCTCTCTACCCACGCCAACTGATATGGTTTTAACTATCTGGAGAATTACTAATATTACCTACATCCGCTGCCTACATCCCGAACCGCGATAATGACTACGAAACCATCCAATTTTTGCACGGAGATTTCAGATATGCCGGCAATCATGTTAAGGAGCGACCACACCGATGCGTCACGTGTTCTTCATACATTTTGCTGCGTTTACGGTGCGTTAGCGTATTTTGAGCAGCGGTGCGGTCGCTCCTTGACCTTTGTTTTTGTCGATTCTACGAAAACTTGTGTTAAATGTGTGGACTAGAATGCACTTTATTACCTGCGTAATAATTGCTGGTACGGGTGTATTTGATTTTATTCCCCAGTTTTCCTCATTCTAACAGATAGCTACGTCCATGTCTGGTGGCTTTTTACCACAAGGCCAACTGAACAAAAAAAGTGTCCCAAATAGAAATTCCAGATCGTCATAATTATTATTGTATCGAGTCTTTTTTAGTTGCAACTATTTTTATTGAATGTGACGCCCTGGAAGAAAAAAAATTACATTGTAAAATCTGGGTATTTTATTTCTTGTACAAAGATCGTCAGTACCAACGATTATCAATAAGAAGAACCAAAATGGAATTCTGAAATCTTTACAAGGGGCTGAACACCTTTGGACTATACTAAGTTATCAAACGGGAGCGATAAGTTATCAAGGTGTTCAGCTACTTATGAGTTCGACTGTTTTTTTTTAAACGCTCATAACGGTTATAATCCAGTGGCAGGTCGCAAGCTGACGACGGGCGGCCGGCGTTTGCCGAGCGGTTCCGGCCCGCTGATGAAATCGCAGACGCTGCCGCGTTCTATGGGGCGGTCGTCGTCGCAGCCGAACAGCTCTACGTATACGCGGTATCCTGTGAAACCTGCGTCCACGCCGCCGGCGGTGAAGCGGCAGCTTTCGGTGAGTCAGCGCTAGCCCCACCCCATATTCTAATATTTCTATGCCACGACTGTGGCAAGACTGTTCAGACTCGGGAGACGCAAATAAGACCACACGGCCTGGAGGAAGACAGCTATCCGGCCGGTGGCCTTCTTTCAAGATTTTATTTAACCTTTTTTTCAGTTAAAAAAAAGGCTACCATCATACTCCTGCTCTTCGTGTGTAAAAGCCTGAATAAGTTTGTGTTGTTCTTAAAAATTTACAAAACAAGTTTTCAGCTATTTGTCGATATCCGATGGAGCTGACATTTGGTAAACTTATGTAAGTCGAATAACTTAAGATAAACAAGGATTATCACTTATAATAAACTGTACCTACAGAAGTTAATTCTATAGAAGCTTTTATCACGTATATCATAAGGTTCACTTTCAACTGCACGCATTTCACTTGTTTATTGACACTCCATAGTCCCGTAAGTCTAACTGTACTCCCTGCTAAAGTGGACCCTATCAATAAGTTAATTAGACTTACTTTCAACTGCACTTCATATCTCCCGCTAGCTAACACCGACGCGACCTGTATGACATCTCAAGTAATAGACCTTTGTTGTCACCTAACTCATAAGTCTCATTTCCAAATTCAGCTCACTTATCTATTATATCAGTCCGCCGCTTTTACTGTAAACGCGCTAGCAGTAGCAATACAATGAACCTTACCACCTAGACCATAAGACTTACTTAATCATTTCGCACATCACTTACCATCACCTCTCTACTAACGCCAGAGCGCGTATCAGGTCCCAGTGAACCCCGGTCCCCGGTGCGCCGTCGGGTCCAACAGCGGGACGCCGACCCGTAGCCGGACGCAACAGACGCTGACAGGGCTAGATTTAGACCCTACCACCTAGATCATAAGACTCACTTTGAATTGCAACTCACTTCTAAGGGTGAGGTGAGAGAAACCAGAGCTGGCGAGACCCGCGGGACGCCGACCCGCAGCCGGACGCAACAGACGCTGCCAGGTCTACATCTAGTGTAGACCCTACCACCTAGATCATAAGACTCACTTTGAATTGCACCTCACTTCCAAGGAAGAGGTGAGAAAGACCAGAGCTGTGCAGGTTCCGAGGTGGTGAACAAAGAAAAAATCCACCAATAAGGAGCGATGCGCGAGCGCACCCAGCAATGCTATTGAGGGATATTTTCCACGCTCGCCGCCTCGCACCCTCGCACAGCTCTGGTAGATACTCACCCTAACAGTCAGGCACGCTGTTGGCTCTACCGCGGTCGTACTATAATGAACCTCCCTAGGTTCATTATAGTAGGTTAGTAGTTAGGTTCTCCCTAGGTTGGTAAGGTCAAGCCTCATTTCAGTCGCACTAAATTATCTATTATCGCCCGCCAGAGCGCTTAACAACTGCAAACGGCTCGTTGGTCCGATCTACTAGAATCTACCCTATCGCATAGCCTTACT
The DNA here is from genome assembly GCA_947049275.1 of Epinotia bilunana. NCBI lineage: Eukaryota > Metazoa > Arthropoda > Insecta > Lepidoptera > Tortricidae > Epinotia > Epinotia bilunana. The sequence goes on along the minus strand of OX346268.1, from coordinate 15,871,662 downwards.
GCCTAGTTAGACTATAAGACTCATTTGCTCATTTCGCACCTCACTCACCATCACCTCTCTACTAACGCCAGAGCGCGTATCAGGTCCCAGTGAACGGCTCGCCGGTCCGGCGCGCCGTAGGGTCCAACCGCGGGACTCCGACCCGCAGCCGGACGCCGCAGCAGACGCTGTCGGTGCGCGGTGTGGATCCGAAGCTGGTGCAGCTGATCTTGGACGAGATTGTGGAGGGCGGGCCGAAGGTCCATTGGGATGACATAGCTGGGCAGGAGGTGAGTTCAAGATTGATGCTAAATAAAGTCTGGCAAACGAAAGTTGAACCCACTAAACTCAATTACGCGGCAACACTAAACGTCATACGCATACATTTTGATGAACAGGGTGGCCGCGTAATTGAGTTTAGGGTGTTCTACTTTCATTTGCCAGACTTTATGACACTTAGCCACCCTAACGGCTTATCCTGGAGTTGGAGCGGTGGCGGCAATGGCAGTGGTTCGCCATACGTCGGAGCGAGAGATCGGATTGCGGCCTCTCGCTCTTCTATGGTGCACTTCTGTCGCTGCCGCCGCCGTTAGAAGGCGTGGCCACGCTGTTAGGTGAATATCTTCCAAAGGTGTGCGAATATGTATTTCCATATATTTGACACCTCGCACGCTTAACAGCTAGGTATAGCTAAATATAACTTATTAAACCTTAAATATAACATCAACGCGGCGCCTTAATGGCAAAATGACTCGCGTTGCTTCAACAACACTGCCGTACTTTTTTAAAAGGCAGTCTTCTTCATACAATTTACTTGTAGATGACTGCCTTTTTAAGAATGAAGGCAGAACAACACGCAGTCGCAATTAAAAAAATACATCTAATGCGAAGTCGAATTGATAAACGATATTATACAGATAACAAATATAATAAAAAAAGAAACCATCGTCGTCTGAAACCCAGAGTAAGAGTCGAACTTGCGACCTCTATATTACCGGTACAGTGCTCTAGCCTCTAAGCTATCCAGACAGAGACTGATGTAGCGTATTTTTCCATCACATTCGCCACCTCTACTAGTAGCGACCTCTCTATTTCCTTGAAAGGCTTATAGCCTTATCGATTTGGTATGTTTGCTTTAATTTAACTTACACTGTCCGTATGTAAGTTATCCTCCAAAATTTGCAAACCATTGCCTGTGTCCGATTGAGCTAAAATGACCATGGTTAAAAAAGCCACCACCCAGCTGATCTTGTGGTCTCGTACTGGTTCCAAATTATTTTTATTGCTTAAATAATTATTGATATCATATAACCCGTAACATTATCTGCAGGCAGCTAAGCAAGCGCTCCAAGAGATGGTGGTCCTGCCTTCTCTGAGACCTGAGCTCTTCACCGGCCTGCGGTCACCTGCCAGAGGCCTGCTGCTGTTTGGACCACCGGGGAATGGTAAGAATTCTTCCTCGTCGAAACATCATGGTTTCCTAATTATCTAGAACAATCCACATTTATCACCCAGACAGATAAACGAAAGCATTTTTGTCCAAGCTGGAACGCTCGTTCAATAATTATTTATCATTGTCACCCGTCTAATAAAATGCCAAAATGCGACACGTCAAAGCACGTGACTGCAGAAGTTCCTGACGGTCCAATCGAGTTTGCAAATAAAAACTTTAAAAATACATACATTCACGCCTTTATTCCCAAAATGGATAGGGAGAGCACACGAAACTTATGTTTCAGCGCCACTTTTAGCATAAATGTGGGTATAAAAGATCGACAAAATGTGATATTGAACCTTTCCTCTTTTTAAATAAATTCTATATTCCAGGCAAAACCCTGCTCGCGCGGTGCGTGGCCGCCGAATGCTCTGCGACGTTCTTCTCGATATCGGCGGCGACTCTCACTAGCAAATATGTGGGAGACGGGGAGAAGATGGTGCGCGCGCTGTTCCAGGTCGCGAGGGAGTTGCAGGTGAAGATACACCTTATCTTATAATGAATAAGGTCGATAACTATGCCTAGTTATAAGCGTCGCCAAAACTCAGGTACTTAAGCAACCACCCCGAGGGTGCAATGCTGACACTGCGCAAATTACTTTGGGCAGTTCAGTGCTAAAGGAAGTGACCAGCTTTAAGTACCTGGGCAGCCAAATCCGAAGTGATCATCGCCTATCCTCAGAGATCCCACTACGCATAGCCAAAGCTGCTGCCACCTTTGGCAAACTGAACCAACGTGTTTGGAAATCGCACGACCTGAAACTTCAAACCAAGCTTTCTGTCTACAAGGCTATGGTGCTCCCAATACTCACATATGCTGCTGAGTGCTGGTGCTTGTACAAGGGAGATATCAGAAAGCTTGACACCTTCCACTTGCGTTGCTTACGATGTATTCTCCGCATTCGGTGGCAGGATCGTGTGACCAACATGGACGTCTTACGTAGATGTAACATGCCCGGCATGGAGGCCATACTGATGAAAAGCCAGTTGAGATGGAGTGGTCACGTTAGTCGTATGACAGACTGCAGACTCCCAAAATCTGTCTTCTACTCCGAGCTCAAGGATGGAAAGCGTAATCGTGGGGGGCAGTTTCTGCGCTACAAGGACGTATTAAAACGTCATCTCAAAGCCTGCGATATACCTGCTGATGGCTGGGAGGAGGTGGCGTCTATGAGACCGGAATGGCGTAATAAAGTCAGGAAAGGTGTAGCTTCTTTTGAAGTAGCTCGACTTGAACACCTGGACCAAAAGCGCCATTTACGGAAGACTCGACCCAAACCATCCTATACTTATACTTACAATGGCCAGGGTCAGTTATACTGCACACAATGTGACCGGACATTTAAAACTAAGTTCGGCTTTGCGAGCCATATACGTGCTCATCAGAGAAAATTGTAAGGGCCGCCGTCGTCGGATACGACAAGGAGGACTATATATATAAGGTCGATAATGATTCTGACCACGCCCACTAGCAACTCTTGCAAGTACAGTCGCCAACATGAATATCTGCCACAACAAAGATAAGTATCTGACACAACTCTATTTCTAGGCCCGTTGGAAAGTGTCATTTATTTATGCACGCATTCTTACGGTAGATATTGAAACTGGTAACTGTACGTGGGTGAAAATGTACCTTATTTGGTTCTAATTAAGGGCAATAATGAGCTTGGCCATGTTTAATTAGCCTTAGCTTTTGCCAATGCATCTAGAGAGCACGTGACATCTCTTTAAGCGTGAGTATCCACCAAACTTGTGCGAGGAAAATATCCACCAATAACATCTAGCAGCAGGTCTAGGAGATTCGCTCAGGCATCTATTCCTATTGGTGTTCTTTTTCCTCACACACCGCTCCACTCACTCAACTCGTAGATTTTCACCCTTAAATCTAAGATGCATACAAAAATGTATTCAGCAAACTGATATCACAATCTGTTCACAGCCTTCAATAATATTCGTGGACGAAGTAGACTCGCTTTTATGCGAGCGTTCGTCAAGCGAGCACGAGGCGTCGCGGCGACTCAAGACCGAGTTTCTGGTCGAGTTCGACGGTTTACCCGCCGCTGGGGCTGATCGGCTCATCGTGATGGCCGCTACCAATCGCCCGCACGAGATCGACGAAGCTGCGCTCAGGTATGTAAAAAAACTACTGGCGAGCTATGAGACCCTGGTAGGAGCGGCGTTCGCTGCCTAACGCGTTCTGTGTCTGAAAGCTGACTCTAGCTACTTTGCGTGTTATGGAGGCCTGGTTCTCAGGTACCGGAAGCAATATCTAAGACGCGCTCAGGTATGATTGTGTTACAAAGACTACTGTCAAGCTATGGGACCCTGGTAGGAGCGACGTTCGCCGTCTAACGCGTGCTGTGTCTGGAAGCTGAGCTACTTTACGTATTATGGAGGCCTGGTTCTCAGATACGGAAGCAACATCGAAGACGCGCTCAGGTATGATTGTGTTACAAAGACAACTGTCAAGCTATGGGACGCTGGTAGGAGCGACGTTCGCCGTCTAACGCGTTCTGTGTCTGGAAGCTGAGCTACTTTGCGTGTTATGGAGGCCTGGTTCTCAGGTACGGAAGCAATATCGAAGACGCGCTCAGGTATAATTGTATTACAAAGACTATTGTCAAACTATGGGACCCTGGTAGGAGCGACGTTCGCCATCTAACGCGTTCTGTGTCTGGAAGCTGAACTACTTTGCGTGTTATGGAGGCCTGGTTCTCAGAAACGGAAGCAACATCGAAGGCGCGCTCAGGTACGATGGTGTTACTGTCAAGCTATGAGACTTTGGTAGGAGCGGCGTTCGCCACCTGACGCGTGCTATGAGTGGAAGCGGCTGAGCTCCTTGTGAGTTATGAGGGACTGATTCTCAGGTACAGAAATATGGACGTACGGCCACGGGCGGGTCACTCCGTGATTTCGTCGCGTCGCTACAAGTACAAGTGCCTACCGGCCCCGTACCGGTATGTTAGGGCTGCTACGGCACGCACGCTTTCTATCTCAGCGCGTTGCATGCGATATAAAAAAAGATTCCTTTATATCGCATGCTGTTTAGATAAACAGGGGATTGGTTAACAGATAACCTTCACTGTACACTGTACTTGCGCGCAGCATTCAACTCGCGGGATGCTGCGCGCAGGTACAGTGTACAGTGAAACTATTTAAATATAACTCCAGGCCTGCAATTAGTGCCTGGTAAATAGAAGTAGCAGGCGCGTGACGCACTGTGTAGTAAAAATACTTCACTTGAATTGAAACGGCTGAACTCTATGTGAGCTCTGGGAGCTTGATTCTGAGGTACCGTCACTACGGCAAGTCTAGCTATGGCAGCTTGATATAGCTAGGCTTGCCGTAGTGATGGTAAGAGTATACAAGTACCATGACAAACTACGTTTTGTTAAGAGCTCACACCGCCATCGCTGGCCGACACAAATTTAGATATGATATAAATAAAGATTAAAAAAACGGCGCAATGCCTTTGTTTCGCAAGGCATCGCTTGAGCTTTCACCACGCTCAGTATTCCCCTTTCATGAGATTTCACCTCCGCCACACAATGTAATATTCACTGAACATTCCAGACGTTTCCCGAAGCGCGTGTACGTCTCCCTCCCCGACATACGCACTCGCGACTCGCTGCTCCGCGGCGTGCTGGCGCGGGGCTCGGCGGCGGCCGCGCTGACGCCGGGCGAGCTGGCGAGGCTGGCCGCCTTGACGGACGGCTACTCGGGGAGTGACCTGACCGCGCTGTGTCGAGATGCGGCCCTACAGCCAATTAGAGGTGAGTTGACTGACCATTCCTGAACCTTATTACAACGGGAGATGGTCTATTAGTGGATATTTAGCGTGTCTTCGTTTGTGCTAGCGCGGGGCTCGGTAGCGGCCGCCGTGACGGATGAATACCCGGGGAGTGACCTGCCCGCGCTGTGTCGACATGCGGCGCTGCAGTCTATTAGAGATGCTGCTGGCTGATATGCTGTGTGCTCGACCAAGGCTGAGAAATAGACACTAGACCCCATGCTTGTGCAGGGTGCGGCAGCGGCGAGCTGGATGTCAAGCTGCGTGAGCGGACAAGGCTAAATAAAAAAAGATATTGTGGTTATTCGTTTAGTGAACGCTCCGAGATGTTAAATGCTAAAAACAAATATCATCTACCTCATCTCCTGCCCCTATTTCTCTGATCAAGCTACGTATGTCTTGTAACTTTGAATATAAAATCTGTTTCCAGAGCTGGACCACGAGGAGGTGAAGTGCCTTGACCTGTCCCTGGTCCGGCCGATCACCTTCCAAGACTTCATGGACGCCCTGAAGAGGATCCGGCCGTCGGTGTCGCCGCACAGCCTGGTCGGGTACGAGAAGTGGTCCGTGCAGTATGGGGATCTGGGGCTATGAACCGATACAGGTGAATGTCAAGTATTTAAAAAGAGCGCTGCGAACTCGTTCAGTCGGTCAAAGCAAATAGTTATAGTCGTTCGGTTTGAGTTGTGTCCAATCCATTGTCTCAATGTGCGGGTTTGCTACCTCATTACGGTCCGTCATAAAAGATAAGCACACTTCGTAGACAAAAACTGCATGCATTAACATTTTACTGGATTTTCAACTCTAGGGCCTTTGCCAAAAGTTTAAATTTCTTTAATATAATTATAATATTTCAATACATCCTTGGCGTTTGAGTACTGAGAATCGAACAAGTACAAAGGCACCTGGACCACCATTTTCCTATTAGTGCACTCGTAACCTATTACTTAGGGACATAGAGTCGATATTCAATTGAACTTTCTAGGTGGCTGTAACGACTTTTTACAATATGGTAATTTTGGTGTTTTGCTGTTTCAGTCAACAACGGCATTGTTTCTTTAAGTAGATTGGACACAACTCAAACCGATTACTAAAACAACGTAATGACTCGATGAACCATTTATTCGACACACCGATCGCTCTTCGGTTCGGTACTATAGTCGCAATCAAAAAAGTCATACTAACCTCTATGAGACACGTACGATGTTGCCATATCTATGTTTAAACGGATTGATATTGATTTATTTTGCGACGTTTCGGTTATACGTTCACTGATTGCCAAAAACTTAAACTAAGAAACCGAAGACCGATTTCTATCGTATATGAGGAACTAGTTACAAGCAAGTTAGCAAGTGGAGGATTTTAAAACTTTAACCGAAGAGGCGGTAGCGTACTTAAAAACTGTACATCTTTGAAGTAGAGATATATAATCAGCCATACGATACATAAATTACTAGTTCATTTTATTCCTTTTAGTTCTTAGTTCATAACCGACTCAAGCCTACGTTAATGACCATATACTTACATACATACATACATTCACGCCTTTATTCCCAAAAGGGGTAGGCAGAGCACATGAAACTTACGTTCCAGCGCCACTTTTAGCATAACTGTGGGTATAAAAGATCGACAAAATGTGATATTGCAGTGATAGGTCGCTAGCCGATCGCCCACAACACACTTCAACCCTGCTCCCTTAGTCGACTTTTACGACACCCACGGGAAGGAAGGGGGTGGTGAAATTGTAACCCGACACCACACGGGGTTGCCATATACTTACCTTTCAATTAACATGACTTACTGTTTTCCAGGTATTGCCAAGTTTGAATAGACAAGGGTGAGTCAGTAATTGTAAGCAAGCACGTACAGGTTAAGAAATACGACATGTCAGTCCTTGTGCCATTGACATAAGGTTCAAACTCGCCTGGCCCGGATCACACCTATACTCATGTTAAGCTCAAATGTTAAACTTTCCACTCGAATAATCCCTAGTGTTATGTATTATTTAAATAGTAGTTTCTTTAATGTTTGGATGTCATCTAGTCAGTCACCTATCACTGTCAGATAAAACGTGTATTATAAATATAAACGATAATTTAAGCCCTTTTACGCTTCACTCAAAACTCTTTGATATACATACTCAAGATACTTATTACATGACTTTGAAATTAAAAAGTGTTGGTACCTTCTTAAGTCTAAAATACATTGTAATTTGAACTATTGGCGTATATTGTATATATATACAGTGGAATTGCTTCTGATTTAAAATTGCGGAGCAAATGTACCTTTGTTTCGTTTACATGATATGAAGATTAAAAAATTGGTTGACAGCCCTCCATTAATCAATCAATCTTATTTGAAGGTTATAGTGGCAATCTAGCTAAACATTGAGTGCCAATTGTGGACTCAGCCGAAAGACGTCCACTGCTGGACATAGGCCTCCCCCAAAGAGTGCCACAATGACTGGTCCTGCGCCACCCGCATCCAGCGGACTCCCGCGACCTTTACCAGGTCATCAGTCCACCTTGTGGGGGGCCTACCCACGCTGCGCCTTCCGGTACGTGGTCGCCCTTCGAGAACCTTTCCGCCCCAACGGCCATCGGTTCTACGTGCCCCGCCCACTGCCACTTAAGTTTAGCGATTTGGAGGGCTATATCGCTTACCTTGGTTCTGCTGCGGATAGCCTCATTTCTGATGCGATCGCGCAGAGAAACTCCCAACATAGCCCTCTCCATTGCCCTTTGGGTGACTTTGAGCCTTCTTATAAGGCCCATAGTAATAGTGGACTAACAACAGGTATTTTTTACCTGTTTTTTTAATATATCCTATGCTTAGAGGTGCCAAACATTTTATCAAATTGTTTTGAATCTCATTCATAATTTGATTGAACTATTACCACGTCCGCATACCGGCTTAAATTACTTTGAGCACTAGGAGGGTAAAGTGAACGTAAAAGAGCTTAAATGTCACCTTGACCATAGTATAACTTTTAGAAACCAATCCTTAAATACCCTATGACTATGAACTTGCCATTAACAAAGTCGAACAAAACGCAACTGTAGGGTTAGCTTGCAAGCAAGCAATTATGAGTCGCAGTACTTCATAATTAAGGTTTGTTTTTGAGTGACAAATTTCAATGTTGAATTCTAATAAAAGAGAGTTGAACTTGAAGATGAATGCAAGACGACAGAGAAGGTGTGAGAACCTCTCACTCTATCCTTTAGAAAAGGTCTATTATGTTGGGCACTCGTTATGAATTTCATGTCTAATATTTTTGGTCTGACTGCGCATGCTATCCCTACAGTTTTAATATTAAGTATAAATCCTTAATAGTGAAAAAAAATCTTTACAATTATGAGAAACTGTATTTTTCCCCATTTTTTACAAATAGCAACACTGTCGATGTTGTATAAAATATTATTATGGAATTACTGAAACATTAAAAACTCTTCTGAGGGGGTAACTATTACACTTAATTTCTCGCACTTTTAAGCTGATTTCATACTTGTCTGACGTGATACCCTCTGATGCGCTCTGTAGTCTGACGCAACAGGAACCGTGGCCTCAACAATCATCAGATAAATGTGAACATACCCGTAATAAATGTGTATAACCGATACCGTTCTGTCACGTCAGACTAATATGAACCGGCTTGGCGTAACAATTAGCAACGAACTTTATTGACAAGGTACTAAGACCATTTTCTGAGATTTCATTGCCTTTTACAATCAGCTACAAAAATATAAGCGCTCAAATACCACGTGTTATGGCACGGCAATTGATTCAGTTTTTTTTATATTTTTGAGTGCGTTGGTTGCAGTTATGACGAAAATGCACTTAAGATATAACAACTTCTTTTGTTGCTAAATATAAAAGGATAAGATAACAAAGAGGCGTCATAAAACTGACCGAAGTGAGGCACGTGTACTGGAATAGCTACCTGCTATTGCTTATTCACAGTATGCTTTGAACCTTCTGACACCTGCGTGATTTTTTTTACTACCCTACTTTTAGATAATAATTAAACAATAGACGTCGGTAATTACTTTTCGTCATCTAAACTATATCATAGATACTTTACCAGCTGATGGCATGAAATTCCCAATAAATAAATTAAATATAAATTGGGGAATTTAGTTGTTTTTTCCCACCTCATAATGTTTTTAATGTTTTCGTAAACTCGAACAGCTTTCGGTGTTATTCGATGTATAACGCTTAGCTACCGCGGGCTATATTAGCCCAAAGCCCGTCCAGTCGAAGCAAAATGATGATTAACGCATTGGAAAGAAGGTATATTTTTAAATACTCCGATTCGGCTTCTACTAGGTTGGGGCATTGGACTTAAAAGGGCTTGTATTCAAATATTTATAAAGACTAAGGCTGTGTATAGAGAACACGAAATTTGCCAAGTTTTATACTAAACTGCAAACAAATTTGAACCTTACAGCTTAAGTGGAGAATTCGTTATCGCTTAGCTTACAAATAGTGAAACCATTGTACAAAATATGTTTACCATTTTATTACGTAGAACCTTTATGTATATTTAGGTATGTATATGTTGCGGTTAGTATTATGTAGCTGGTAAAGTAATTCTTTTAAAATGATACATTAATGGTTATTTGGATAATTTACTAACCGAAATAAACTCCTAGGTATAGCTTATCCATAAAACCTTAATTATATTATGTGTTTTAGACACTTCATAATCATTGTTAAATACCTAGCTTATTAAATATGTTTTAATCTTTATATAAATTACAATATCAGTGAAATTATGTATAATTGGCACTGTTTTTATGTAATATTTTTATTTAAAATTGCAATGTGGCTCATTGGTTAATATGAATATAATAGATAGTTTTGTGCCTACATAACAATCACCCAGAAGCAATTCCTTTTACCGCAGGCGACTGTACTGAATTGCAAGTTATTTTAAATAAATGATTTTCAACTCAAATAAGTCTTGTCAAGTACATATATGAAGTATATAAACAGTGCCTACATTATAAATTGCCTAGATTTGGGTTACTAATGAAATCCCCAATTTCATTTGGCATAAATCTAATGTTTGCCATAGTCATCATCTGCTCTAATTCGTTTTTCTCACTCTGACTACTTTTCAGGAATTTTATAAAACAAAACTAATCTAACCTGCAAGGTTCTATAGTATATAGTTTTTCCTGAAAATTTTACAGTGTCAGAAAAATTACTTTTATGGCAAATGATGATTATAAGCAAACACTTGCGTTATGCCAAATGAAATTATGAATATCGAAGGTATGCGATAGATTTTACGCCATTCACGCTGCAGTTCTTATGAATAGATAATAAATCGATGTCTTAAAACACAAATACTATTTCTATGGATTCTACCATCTATACCTCTTTCTTTCATTTGTTGGACACATATTTCTGTTTTAAGTCATCAATTTCAAGACCGGTAGCCTTCTCTTAGCCACACATACGGTGAGTTGCTCAAGTATACATGTATCGAGTAAACTTGGTTGTTGTACGTGGTAATTCCTGTAGATGGGTATCCTATCGCAATCACTAAATTTGTCCCGCCCAGTGTGATTTCTTCGAATTTTTATTTCAGCAAAGGGCCAATTTTCTCGAAGGGGGTTTTTTTTTAATACTTATCGTGTAGAACCGTGAAAATGCCGTAGCTTCAGAGAAAACCAGCTTTTAGGAAAAATGAAAATTAGGACAAACGATACAGTTGGGAAACTATTTTTAGTGATTCCGATAGGTAAACATTTTTATTCAATTTACATTCGCATGGGAAAGGAAAAGTTGAAAAAAGCTAGACTACGACATGATACATTTTATTTAGATCCGTTGGACTTAAAATTTAGTCTAACGGATCTTTATAAAACCGGACCTAAATCGGTAATTCGTAATTGTCATTAACTGTCTTGCCCGCTGTTATAACTTATATTGAAAAAAAAACTCGTCTGCCAATGATCACAGACCATAATTATTTTTAATATCCTGTACTCCACTACCCGTCTCTTTCTAAGTTTTCTAATAAGAGAGAGACGGATAGTGCGAGAGAGCACGAGAGAGCTCGCGCGCCTTCTTGTGCTAACCGTGCTGGTATAATCGCGTTCATCGCTATTGACATAGCACCCGTCCCTTTCTTTGTTTATGTGTGTAAGAGTGACGTATATTGATCTAGAACTTACCTTGAATTACCACGTTGGACGACCTTGTGAAGATATATTTTCATATAATGCATAATAGTTTGTTAAAAATATAATTACGTGACGATATCATCTGGACCACGCTTAGTTATCGTAGTGTAGTCGCGTCACTGTAAACTGTCGCATAGCTAGCATGGGTGCCACCCGGTGTGGGGACCGTGTGGGTGTCACCCAGTGGTGGCTCCGTAGGGATCCCATGGAGAGGTACGGTTGTGACCCTCAGACGGATCACCCTAGCTACGCCACTGACTGTAAACTCGGGTGCATGTTCTAGAATGCATTTATGTAGCTGGATCTGTGCGCAATTTTGTTACGAAATAAGGCGAAAATAAAGTTCAGTTTAACGGTGACAAGTAGTATTCTTAATATAAGGTGCTTCCAACTTACATCAAAATAATTTACTTTATGGGTATTAAGCCAACTTTTTATATGAAATTTTTGTTTTCATAGCTTGAAGTGGCCAGTTAAGTGACAGTCAAGAGGTTTCATACGATAATCAAAGAAGACTTAATCATTGAATTTTGATTATCTCATTAACAGGGTGTTATTACGTGGCACAGTTCTTTTCCTAATTTTCTCCAAAAACTAACATAAACTTTAAATTTATTTTATACTTAAGTCGCGATTTTTTTTTACATTTGTATGGAGCTCCAGTCGGCCAACGCTCCATACAAGGTAAAAAAAAATCGCGTCAAAAAATATAGTTTATCTGGAAAATGTGACCTACTAGCGCTCAATAATCCCCCTCTTGCGGGAAAGTCCATCGTTCCGTTCCACGCAGTATATGTAAATTGGACCTTTGAGATAGACACACGCTATATTTTATCCCAACGCTTCGCTTATGTTTGAGGTTATTTTATGAGGCCGAGTTTGTAACTGGAATTGTAATCTACCTTGGATGATAGAGTTGCTTTTTGAATAGACTATGTACTTTGATGCAATTCGTCCTGTGTGCGGCGGGCGTAGCCGCGCAGGCAGCCAGTCCCCAATAACCTGGGATGGACTAGCGGACCTCGATAGAAAAAAATGCAGATGCATGTCCGATGAAGATGTGTCTCGCAATCATACAAACACTTTTCAGCCATATTACCAAGATATTAGTGTTTTAAATGCATTCGATGACAAACGCCTTATTCACGTAACAGATTGCGCTTCAATACCTAATAAGGCTGACTGTCCACTAAAAATTCAACAAGAAACTGATGAAATTGCATATCAGAATCTCTTTAAACCCTAGTGGACAACCAGCCTAAGCCCGAAATTATGTGAAATATTTTATTATCTCTAGTTATTAACAGATTTCCTAAAAAGACAGCGACGTAGCCACTTAGTGCTGTTTAAATTTAAACTTAGTAGTTATATTTTTACGGTAGCGTATATTTACATAAAAATATAGATAATTCTGTATTGACTACTTATCGGCGTGGATATAGACATTATGTCTTGTTGTGAGAGTTGAAACTTTGATGCCAAACATTAGAATCAGAAGTATATATATGTATACTATTGATTGTAATGTAGGAAATGACGCCGTGAAGTCTGTAGAGCTAACTCCTACCATTCCTAGACATAGACGTAGTGACATAGCGATCGATGATCTTTAGATAGATTAATATTAGTTTTTTTTAAAGCTGGGCCACCTACATTTTTTGTCAGATACCCCGAACGAAAAGTAATACACCTTGCTGAAAGGTAGCGGGTGCGTTTGGGAAACGATAAATAGTACGATTCAACTCATAATGTCCGTTTGGTGTTACAAACGCCGTCAAAAGTTTAGATTACACTGATATTGAGGTATAATACCTGGATCTTAGATTGAAAATAATGAAATATGCCGAAGCTGACATGCTTGCAATGACACACCCAACGGCTGGCATTGTGTAACGCTCTTTACTGTTTCAGACTTGTGACCCTTAGGGTTTACACTACTTACGCATCACATTAGTAAATCTGCTCTCGACAATTTTTCTACAGCCTACGCAGAATAAGATGCTCAAAATGGTCTAAAAAATCCCAGTCCCAGTAGTGTACAAGCAATATTGAGCACATTGGATACTTACCTGGCTATCTGTCGGACTATGTAGATGGCCCTTACCAGCTGTGTGTACCAACTCCACCCGACACATGTTTAAAAGTTAGAGCTAGTGTGCAAGAGCCCTGGAATGGGCTTATTTTAATGACAGTTTGGAATATGTTAACCATATGGCCATTTTTGAGAAAGTTGCTTCATATCTTCTAATATTCAAAGTGTCACAATTGAATTTAGAAAGGTACGCCTTTGAAAGAAGTCATAAAAAGATTAAGAGGACATATGGCTCATATCGTTATATGGTGGGCATTTTGTTAAATTGACGATGTCATGAGCTGTCAAAAACCAAAACTAGATGGGGCGTATTTATTATGTATACTATGTTATTGTAATTGTCACTTGTTTTATAAAGCGGTTGTGTTTCTTTTTAAATAACGTCATAACGTTTTGTAAAATTTGAATTTGTTCGAATCTGTTGATTGTTTGTGACTATCGAAGTTAGATAATCGGCCATTTGTTTGATTATATTTATTCTTAATATATATATTAGCGAATAGAGTACATTCAGTGTAACACTTTCTAAATTATCCGTAAACTGTCAGATGAATTTTATCCGGAACGGTGTGTATATAAGTGTGCTTATTCTTTATCAACAAGGTGCTTTTGAACCATTACGGTCACAAAGTTATATCACAGGTATTAATATAATGAAAATACGAATACTGTTGACACCTATTCAACTATTATTCAACTAGGTTATGACATAATTACAGTAATCCGTTCCCACATACGACTGGACAAACGTACTGGACAGAAGTAAAGTAACCAATATAAACACTGATTCGAGTATACGCTGAAAGCATTTGTCCCTCACAAGTTGTTGACTCAGCTAGCTAGCCGTAAGCTTGGTTACCACCATGGGAGCGCTAAACCAGCTTACGGAGAGTATAACATACCGGTGTATTGGTCATTTGTTGATGCGACGGTGGCAGTAGAGAAACGGATCCAAGTAATAGCGGCATTAATATTGTTAATATTGACACAATAAATTCAGACTATCACAAGCGGTATCCGCAATTTAAGATTTTATTACCTTTTTTTAAATAAGCTTGCTTACAGGGCCAAATGAATTTATCACAATATATAAATGTACTGATACCCATATCAAACGTATCACTGTGATACTTGAAGTCCTATCGCCAATTTATTTTACGCACATTTTTTTATATAATTCTAAGTCAATTTTGCTAACGCAAAATGCGCTTAATGCTAGCCAGCATACACCGTTTAAAATTTATTTTAGTGATGTTTTTATTCTGAGAGTAAAATATTGTTGAATGTGTATTGTTTATTTGTTTAAATATTTAATAACAGAAAAGGCAAATTCTATTTCTGTAGAATTTCCAAGAAAAGTATATGCTGATATAAAATAATATAGTTTATTTAATTTTCAATTAAATTTCCTAATACAGTGGTCAGTGAAATGTGCAAACTGCCAAAAAAACTATTTCTTTGGCTTAAAAAAACAAATTAGTTGGCCAAACTGTAGAACGGTGTATCTGGCCAGAAATTATGATTTATAATTTTTATTAAAGATCAATTTGTATTTGTATCAAGTAAGTGTAATCGACTGATTGTTACCGTTATCAATCCTCGTGTTTTAAGGCTTTTTTAATCCATGCGTTTTAAAGGATAGGTTAAATGAAATTCAAGATTGTGAAGGATGCTCTATTGTGCTTATTGGATATGCTAAGCTAAGTATCAACAATCGACCTTTTTTATTTTTCTAGCGCTATTTTAACTGATACTTAGCTACTCATGTCATCGAACCTAAAAGTACATGCTCTCTTATTCAGTCTATATCTATGTGTTACCCATTAAAATAAAATAAAATAAATCCAATTTAGTTTATTTTATAGAACTATTTATGAAATAAACCAAATTGGTTTTAAATTCTAACTGGATTTCAATCAAAAAATAAATGTGCTACTGTACTCTGAATACATCCGTTTTCTTTTTGTTTATGTAAAGGCATTTGGCTCAATGTGTTTGTTTGTTGTGTGCTTCCTTCTTGCACATTTGACGACGAGAGTTAAGCAATGAGGCGCCGCATAGGCGTTTTTTGTTGTTAGACTGCAATAAGAGTACTTGTATAAAGTTCTCACCTACACGAATAGTTGCAAATCAAATTCTAAACCGTGGTTGTAATTGTTTTCACTTCGCCTTCGCTATTGTTGATGTTTTTAATTTAAGCGCACGAATTTATCTATTCGACTAAATTTTTTATATTAAGTGTCGTTGAGTATTACAAAAAAGTGTATTTTTTCATAATTTTTCATAAACTAAGCACACTTTTGCCTAAAATGTCGTATTGTACACTACGCATATGTGATACGCGGTTTATAAATAAACAACTAATTTGTGGATGGTCGTGTTATTTCGCCTTGTTTTGGGTTTGGTTGAGTACGGCAAAGTAGGAGTATGACGAGCGAAGTATCTGAAAAAAAAATTCAGTATTAAGTATCACAACGCCTAACAGAAACTTTATTGTACCGGGAATTCATAAGCTATCTATAAGATACTGCAGCTTTGCAGACAATTCCACTAGATTTAACGATCCATGCCAACTTGCCGCCCCTTCAGCCAAACCTCGCGGTTTGTGGTGTATGTTTTGTCTATGCCCACACACACTAGCAGAAAGTACTGCTTCTATCTGTGAGTTCAGGCTTTACAGCATAATATTGTACTAGGCATGCATAAACAAGTAGGATACTACCGCAACGAACGTTGGCCGAGACAGCGGTATATAGTGGCCAGCCTTGAAGATAATAGGCCGTTTCATACGCTCCATGGCCACCCAGAGCAGTCTTCGGAAGCTGTTCGACTGCTCATGCCAAGGGCTTAAATACATCACCTCTCGGAGAATCTCGCTCTGAAAAAAAAACTTTTGTCCTTGAAGTATTTACACACATACTGGAGAAAAATGGAGGATATATTACTCGAATAGTGAGCTCGTTGCCACACCAACAGTAGAGAAACAGCTGTGATAGCATTGTCACCATGTAGTTCAGCATTGAGATAAACTGCACGCTGCCTGGAGTTGTCTGCGAATAGCAAGTAGCCAATGATTTAATTCATGTTTTTATATTAAGTATAAGCCATGAGCGAAATTGTAAGTAGCTATATATAGCGTAGGTATAAGCCAGCCGAGCGGTAAGGCACACGACTTACAATCTGGAGGTCTTGGGTTCGAACCCCGGCTCGTGCCACTGGGTTCTTTCAAAAACTAGTACGAATTATCATTACATATTTAACAGTGGCTTTTCGGTAAAGGAAAACATTGTGAGAAAACCGGTCTAATCCCAATTGATAAGGTCTAGTTTTCCCTCGGGGTTGAAAGGTCAAATGGCAGTCGCTTACGTAAAACTAGTGCCTACGCCAAATCTTATGGGATTAGGTGTTAAAGCGAACCCCGGACTCCTTAAGGGCACAACCGGGAAATCGCTAGGACGATGATGATGCTGGCTTCATCATCATCGTCCTAGCGATTTCCCGGAAATCTACCACGAAAATCGAATCTCGAAGTTCGTATACCTCTGTCTCTGTCGCTCGAGTACCATATACCATAAACGCGATGGAGACGGAGACGAGAGATGCTAAATGTCGGAACACCTAACGATCAAACGATGGAATCATCCCGTCCGTCACGATATTTTCGTTCACCGAAAAGCTTTTGGCCAATTCCTATCAAATAATATTCCATACATAAGTTTTGAAAAACTCATGATTGCCTACGCGCCGGGATTCGAAGCTACGAACGCTGTTTGACAGCCACATGCTTGATCCAATATGTTACCATAGCTCACTTTTAGAATGGAGGTATATGAAGCTATTAATACATAATTTATATGAAGCAGAGTGTGGTCAAGGAAGAACGTTACGATAGAGATCCGAAGTAAAATGATGCAGATGATAGCCACACTGCCACTCAACTGGAAGAATATGTTCGCGTGATATGTGTCTTCCACTGTCTCGATAAATCTGAAATAAATCCATATGTATCTATGTATAAGGCATTCATGAGCTCAGTACAATGGCCATTCATGAGCTTAGTTTAGAAAATTTCAACTATACTAGTATAGATTGTAGATAGATAGAGCACAACGGTCATCTCACTCATATTTGGTTCCTGGTCGTGAGTAAGGTTTGCCAGCGCTGCGGAAGCACTGTGTTCAGATTGAGGGACCTGCATTTGTCTCTAGCTGTTAACACAACGAATCCTCAAATCGTATGCTTACTGGGCAGGCCGAATTTTTGTTTGCTACCGTCATAGTATACAAAAGTTGCCATTTATGAAAGTAACCAGAGTATGCTGACCGTATCACCGCCTGGTGGTGTTTGACGCATTGCACGAACAATTCGTAATTGTCCTGAATTAGCTGCTGTCGCTCTTCTTTCTTCAATTTATCTACCGGTACTGGTTGTATCTGCAAAACGTGTGTGTTTAAAGTAGATCGGACTAACAAATAAACAGACATTTTTGATACGATGAGTAAGAGTTGTTCATAACAATACGACATATTCAAAACAAAACGACATAATATATTTTAGCGTTTTTAATTTGGATGAATTCGCCATTGGCGCAGTTCCCACCTTGCCTTTATTCGACTTCTCTTGAAGAATAAGCAGGCTTATGCTGCTTGATCTTAATTCTTGTGCCATTTAAGCGCCTGGCAGACCTAGACGAAACAGCTATGCCTTTGCTCTGCTTAGTCATTGAAGCCAACGCTAGTACCTGTTCCACCTTATCCATAATGATCTCAAGCTCTGCACACCCGCACATGATCATAGATAGAGCCACGCTGTCAACTGCGATGAAGAGGAACGCACTAATATAAATGGCCACCATTTGATAGAAATAGCCCAGCTCGTATTGTGGGGACTTTTCGGGGCCGACGGGCATCCTGCAAATGCGTTATTGGGTAAAGCAACTGTCTAAAGGTCCATTCAACCAGGGCAGTAGTAGGTAGGGTACAAGTCTCTTCACTTCTGGGAGCCCGATAACTAATAACTGCTGAGCGATTTTCAGCAGTATTTCATGAGGCATCAGATTGAAACTCGACTGATATGACTATTAAACTGTTATAATGACTGATGAACCGTGATCAGGAGCCACTGAAGCCGATACAAGTGCTTTCGTAACCCAAATGCATAAGCCAAATCTTGGGATGAGGTGCCAAAGTGGTGCCCGGTCTACTTTAAGATACCGCCAGGACAAACGCTAGAAGGATGACGATGAACTGTTAACAGGAGAGCCTGACACTGCACTGTCTCTGAGGACCATACAACGAACAGGGGAATCTGAAAGCGAAAGACATCAGGTAGGTACTTTAATGGATTCACGTACCAGATCAAAAACGGGAAGATCCGCTCTCCTCCGGTAGTGTCGACGATGGGCATCAAGCCCCACAACGTGCATGTTGTCAGTGCGCTACCCAAGAAAAACAAGCATAGACGCTTCACCGTGTTAGCCTGGTTCAGGAGACATCTGTCGAGTAAATTGAAGATGATCCAAACGTATTTGTGCCTCGCCCGAAATGGCTAAGTAATTCTGAAGTTATTTTTCTACCGAAAGGCATTGATAACACTGAGTAGGTATGACACTCATGTCAGCCCTCCTGTCAGGCCTCAGCCACTTCCTGGATAAAACTACTAAGTATAGCTTCGTAGCTAAGTATAGTAGTACCGTCCAGGAATTGGCCTCGTTTATGCAAAATGAATATGTAGTAGGTTACACTTATATACATAAGTAATTTCGAATAGTCATTTGTCAGGGTATATTTATTTCAAACATAATTCCGGACTAAGGTATGTTCCGCTGAAGAAATTTATTTTGAAGTTTTCTGTATAATAAAAGGTATGTTCCGCTGAAGAAAATTATTTTGAAATTTTCTGTATAATAATTATTAATTACGCACCTATATGCCCCGGACTCACCTCTCATGTCTCTCGTTCTGCGCCTCAAACACATCATCGGTCATCATGCTCAGGAGCAGAGTCAAGTTGTCCTTATTTATCATGAACATGGTCACTTTGTAGCACACGGACGCCTGTGTGAACAACAGAAACGAAGCCTCCGTGACGGCATCCAAGTCTCCCCAAGCGAAAGCTATGTATATAAACTCGAATAGAACGAATGAGTACTGGGAGAGCATGACTATAACGGCGTAGGTCACGTATAATGTGACGTAGGTGGCAGGACGCAGCCATATTCCTAGATACAAGAGGATGTTTCGCGGACGGTTTAAGAAGAGAGTTATGTTGTCTACCGCCATGACTGCTGTCTTTGGCTGAATTGGTTGGGCGCCATTTTATAGGAGTGGAAGAACTATAGGGTGTTCGTTTGTATCATTGTCTTACTAAGGGTCAGACGGGGGCGGGGATAGAATTTCTAGCTCTTATCAGATATTTGTTGACTCTGCAAGGAATATTTTGTACTACATAACGAATTTGGTACTTTTGGGTGCCTACAGAAAATATCTTAACCTTTTCAATATTTTGCAAGATTCATCAGGTACCTAAAGTACGTAGGTAGGTACTATAGTATATCTAATAAACTTTAAACCTAATTGTAAACATGGATTAGTTAATTTAGAATCTATGGTACCAAATCGCCAACATGCTGTATACAAAAACAAAGTTTGAAACTTGAAGCAAGTCTGAACTACTTATAATTCGATAAGTTTGCAACTTGAAGGCGCTAATTAGCAAGCTTACTACCCACTAATTGCGAACAAATTGTCAGACAATTGAACAAACATTTAAACTAGTTCATACAATTCTAAGGCTTCTAATAACAGTGTAGGTAGATGACGAATTAATTGTTAGTCAAACATCAATCAATAGGTAATTAGGAAATCGTTATAAGTAAATAATCTAATACATAAATAAACAAGAAATTTATGAAGCAGGCAAATTATTAGGTAAGAACTATAAATAGTTATTGAAAAGAACTTAAATGCGTTTTATATTGCTAGTTTAGGTAAAACGAATTAAGTACTCGTATCATATTCTACAACTTCGTTTCGGCTGTTGGCTTGCTTTAGTACAGCAAAGTACGAATAAGACATGCGTAGAACCTGGAACAAAATATAAATTCTTAGGTACCCAGTCAATAATTTCTACTGGTTTAACGGCGAGGTCGGTGAGTATCCCCAAGAGCTGCTGCAGGGTGGTGAGCAAAGAAAAAAAGGACCAATAGGAAGCGATGCGAGAGCGGGGTCTTTCACGCTATTGGTGGATTTTTTCCTGCGTAGTCCTGCTTAGTATCCATCCATTCCAATATCAGATAAAGCAGTGCCGCATTTGGGGGAGGCCTATGACCCGCAGTGAACGACTTTCGGATGATATGATGATGATGATGAAGTTGTACCAGGAATGCATAACCATCTAGGACAATCGGCTGGCCATAATACCGCGACGAAGGTCTGCCGGGACAGCGTGATGCAGCGACCAGCGCGGAACTCCATCGGCTGGCCCAGGTGCAGATTGTGATTAACTTGTACCAGGAATGCATAACTAGCTAGGACAATAGAGACGCCATCATTTATAGAAGTAGATCACAAGAATATGCTCTCTGTTCGTTCCTGACAAGTACCTCCGTGGCCGCAGCCACCGCGTCCTGGCGGAAGAGGCGGCTCGCACGGCGGCGCACGAGCACTCACCAGTTGTCAACCCGCAGGCGCTACTTAACAAAGTAACTTCTCCCTATTTTTAAAAGATTCTGTGAGATTCATTTTTAAATATCATTTGTTACTATAACTTGTTTCTTATTGTGTATAATGTATATTAAATAGTTTGTTTACCAGCGCTTTGGCATATGCTGTAATGCTGTTAAATTATATATCTAAATAAATAAATAAATAAATCATACCGCGACGAAGGTCTGCCGGGACAGCGTGACGTAGCGACCAGCGCGGAACTCCATCGGCTGGCCCAGGTGCAGATTGTGATTAACTTGTACCAGGAATGCATAACTAGCTAGGACAATAGAGACGCCATCATACCGCGACGAAGGTCTGCCGGGATAGCGTGACGTAGCGACCAGCGCGGAACTCCAAAGGTTTGCCCAGGCGCAGCATTATGAACACCAGAGCGCGCTTGAAACGCACGTCCTGCTCGTACCAGCAGCACTCGTACATCACCGTGTGGAGCTCGGAACTCTGACAATGATATTATTAGGGGGTGCAGAACCGGTACCAGTCCAAGAACCGGGACTGAGATTTCCGGTACTGAGCCAGTACCGGGAATTCCCGGTACTTCGGTACTTTTCGGTACTGAGTCTAAATTTCTTGTTTTTTTTTTTCAATTTCATTTTTTTATACTATACACTGATTTAAAATCTTATTAACGAAAAGAAAGTCAAATTTCAGAACGAACACCACCATGAAAAGTCGCCAAATCAACAAAAATCTAACTTTAAAAAGTTATATGATTATCACATTTGGTGCTAACTTGCTAAGTTTGGCTGAATTCACTTGTAATAGTTCGTTATTATTATTTCTAGTAGTAAAAAAGGTGTGGAGTGAGGGTGGGGTCGTACAAATAGGTTTCTTATAAATAGGTTTATTAATTAACAACTTCCACAGTTAAGCAGTCTTCCTTCATCAAATAGTACGAGCATGACGTAACAAACAACGTAAAAATTGACAATTACACATATAGTAGGGCAGTTTCAGGTGATAATGTGGACACGCTGGACAAAAGCACCAAATTAATTTCAGGTAGGTACTTGTTAGGTCCATAGCTCTAAATTTTTGATAGAAACCAACTCCTCCGTGGGCCATCTTTAATTTTATGGCGGTCAGTGGACCTAACAAGTGTCCGTAAAAAAATGGTGCTTTTGTCCAGCGTGTCGAGATTTACGACAATTTGTTCGAGCACTCTGCCCCACTAATATATTAACGTTATTTTATTCTTATTACTCGTTATTACAGAGGCTATGACTTGACTTATGTTCCTGTGTCCCCTAGATGGGGCAGAGGGCGTCCACAGTGCGCCGCCATCCCGTTCGGTCCTGGGCTTCGCGCTTCAATTCGCTCCAAGTCTTCCCTAAGCTCTTCGCCTCTGCGATGATCGTCCGCCGCCAGGCCTGTTTAGGGCGGCCACGTTTACGTTTTCCTTGGGGATTCTAGATTCGTTTTTCTTCGGAGCGTGTGGCCGATCCAGTTCCACTTGCGGCGTTTGATCTGCTGGTCGATCGGAGTCTCACCGCAGCGTTCCCACAGTTCTCGGGCCAGTAAACACCGAGAGTACGGCGAAGACAGCGGTTGACGACGACCTGGAGGCGATGCGAGATGGTCTTTGTAACCTTCCACGTCTCACATCAGTACAGCAACACGGTATTTACGTTGGACCGGAATATTTTGAGCTTACCTCTCCTAGTCAGTTTCCACGATTGACACACAGGACGGAGCTGTGCGAAGGTTGCTCTTGCCTTGGCGATTCTCGAAGCGATGTCCTCTTCGGTCCCTCCAGTTTCCGACACTACACTGCCGAGGTAAGTAAATTTGTGGACCCTTTCCACAGCCTCGGTGCCAATGAGCAACGGCAGAGCGCTTGTTGCCCCGCACCTCATTTCCTGGTTCTTCCGGGTGTTGAATTTCAGTCCCGTCTCCTTTGCCTCTCGTTGTAGGTCGTCCAGCTTGGCTTGCATGTCGGCGCGTGTGTGGCTCAGCAGGCATAGGTCATCGGCATAATTCAGGTCTTCTAAGACGCTGGACCGTCCCCACTCTATGCCGCGGCGCTTGTTGCTTATTGTAGTGCTCATGGTGCCATCGAGAACAACAAGGAATAGGAGAGGTGAGAGAAGACACCCCTGTCGTACACCCGCATGCACCGGTATGTCCTCCGCGACGAGGCCGTCGTGTGTCACTCTACAGGAATACTTCCCGTAGATGGCCTTAATCATGTTGGTTATTTTCTCGGGGACCCCAAATTCACGCAATCGGTCCCAGATGCACCTCCACCTCAGTGTATCGAAGGCTTTTTCGAAGTCGACGAAGGTCAAATACATTTCCCTCTGCCATTCTGATGCCTGTTCGCGAATTATGCGCAAGGTATTGATCTGGTACGTGCACGACCGGTTGGGTCGGAAACCAGCCTGCTCTTTGCGAAGAAGCGGTTCAACGGCCCTCGATAATCTGTCTAGATAATCTTGCAGAGCACCTTAGACGGGATCGAGAGCAAAGTGATGCCTCTCCAATTGCCACATACACTGAGGTCTCCTTTCTTAGGTACGGTGATGAGAAGGCCTTTGTTCCAGTCGTCGGGTAGCTAGAGGCTATAGTAATACATAATCTACGGAAAATTCAAGTGTCTACATATTACGGTTCTAGAGATACACCGATTGACATGGACGGGCAAAGAACGCCATTAAATTACGTTTCATGTATGAGAGCACTGTTTAATTTTTAATTTATTCATATTTTTCTGAATGTATGTTAAAGCAGCAATAGTAAAACTAATTCTGTGAAAATTTGAACAGCCTAGCTATTGCTGATACCCAGACAGCCGGATGGACAGCGAAAGCTTAGGAACAGGGTTCCGTTTGATATCCTTTGGGAACTCGACTCTAAAAATATCTAGTTGAATTCCTGGACCCCAAATATGTATATTTAGTCACAAAGTTTGTGATTCTACGTTAATTAGAACCCGAGATATTAATAAATGGTTGATGTTAGTCTTGGTGTTAGTATGTCTTCATTTTCGGCGTTTAATTTAAATAATTTATCATTAAAATTTAAAATAAAAGGTTCTATAACTCAGTACCGAAAAGTACCGAAGAACCGGGATTTTCCGTTGTCAGTACCGGTACTCAGTAACTTGAAAATGCATGAAGCATGCACTAGATATTATATAACGTAAGGAGAAGAGAAATGCAATTGGCAAATTTTTGGCATAATCTGACCATAAATGATCACTCGTAGCAGTCGTACCAATACTGTACTACTGTCAAACGCTCACTGCGCGCGATGCTCTCTGCCGCACCAATGATGGCAAGTAACTAAGTGCAACAGAGAACGCAAGAGAGTTGCCCCATTCGCACTGTTTAGGGGCCTCGCGCGCAGCCAACATTCCTATTTCTAATGTTGATCCTTCGCCCGGATTTGTATTTGCGTTAACCCTTTTACGAAGTCTAAGGGAGCGACCACAGCGGTGCTGAACGCTGCGTATACGCGTTGACGTGTCGTATGCGTCACGTATTCTTCTTACATTTTTCTGCGTTTTACGGTGCGTTAGCGTATTTTGAGCGGCGGTGTGGTCACACCTTAAATTGGCAATAAGGTAAAAGTACCCTTCACCGGATCTGCCGTATCGCCGGATTTCCTCTATTTTAAGCTATAAGTCGAGTAGTTACCGCTTATATTACGTTGTGATATTTTTCCCCGCTAGCTAGATACCTATGCCTTACACTCCGCTGCAGAAACGGCCGTTTCGGACCTCAGTCGAGCCGCGATAATTTGATCGAGCCGGTCGATCGCCGTTTTCTATAGGACTCCTTACGAAAATCGGTAAGAAATTGAGTGAACTTCTTAAGGCCATAGACCGTTTAAAAGGCAAATTTATGAATGGATATTGGGTTTTGCGGAGTCATTATTTAGTTGGTTTTAGTTGTTTGTGCAAACAAGTTCATTTAATGCAGTCATATTTGAAGAATTTAACTAAAACGTGGATTCGGTGATGGGTCGACCCTCGTTTTGACTTGAAGGTTTCTCCGAACAGCGTCCGGAATCAGGGAAACTGTATGCTTTTTTAATTATTTTTTATAGGATGAACATAAAATATTTATATAAACTATTTCGCTTTTCAAATAACTAAAAGTATAGCAAATTTTATGAGAATTTACCGAACATTGATAATCTAGATAGATTTATGTTAAACTGTGTTTGAAATGAATCATTTTCAAGACTATTTGTCGTTAAAATAAGCTATTTGGCAAGGCGATAAAAAAAAAACATTACACTTATTTTACATCAATAGTATCAAGAGCCTTATGTATTTATGGTTTCGCAATAAATTCTAATTCCTTGTAAAAATTTAAGGTTCGTAATTATAACATAATTAATACGATATAAACACTATTTCTTAAATTATGTTCGCGTGATAGGTTCCACATAATTTGCTTGTCCAATTCACCGGACGGGCGTCCGGTGAAACGTACCCATAGGACCTGCTACCGAATCCACGTTTGCCACAGTCATGCTATTATTTAGTATTTTAGTATTTTACTGAAATATTAACCTTATTTCGTTACGAACTAGGTCGATATTAATGTGTATTATTTTTCGAACGTTCTTGTAAAGGCCAGCGGTTCCAAACATTTGACGCCCAGCTACGGAGCTTGGAACAAACTTGTACGATACAAATTATGGACGGTTTTTTTATTTTATTTTGAAACAATGTCTTTAGTACCAATAACAATGTGATTAATTATTGTTAGTTTGATGCTTATTATATTCCGTTATAACTGTATTTTTTATACATTTCCCATATTTATGAATTACATTAAAATCCTAAATATTTAACCCCCGACGCAAAAAGAGATTGTTATAAGTTTGACGTCTCTGCCTGTGTGGTTGTGTATCTGTGTGTCTGCCTGTGGTATTGTATCTCCTGAATTAATGAATCGATTTTAATGCGGTTTTTTTTTCTCCGAAAGCTGACGTGATCGAGATGGTTCTAAGGCCGATATTAGACTATCATAGAAACATGATCATAGACATAGGACTCATATTAATTTGATAAACCTATGACAGTGTAATAACAACAAAAGTGATGTTATCAAAATGTATAACAAATGTCAGATAAACGTTTGTTAACACATTTATATGCGTTGCCGGCAGTGAATGCGTTAACAAATGTCACATAAACGTTTGTTATAAAATATAACCGAAACATTCTAAAGGTATGTAATCATTTCACGATGAGAAAATAAGTAGACGAATGAGCCGATACATATTATAAAATCCATGATTATAAAATATTAAATTAGTCTTCGTCTTTCTTTGTTAAATGTTTACAACTCACAAAGGCAAATTAATTAAAAATATTGTTATGACCCTATTATTGTAAAAAGATATAACTTATGTGTTATCTGAACTAAAATCTTATTTCCAAGTTTAACATCCCGCTAAGTCACAAACCTAGCGCAATTAGTTTGAAAAATAATCTCAATTAACAGTTTACCAACTAAAGTTTGAGCACCACGCGCCCAAATCCCATACATTTCTTCCCTAGTCCGGTGAAACGGCGCGCCGATTCGGTATTATGTGCCAATCAGCTTTCTTAGTCCGGTAAATGGTACAAACCACGGAAACCGACCCAAAAAACTTTAAAAATATTTTTAGCATATCTATAAATATGTTATTAATTTCTAGAAGAATGATGAAAAATTTATCTAACTTGCAATTGAACTTTTGTTCATAGCCCTATGAAACTCGTGGACCTTATTAAAAAAAATAAACGTACATCCAGGTCTTAAGCGTCCGGTGAAACGTACTTTTACCTTACTCAGACGTTGGACCAATAACGTCTAACCATTTGATCCGGGTCTCCTTTTTACACTTGTAGAATTGTAACTTGTAGCTTCGTAAACCGGGCCACAGTTGATGCTTCCCATCTACTATGCGTATTAAATGTTCGCTGAATTCGTCCAATTGAAGAGTTACATTTATGAGGAATTCTTTGTAAATGGACAAAGGTTACTTAAGGTGCCAAAGCGGACCCTGGGATCCTTTAGGGCACAACCAGGAATAACGCTAGGGGGACGATGGACAAAGGTGGCACACTTACGGTGGCGGTGAGCTCGTGACCGCTCCAGCAGCACACGAAGAGCTGGCTGCTCATTACGGACAGGTACATCACCATGGACATAAACTGCACGCTCTTCCAATCCACCTGCACGAAAATCCAAAATATTATAGTAGTCACCAGCAGAATTGTTTGTCAAACAGGCAAACGCAGCTCGCGTTTTTAATCAAAATATACATAGGTAATTATCTAGTGCATAACCTAGTTTCTACTCCAAAATAATGAGTTAATAACAATAATATATCAACATTATAAAAACCTCAAAATAAAAATCATGGCTAAGTGCCTACAATCAGACCACATTAGATTTTCTTTCTTCATTGCTCTTTTCTTTTTATAGCAGAAACGATTTTTGATGTAAGTATTGACCAATGACGACTGTTTGATTGTTCTACTACCTAGGTAAACTAAAAGCCTAACTCGCCGCGCTTTTTACGCGTCGGTTGACGCACTTGTTGAATCACGGGTAAAGGAGCGTCCACACCGGTGCGTTACGCTGTATACGCGTTGACGTGTCGAATGCGTTACGTATTCTCCATACATTTTGCTGCGTTTACGATGTGTTAGCGTATTTTGAGCAGCGGTGTGGTCGCTTCTTAAATCGATACAAACGCGCGTTGACGGCGCGTTTTAAAAACGCGTTGTGCATAAGCCCTAAGGCTCGCCACACACAGGCTATCTACGGTAAGTACCTACTTACCACAAGTATACGCAGAGCCGTCATGCATATCAATCCGACGCTGCCGCTGAGTTGAAAGAGAAAGTACGAGTGGTAAGTGTCCTCCACTTGTTTGATAAACCTGGAAAATAACGACAGGGTAAAACTGAGACGCCACTCTCTCTTCAGACGCTGGCGGACACATCGGAGATTTTTACTGGAGATTGAAGGTGAATAAGATAAGCTACGGTAGCCTAGTGGTACAGGCATGCGGCTTTCAAGCGGCCATCGTGAGTTCGAATCCCGGCTCGTATCATACCGTTAGCTTTACGGTGAAGCAAAACATCGTGAGGAAACCGTGCTAATCCCAGTAAGGTCTCTCTGGGTTGGAAGTTCAGTGTATATATGCGACTGCCAAGTCGCTTTCGTCAATCTAGTGCCTACCTATGCCAAATCTTGGAATTAGATGTCAAAGCTACGTCCGTCCGCTTTGGACCTCGGGCTCCTTTAGGGCACAACCGGGAATAACGCTAGGAGGTTGAATGGAGGTGAACAAAATAAATAAGTCATTTTATCAAACTAGCTACTCTCAGGAGAAAAGGAAATTTCGAGGAAGAAGGGGAGTGACGCTGAGACAGCAACTGTTGGCTCCAAGCCAAGAAGCACAATAAGCCCATTGTTTGCTTCTGATCGGGATCTCGCGACATCATCAAGGTCGCAGTTAAGAGACCATTCCTTTCCTTTCCTACTTTATACCTTCCAAGTATCGCAAGTAACTTATATACCTACCAAGTAGGTACCTAATACTTTATCGGCTGAGTTAAAAGTCATTCGACTCACTTGATTACAGCTTGATGCTGCGCCACACACTCGATCAGCAGTCTGTAGTGCTCGTTCAAAATGCTCTTTACGGTTATCGATCGGTCAGTGCGTTTCTCTTCTGTTGGCTTTATCTGGAATGTAAGTTCTTCTTATTTCAACAAATAAACTGTTTGACATGATGCCCTGCTACATTCTACAATCGCACCGCTCGCCGGCGGCAGGGCTTTCATCCTCACACCTTGGAACCTAAATGGTCGCGCACGGTATGGGTCCAGAGGAATTTCCTCCTGCGAACGCTCCTGTTGTGGAATTAACTCCCTGCCACGGTTTTTCCGAGAGACTTCGGTATGGGGTTCGTCAAGCATACGAGTCCCATAGAGTTGCTAGCATTTATAGGGCACGGTAACCGCTGCCGGGAAGGCGGGAGGGGGCATTAATAAAGACTATATGTGTTGTTGTCAGGATAAGCAGTGTTGAGAGTGAGGGAACAGCCGTTGTCTCTATCTGCCGACGCAACGAATCCTCAAATCAACAAAGGGTTCGACACGTGTTTCTCACTCTTCTGAATTCGCAGGTATCCATAATCAACGATGTTTGCTTACCATCAGGCAGACTATAATGCTTGTTTCCCACTTGTTGCCATGGCATAAAAAGGCCAAACAAATCTAGCTTACCTCCATGAGTTTATCCTTAATGATGTCTATCTCTGCGCAGCCAAAGATGACCATGGAGAGGCAGACGCTATCCACGCCGAAGTACATGAAGGCACTCATGGAGATCGTCAGCAGTTGGAACAGGAAGCCAAGCTCGTACTGCGGCGAGTGATCCGGGTTTACTGGCATCCTGGTAACATTTCAGACATCAATGTAACCTGTAAAGCGTGTTGTAATCTTTCCATCGCGCGAGTCTGTATTTCTGGTTCATTTAAGAAAATTTATTGAAACAAATGGCACTATAAACAATGATATCTATAGACACCTTATAGTGTTGGCGACATCTATCGACGCGCCGAAGAAACGTTTACGGCGGCATCGAACGCGGCTACAGCCCGTGGTGCCATCTGTCGCCTGCTGAAGTGAAGTTCTATAGCTACCTGCCGGACACCTGGTCGGGGGGCGGCTTCCCGAGCTGATAAAAGGCGCCAGCTCGAGGCTACGCTCTCTTTTCTGTTCCTGACACCGTCGAAGAAAGAAGTACCCTAGTACTTATTGTTCGAACTCATTGTGCGGTATCGTTTCCATATATTGCTCAATTAAAATGATTTTATTGGTAAATATGTACACATTTAAATACGAACATGTGAGCTGATTTGTAAATATTAAAATAGTTCAAAGAATTAAAAACGAGTCTATATTCTGTGTCCTTATGTTTTATTTATTTCTAGATAGTCGCCCTGCTTTAGCTTACAATAGGTACGTTCAATCCACAAGGGTGCAGTGCAATCTACTACTTCTCGTTGCGTACCACCTAGGGCGGTAAAACTAAGAATGTCTCACATTATGTAGGTATTTGAAAATATGCCACCTGAGCCTTTCTTTATTACAGCGTGATGGTGAGTGTGGTGAGTAATGTTCCAGTAAGTTACGTTAATCTATCTTATGTTGAGAATCCCTTTTATGGTCCAATGTACAGGTTCCAATATCTATTGCAGTAATACCTATATTTTGGGAATGGACCTACATGAGACTTAAGTAATGCTGAAGTACTTAAGTCTCATGTAGGTCCAGTCACGTGAAGTTCCAGTATTCTAAGACAACTCACCACATCTTAAAAGGAAATATCCTACTAGCATCGTCGAACAGCGGCCGCAGAGCGAACAAGCTGCAAGTAGTCTGAGAGCTGACCATGAATCCCAACAGCAGCGCCTTGATCCTTGACGCCTGTAGCTTCAGAATCCTGGATTAAAATAGCTAAGGTCAAGTTGCTTTATAAAAAAAAAGTTATTCTTTTATATCTTAACTATTAAACTCCAAATATAAATAACTGTGTTAATGCTAATGTTATATTATCTTTAATGTATTTAATGATGCACTTTCGTGATTTAATAATGTGGTGTCACAGGTGGTCACAGGACAGGCTTAGCCTAGTGTGAGCCACTGTTTTTTGTGTAAGGGCATATGTGAATATATCTACTCTGAAATATTTTTTTACTTTATAAACTGTATATTTTAGCAGCTCCGTGAGTAATGATTATGTTTAAGAATGGTTAATAGTCCGCAGTAAGCTCGATTCTCCATACAACCGTAGGTACCTACGCTCTCATTCTAAAACTAAACGAAACTATGCATATACATTGACATGAGGTATATCTATGTCTGTAATTAGTTTATGTAGCTTCAGATACCATAGTAAAAAAAATACAGCGATTTTAAGTTTTTTATACAAAACTTATTTTTGCTGTAAGTACTTATTTCGTTTGTTTTATAAACTGGAACCATATAAACTAATTACAGATATAGATATACCTCATGTTATTGTATACTTATGCAAAGTTTCGTCACAAAACACATTTACACTACTTTTTCATCGATTTTCTAAAATCGTTAGGCAAGTGTCTTCTGAAGGTAAGTACTACTTAGGACTGTACATTTTGAGCTTATCGAATGTAGGTATCATATTATTGGTCGAGCCAAGACGATGATAAACATAAGGCCTTAGCCCTAATTCATCATCTTCACCACCGCAGTAGACACAATTTTACCTCTAAATTTCATCACCATCATAGCGTAGGCCTCCTTACGCTGCGTCTAACTTTACATTCAATAAATGCAAGGTTTTGAAGTGAAAACTTCATCAGCGGCGCT
Source organism: Epinotia bilunana (assembly GCA_947049275.1). NCBI lineage: Eukaryota > Metazoa > Arthropoda > Insecta > Lepidoptera > Tortricidae > Epinotia > Epinotia bilunana. The sequence goes on along the minus strand of OX346268.1, from coordinate 15,840,011 downwards.
GTGCACTTTTTGTGATGGAGATAAAATGTTAAACTCGTGGCAGGTCACGTGATCGACAGATTCGTCAGATTGAAAATTCGTAAGACGGATACGTGACCTGATCGAAAAACTGTTACAATGTCATTGAAGCCAGAATTGAATTTTTTACAAGCTTTTATTTACTTTCACCTGTCCCGTTGTCTGTCTGTCTGTAATCAAATCTTGCAAGTTAAATTTGACCCACTTCCCGGTGACCGATTGAGCTGAAATTTTGGGTATAAGTATACTTTGGATGACAATTCAATATTATGGTACCATCGAGCTGATCTGATGATGGAGACAGAAGGTAGCCATAGGAATAGGTACAGTACTTAACCGACGTAACCCCGTTGAGTTTGGGCTCGTTAGAATCGTCTCAATGAGTAGTTGATGATGGTATACAAAAAAGTACAGTCGGCAATAAAAGCTTGTACCAAAAATGAAATTTTTGACAGAAGCTTGTTTAATGTTATATAAATTGTCATGTTTGTGTACGATAGCGCAATAAATGAATATTGTATTTTACCACATAACTGATTGTGGTGGTAATACTTTTATACTGATAATTAAAGCAATTCGTGCAAAATTATTCCCTAACCATTCCAAAATTAAGGTAATAATTAATATTCAAGTTTTCACTTCTGCCGGCACTCCCGTTGTTTTTTTTTATTTTTTCTGTTACATATGCATGTTCTTGGGAAACAGTTCCTCTTTATGTGCATGAACCGGGGGGGCGTTCCGAAGACTGCGAATTGTGCTCTGATGACGATAGAAGTGCTGCGCCTAGGTTGTTGTCGACTTACTTAACGTGCCGTTCGTTTTGAGGCATAAATACATCTAAATTCATCTGTCCCAAGAGCTCACTGAAGGATTCCATGTTAACGTGAAAAACGGTGACTTTGAAACATAAACAAGCCTGGGTGAAGAGCAGAAACGATGATTGGGAAACCTCCTCTAAATCTCCCATTACTTGACACATGTAGATCACTTGAAAAAGAAGGAAAATATACTGCAGAAACAGCATGAAAACCTTATATATTTTACGCAAGATGGACTCATTTTTGGGTGGTGACCAAACCCCTAATAGGGACATAATAAGTTTAGCTCTGCTCAAATACAGATCTCCAATATTTATTTTAGATTTATCCATTGTTGAAATAACTGTAAACGTCTGGGGCTAATTTAACAATGTCTCGATAGTTGACAATACAACGATAAGTAAAATGTATGAAAATTACCGATAAATGTATCATAATACTGTAATGATACAATAATGATTGGCGATATGCTTTGTTTTCATTAAGTACTTTCGTAAATGATAGGTCAGTTGTCAAGTAATTAAGTTAATTTCCAGTGATTGCATTTCATTTTGTCGATATGTCAAGGTATTAAAGTGGTTGACCCTTGCAGAGGAACATTCTTATTGAACGGAGGTGTCAACTAGTTTGGTCATTTATGTTGTTATTATAAAGAACCCTTCTAATGTATTATTAAGTAGGTAATAAGACAAAGACAGTATATTATCCATCGAAATTAAGGGCCGAGACGTAATACCTATGTAACTACTCTAATAGGTGACAAAGACATCAAAATATAATGATGAAGTTTCAAAATATGGTACTTAGGTAAGTACACGATTTAAAGTATAAAAAAAAAACGTCATTTTTATACTATAAAAGAACTACGAACTACTTAAAAACTAAATATAAAATACCCCACCCAGTTCACCCGCTTGAGGCATGGACCCTAGGATGCTGGCTGCATTGCCTCTTTGCACCGCTAGGCTTAGACGCTGGGCAAAGAAAGAACCGGCCCTGTGGTCGCTCGAAACGCCAATAAGACGGACCGACACCTCTTTCATACATTTTTTGGTGTCGGACGACCAAGGGCCCAAAGTCTCCACCGCAAATTATTTCATAACGTCAAATCAAAAAGATTATCAAAAATATTTTTTTTTCTAATTTTTCTGATTGAGTAAAGTACACTACCACCTAAGCGGATTCGCGTTTTTTATGAAATTTTCGACGTTTTTCATGAAAAAATATTGTGTAACTTCTCAAGTTTATGGATTTATTTTAATATCTTCAGTGACCAAGGTTCACCATTTCTTAGGGAATACAATGATGTGGTTGAGAAATTAATATCACGTATTAAAGGTTAAAAAAAAGAGCGGAGAATTAGGTTATACCTTTTGTGGCAAAATCTACGGCCTGACCCACTTTATCCTCAATGTTATGTTTTATTTTTGGTATGTGTTATGTGTGTGACATACCGTGTCCTCACTGGATGGGCCCAACGGAAGACCAGCGCTGGCTGCAAAGCCAGCACTGGCTGCAGCATCATGCTGAGTTGGGCCCACTTCGTGACACGGCACAGATTTACTTTTTCTACATTGTAATGTCATAGCGGTTGACAAGAAAAATAAAAATTTTTTTTGCTTTGATTTGGGGATTATTAATAGAATCTAGATGAATTGCATTACAAAATGCAGACATGCGATACTGTTAATATACAATTCTACAAAGAAATAATATATTGATTGGTGGCTAAATCTTCCTGGGCTATTGCGATAAGACGCTTCGCTTCGCTTTGGCAGTGACAATTTTTATATGCTTATGCTTATGTGAATATGTTCTCTATTATTGTGTTTTTGTGCTTAGCGTGTATTTAGGATAAGGTAAATTTGTGTGTACATTTAGTCCGGAGAAGGAGCATATCAATTTTTTAAATAGGATAGTGGAAGACGACGGGTATGCGCGTGGCGTAATTTTACTGTCCGTTAGTCAGGCCGGTCTTTTATCCCGCAGGGAAGGGCAGTTGCCGTCGCCCGCCATTACTCCCAATGTCCCCCGTCGGGGTCAACTGTTTTTAGTGACCCGCCCGCCTCGCCGGCCTGTGTGTCTGAGCCTGGGATGGAGCGTATATTACTGTCGGCTAACAGTTTTAGTCCCATCGCGATGGATGAAGCTGGGAATGGTTTACAGGACCTCCGCCTGGTGATGTCGAAGGACAGGACAGAGGATGATGGCTTGCAGGTACCTGCAGGCAAGCACAAGCCGTGCAAGTCGTCCAAACAGAAGCGTAGCTAATATATATTGCTGCGCACATTTCGCCCCCTTTGTCGCCCACCAGCGGCGGCGATGCGAGGCCATATGTGGACTGTGAGTCCACGACTTCGGTTGCGGAGGCCTCTAAGAGGGCGAGGCCGAGTGGCGATGGTAATGCGGAGGCGACACTGTTGGGCGTCCCTGTTGCCGTCGTTGCTGGCGCCGTCGTGGAGCCTTCGGATGAGGTGAGTCCGCCGCCGGTTTTAGTAGGGGGGGGGGAGGGGATGGAGGTGCAAACCTCCCCCCCGCCTCCTCCGGCTCTCCGGCCGTTACGGCCGAAAAGCGGGTTCGTCCCCCTCCCATTATTGTCGTGAAAGACAAGAGTAGGCTCTCCGCTGAGGCGACACGTATTCGCCTCAACTTTGCGAAATCGCGGCCGGGGCTTGTTTCGACCGCTGGCCTTGCCCGGGCGTCCGTGCAGTCGGACGGCTGAACTACGTGATGTGGGTCGCGGAGCTCATTGATCTGGACGAGGTGTCCGTGGTGGCGGCAGAGCTGCGTGCCGCCGCAGGTAACCAAGAGGAGAGTCCTGAAGGACGCCCAATTGGATGTCCTCATGGTGCAAGAGACTTTCCTCAAGCCCAGGGGGCGCAGTCCTAGGATCGCGAACTACGCATTTGTTCGTAATGATAGAGCCATGAGTGCCAGGGGGGGAGGCACTCTTATCTACTTCAAAAGGTCCCTGCATGTCTCGCCTATGGATCCGCCCCAGCTGACTAACATGGAGGTCTCAGTGTGTCGGCTTGCAATGTTGGGTCATCGTCCCATCACTTTTGTTTCCGTTTACCTGCCACCGGATAAGCCTATCCTGCGGTCTGACCTTGTGGCTGTCTTGGCATTGGATGAGTCGGTCATTCTGGCTGGCGACCTCAATGCGAAGCATCCTCAGTAGAACTGCGGGGTCTTATACTGTGTGTTGTGTACGTATACTTATACGTATACGAATAAAATTCTGGTTCTGAAAATAAATCGGATTGTTTGAGATATAGTGGACGCAGATTATTTTGCTTTACCTACATTAACTGTGACCCTGAAGAGAATGGTTAGCCTATAGATATTTACTGAAATTATACACAGTTGATGAGGACAATATACTAAATAAATTAAATGAACTATCTGTATTATGCGAACGTAGTTACTGGAGAAACAAAAACCATCCAACATTAGTCAATATAAATAGAAATCTATCTTGTAGAGATATCGAAAAAGCTCAAAATAATAGACTAGAAATGTATGAGCTAGATACATGGATTTCATTTATTAACATTAAAGCATGTATAGAAGTTAACTTACAAGATATGGTCTCCCCAAAAAAGGATAATAACCCCATAATTTTAAGACATAAAGCATTAGAGATGATTATCCATAAATATAATGATTATTATAAACTGTATACAGACGGGTCCAAAACAGCGAAGGGAGTTGGAAGTGCACTCTACGATCCACAAACAAACACAAAAAGACAATTTAAATTACCAAAGGAGTGTTGTATAATGAGAGCAGAGTTATTAGCTATCACCCAAGCATTAGTATATTACGCTGAATCATTAAATACCAAAAATATAGTAATTCTATCGGACTCGAAGAGTGCACTACAACATCTAGCCCGGTGTGTATCGGGATCTCGAGGGATGTCGATTGCCTACCAAGCATTGAAAGTTATTAATGTCTTACAGAATAAAAATATGAGTGTTAAAATTCAATGGATACCGTCTCATGTTGGAATCAGAGGGAATGAAATTGTTGATTGTCTGGCTAATGAGTCTATTGATAAAGGAATTGATCTCGCATGTAAGCCCTATGCAACAGAATTAATTCCCATTATAAGAAGAGCATGTCTAGTCAACTGGGAAAAAAAGTTTGAAGAAAATTCTGCTGCAAAGGGTATATGGTACCGCAGTGTACAGGGACGACCCAGATGGGTTCCATGGTTTGATAGTTCCGGGCTTACTAGGAGACTATTAACAACGGCTTTAAGATTACGCTCAGGACACATACCATGTAATAAATTCTATCACTTAATGAGAAGGAAAGATGATAATCTATGTGACAATTGTGGCAAAGTAGAAGATCTAGTCCATATTTTGATAGAATGCACCAGGTTTAGTTGTGAAAGGCAAAGAATGTTAGGAAATTTACTGGCTAATGCTTCATGTATAAATTTGATACTTGCTGAACCTATGTCTGATGATGCCATGAAAACCTATATGTTCTATATTAAATGCCTAGAAATAAGTTCTAACTGAAAGGTATGGAAGGTGTGTTTTCCTATGAGGCTGGCATTGTCACCACGTGTGTACAAAAGCCTCGTTAAAATAAAAGATTAAAAAAAAAAAAAAAAAAAAAACTGTGACCCGAACATCTCTGTCAATTGACGTGTGATGTGTCAGACTTACGTCAGTAGTGTCAAAATGATTGCCGATGAAAGCGATCTAAATAGATAATTAAAACATTTTTCAATGATTCCTCTCAATGGTAGTGCCTTTTTAAACATAATGCCAACGTTTTACTAATATGGAGAGCGACACGGCAGGGTTCACATTGCCTCCCGCGCCAGGGGGGCTGTGCTTCGATCGAAACGATTTTGTCAAGGTACACTTTCCTTTTAATCATCAATAAATTTCATTGGAATGATAATACTGTTTTGTTCGTGTCTGGAATGTGTTTGTGATTGTTCCAGACGAACTTTTCCGTCGATAATTTTCTTGCGGAGCATCAGAATGTGTCATCTCTAGAGACGATGAGAGACGATTTGGGGGCATACCTAAAGGTGCTAAGGCTGGCCATGATAGAGTTAATAAACAAGGACTATGCCAATTTCGTCAATCTATCGGCGACACTCATCGGCTTCGACAAGGCAATTACGAAAATTCAGACGCCTTTGACGCAACTCAATGGGGAAGTTTTGGTAGGGAAATTGCGTTATCTTAATTGAATTGAACACTCCATGACGATAATATAACACACACATTGTAGTATCAGTAAAAACCTACCTATTTAATGAACAATGTACGCTATTTCATCACTATTCTTTTTCTAGGCATGTACAATATGGGTGCATACAACTATACATATTGGGGATTAAATTAATACATATTTTTGCACTTGACTGTATTAGAGAACTGGATGTAAATATTTTTTGCTTTAACTGAGAATTAAAATCTAATCATTATCAGAGCTTCCACCAAATAACCTCTAGCTGCCCAAAGGCCTATTAAAAGGCTCTTTCACAACATAACAACAACGCCAGGGCATCCCGAAGGCACCGGGGGGTAAACCCGGTACACCCTGGCGTCCATGCACATAAAGTGGAAATAGTTGAAAAAAAACTGTGAACATATAAAAAAATTAAAATAAAATAATGGAATTTTATAATTCTAAATTGGAATAAATTTGCATTTATTTTAGTAATTTTATTTCAAAACAAAATGTATATATTATTTTATATTCTATTTCTTATTCTGCCACTGAAATTTGAGTAGAAAACTACTCAAATTTCAGTGGTAATTTTTCATTTGAGGTTTTTATTTTTATAGCTATTGTCAAAGTAGGTACATTCCCGTATTTTCCCAGACATATATTTTCCGTCCCGACAGTTAACAAATCATTCTATTATACTTCTATTCCAGAGTGTTAAACAATGTCTAGAAGATGCCATGAAAGAGCTGTCAATGTGGCTCAACCAGCGGCATGGTTTACAGAAGAAAAAACAACTCCTCAGATACTACAGTCAGACTATAAACAGTCTCGGCACCCTGGACAACATCCTACAGGATATTTCCAATAAGAAAAAACACGAACAGATAGCGTTGGCAGACCGGGCGACTATGCAATATAACCAGCTTAAATTCTCCATCTCCAAATGCGACACTTTAGTTAAAGCTGATCAGAAAGCACAATTCAACAACATTGGACGGAAATTAATACAGCATATAAACAATCTGCTATTCCAATTTTGGCATGAAAACGATGAGGGCAACATGCTCAAAGCACTATTAACACTCTCCTCGTTAGATAGGGTTACGGAAACTGAAATGCTCGTAAGAAAGCAGGCCATAGCTCCATTACTCCAAGACATTATAAGCGAGCAGGCATTACAACGAACCAAGGAAGGACTGCAAGGCATTTACGAAAGAATCCTAGCGTTACTGGACACTAAACTCAAGTTACTCCATTCTGTAATGGAACATTCCAAAATGTCTTTTCTCGTTAAGCAGTATAGGTTCTTAGTCAATTGTTTTTGGTGTGAAGTTGAGAGCAGACTGGAGGTTAACTTATCGTCTATTTTTGCGCCTGGAAACCCCAAGATATTCTACAGGAGGTACAATGAGAGTGTTCAGTTTGTGAGGAAACTGGAGTCGTACTGTGGAGACCAGGCTATGGTTAAATTATTGCATGAGACAGCGGAATATAAGAGCTTTCAGAGGAGATGGAATTTGCCTGTGTATTTTCAGATAAGGTTTCAAGAGATTGCAGGTAATTTTTATGCTTTTTATAAGTTGAGTTTCGAACGTAACTTCTCTTTGTAAGCATATTGAACTGAAAAAATCCCTATACCACAGAATGATTAATAGTACCTAAAGGTACAGAAGGTCCACTGCCTAAGTAATGACGTTAGCTGTAATTTTTTGGCAATAGACAATCATAGAGTGGGATAGCGTTGTCGATGTACCACCTAACTGAATATCCAACATTATAATTGTTTTAGTTTCTATGTTTGTTATCGAAATAATCACCCATTTTGGAAAAAAGAATGCAATATGATTATAAAAAATACGAAAGCCGGAAAGTCAGGATTAAGTAAAAAATACAAGAAAACATATAAAGTTTTTACAAAACATGTTATATGTTGTAAAATTGTAATTCGTTTAATGATGTGTGATTAATGAAATCATGTTGTTACTACGTAGTACGTACAACGGAACGTATATATGAGGCGTCATTGTGTGCGATAAGCTAGCCCTAGCTAGACGTCCATAGGAGTTTACCATAGATAAGAATCGTTCCGCGCCAAAATAACAGTGGGATACGCCTGTACGGCTATCACGCGACGGCGCGCGAGCTCTCGATTTTTCTCGCACTATCCGTCTCTCTCTTATTAGAACACTTAGAACAAGAGGTATAGTGCGATAAAAATCGAGAGTATGTCGCGGCCGTCGCATGATAGACGTGCTGGTTACGTACATTAATAATGTATGTATATATATCATATATAATATATATCATATATAATATATATAATATATCATCTCTCAATGTTCGCAACGCCCCCTCCAGCTAGCCCAAACGCGTCGCTGCTTCTGCGTCTAGATATCGTTAAATAATTGTAATATATAAAAAAAAATGTTCTTAAGAAACACAGGAATTCACCATGTGAACAAACCTGCAGAAGGAAATAGACACTCATTAATTCAAAGTTTGATTGGCAGGAGGTTTTGAAGCAACACTACAAAGTGCTCCTACAAAAGAAGACCGTGACGGCCTGGTGCTAAAAGAGACCCACAGCTGCTGGCAGGCCATGCAGAACTGCTGGGCCGACGGGATTTACATCGAAGCCCTGGCTCACAAGTTCTGGAAGCTCTCGCTCCAGCTGTTGGCCCGGTACACCACCTGGTGTTGTACTGTCTGTAGCCAGGTATGCTTTATATATCATGTCTAAGCTCCAGCAGTGCTGGATCGACGGGATCTAATTGAAGCCCCGACTCACGAGTTCTGGAAGCTCTCGCTCCAAGTGATGTCCCGAACCTATATCCCCATATCACTCTGTTAAGTGTTCTAATAAGAGAGAGACGGATATAGCGAGAGAAAAATCGAGAGAGCTCGCGCGCCGTCTTGTGATAGCCGTGCTGAGGTGTCAGAGGCGTTCGACGGGTGTGCTTGAGGATAACTTCAGAGACGGAAACTTTTATGGCACTTTATTCTTTTTCTACCAAAAAAAGCATAAAGCTCATTTACATTGGTCAATAATGGGGTTACCCGAATGACTCATACGAGTAACAATCAATGTCATTGGCGGCTTGGAAATCAGTCGATATGCACTTTATGCGGGAACTCCCCGCATGACCAATAATAATGATAAAATCTTGGTTAGTCACTTCACTATATAGCCGTTGAATTGAAAAAAGACGATTCCACTAAAACTAGTCATGCCGTCGTGCTTTAGATCTACCAATGTAAATAGGTCATTAGATAATAAAGTCGACGTAATCTAAAAATGATTCGAAAAATATATTTTCAATTTCTAATACTGAATCAATAATGAAAATCTATATAATTATTAAACCAATTTTGTTACAAAAAATTACGAGTCGTGAGAAATGCGACGTGCACGGTTAGCAGAAGACGGCGCGCGAGCTCTCTCGCACTATCCGTCTCTCTCTTATTAGAAAACTTAGAAAGAGACGGATAGCGCGAGAGAGCTCACGCGCCGTCTTGTGCTAACCGTGCTGTAGAGGAGAACAGCCGGGCACCCGGACATACGAAAGCATTATCCTAAGCTGAAACGGAGAAATTCGCTCGCTCGTTCAATTAGAAAACGCTAGACGAAACGTGACAGTCAAACGATAGTGAACCTAGCTGTTAGACGACCAAGAGCCATTAAAGCAGTTAAAATATACTGAAATTCTATACAAAGTGTACCCTTTCACTGTGAATTGGTGACTAATAGTCAATATGGGTGTAGACTCGAAAATTATTATTACTCCAAAAGAAAGAAGGCAAAAAATATGCCTATAGTGACGAAAATCTCATTCAGATATTTCAAAGAACTACGAAGCTACAACCGTTTTGATATTGCTTGTTAGAGAGAGAAAACGCAAACAGTTTGTGACGTCACAAACTGCGAAGCTGTCGCGGTCGATGGCGGCGCCCAACACGATGGGGCACGGCACGTTGCCGTCTATTAGTGACGTCACTAACTACGAGCGTCATCGTTTCATGTCATATGAAGTTGCGTTTTGCGAAAAAGGGACAGAACATACCTCTTCTTAACCTTTTGACAGCCACAGTCGGCTATGTCCGTCGACGGAAAGTCGTGCCGCTGTAGCCACGTCGGCTACAGCCGACCATACATTTTGAATTAATATTTATGTAATAAAAAGCTTTACAAGTAACTTCAGGCATTTATTTTAATAGTTCATAGTAGGTACATCAATTTCAACATGCCAATATTTATAAATATATATCAGAAGTTTCATTTTATTAATATTTTGTCTGACTATGATTGACTGAAGTACATTGCGCGGCTCTCTGCGCCACGAGCGGCCATCAACGACGCATAGGGATGTGCCCGCCAAACAAAACAAAATTAACTCACAGTGTATCCTATCTTTAATAGTTAAAATAAATGGTCCTGAGCTACCACAATTGTTCAGATATTTTATACACATAGCAAAAAGAAATGAATAGTTATAGTTCATTCTGTAGTTAGTAATAATAATCGACACGAGTTTCGCACATCTATAACAAACAAGCGCTTCCTAGATATAAATACGAATCAAAATATACCACGCTTATTTGCATTCACACAAAACAGCGGGGTTACTTCTTATCAATCGGCAAATTCCTATTTATCTTTACCTGGACGTGCAACAGCGACCAGTTATTTATTACCTGCCATTCAAAAGGGTTTTTTTATTATTCATCATTACCTTTCTAAAATAGAAAACATTTAGGTTTGTAATAGCTTGTTTGGTCTAGAATCATAATCGATATGACAAGTAAACGCATACCACAGCTTCCCAACTCTAGTATGAAAACAATTTCCTATGCCTTTGTGGCCCTTGACGGCCGGAGTCGTCAACGCGTGACGTCATCACATCAGTAGTGTTGTGAATCGATCACTGATCTAAAATGTATTCTGTGCAAATATTTTGGTATTTACGTACTTTAATGTTGTTTTTTAGTGCTCATATTCAATGAAAATGCAATAACATCATATTTAACTATATTTCTAACACTTTTTTCATTATTAGTGTTATTATTAGCTAGGTATTATTTAACTATCGATATCCCATTTTTAACTCACTATGTTTTGCACAGATCGAACCCTTGTTTTTGCTCTGGCTACAGTAGGGCAGCGATTTGTTTTGCACCGTGGCTGCCAAAAGGTTAACACTTTGGACACTTATGATTGATTAACCGACGTGATTTTTTAACCTCTTGCTTCGATTTTTTTCCATATGACTACATTTTTAATCCTTATACAAGAAAATACGACATTATTGATTATTTTATTTAGTGTCTACACCCCTATTCCTAACTTAACATGCTAATATATTCTTTTCTTTTCCAGAGAGTACCAAATTTAGAACCCACCAGTGTAAATAGAAACCTAATAGACAACAGTATTACCATCTACATCGACAATCAAGCCCTCCTCCAAAGGCTGCCACAGTTCCTACAATCCGTCGAACCGAAATTACCGTGCCAGAACAAAAACCTGCTCCGGCAAAGTCTTAAACTTACGGAGGAAGCACTCCAAGAAACCAAGCATAAAATAAGGGAGAGTATTGTGAACGAACTGTTTGATTACTTCAATGTACAGTTGAAACAAGTGAGCGATATCCCTCGCTTATATAGAAAAACGAACAGAAGTGTGCCGACGAAACCGTGCACTTATATAGATGTGGTCAGTCGAGAGATAAAACAGTTCAATGAGGACGGGAGGAAGAGACTCGATAATGCATTCATGCAGGAAGTTTTCGAAGCGCTGTTCAATGTTATGACGGAGTCGTAAGTATCCTACCGTACAAGATATCGTCGATTAGCAACCAAAACTCACTAAGGGCGAGTTGCACCAACTTACGATTATAATTGAGATTTTCTGATCTTCTTATCTTCAGAACAATAGCATTCAAGTCTAACAATACGACTGTGTGGTCGGACGCGTGCCATTTTTTGCAAGAAAAAGTCAGCGCCACATAAAGTGTTCATTGTATAATGAACTCTATCGTCTTATTCAATCGATTCAAAATGGACTTAAAGATTAAACAACCCGCTCCCAGCGAGCCAGGTACAAGTCGCTGTATGTGGTATTTTATCTCGTAGCTAATTTGGAATCTATTGTGTAAGAAGATAGAGTTCATTATTCAATGAACATTTCACGTGGGGATAACATTGTTTCACAAAGGAAAAAAGGCAAATAAAGACTATTCGTGAGCTCAGTACAATGGCCATTCATGAGCTCAGTTCAAATAATTTGAACTATACATACCGATCAACTTTCAATATGGCCCGCAGCTGTCATTCCATAGAAACTTGTCAAACTTTCCATACAATCAGATTTTAACTAACACAGCTTACTATTATGTTTGGTGCAACCCACCCTTAGTAACAAATATATACCCCTAATACCACATAACGTCAATGAGTAACGAATAAATATAATACTTAGTTACTACCTAACATAGTTCGTACATCAGTATCAATTCAGTACAATAAGAGGTTCAGAGAGTAGGTATATATTATTAAACCGCGATTAGAATACACTTCGAAAGTACCGTTAGCACAAAAGCTAGAGAAAGTGAATGTGTATTTAACACTATTTAGCACACTAAATATCTATTTTACTTTCTTTGTACCAGGTGATGATACAGACAGCTCTGAAGACGATGATGTTATGTTATAAGGGAATAATATTAAGTATTTTATTTAAATAGGTAATATAATTTATGTTATTTTCCTAAGCTTTAGATCTTCGTACTGAAATAATTATTTTCATTTATCAGCACACTACCATTGACAATGTCATTTCATGTATTCATACGAAAACGGCATATGTGTTCAAGTGTATTTCTAATCGCGGTTTGATAATACTTAGTGACAGTTTAATATGTCAGGGGACGATATTACATAACATATACCTACTGTAGCAAATGACTCACTCTTAATATGTGAAACCACAGAAATAGAATAGAATAGAATATCATATCATTTATTCATGACAACAACACATACATACACATAAATCACAAATAAAAAAGAGAGAACAACGTTGCCACGAAATGGTTCCATCTCAGCGTTGTGCTAGGTAAATAGGTGCACGCGTTATCGCAGATTATTATTCTGAATAACAATACAATATACTCTTTACAATGCACTTGCTCTGAAAGTGCGCCGTTATATGGGTCAGCATTAACACGGGAAGACGTCAATGCCCGCGCGGCGGGTGGGGAGGGGCGGCCGTGCGGGAATGGACTTCGGGCAAATAACCCACACACGTGCGCGGGAATGAGATTTCAAGACATTAAAAAATTCACCTTTTTATTTATATGTATTTTTGATTTCCTCGCATGATTCATTGTAAAATGTTGTACGATACACCAGCGGATATGTCATTCCCAACGAGTGACGGTGACCAAAGGCACGAGCGTCAGCGACTGTTTTTGAACGACACGAGTTACTTTCCGCACTTGTATCATATAAATAATTATATTATTGCACACCTCAATATATGATATGATTACACAACAACAACCTAAAAGTAGATGTAAACAGCAGGCAATAAGTAAAATATCAGTTTAACGTATATCTAAAAACCTGTTGACCCGAAATCACCCGTCCTGTGCGATTATGAGGCAATAATCTACGTCTTCAACCTGCTGCGGAGTTTGGACACGCTACAAAAAGGAAGTGTAATTAGCTGCATATTTTTCATATTTCGTACAATTCTCGTGGGTCCGTTATGACTTGCTATCAGAGCGTAGCGTGCGCCGTAGCGGCATTCCTTTGACGACCGCTTTAGCCTAGTTGGTAGTGACCCTGCCTACGAAGCAAGAGGTCCCGGGTTCGAATCCCGGTAAGGGCATTTATTTGTGTGATGAGCACGAATATTTGTTCCTGAGTCATGGATGTTTTCTATGTATTTAAGTATTTATTTATCTATATAAGTATGTTTATCGTCGTCTAGTACCCATAGTACAAGCTTTGCTTAGTTTGGGACTAGATCGATCTGTGTAAGATTGTCCCCTGATATTTATTATTATTATTATTCCATCTTATTAATAGTATTGCCTAATAATAGTGAAAATAGTATCATGTCTTATTTATCATACTGTCGGCCGACTGACGTAGTAACTCGTCAATTTGTGTTATCGTGAAGGTTTTCCTCAATAAATTAACGTTAACACAGTTTCCTACTTAGAATGACTATGTTAATATATGACTCACAATGACAATACAATGACTTGCTGCAGATTTATTTTAAGGAACATGATATATTATATAATTCCATAATAATGATGAATAAGTTTATCAGTCCGTTACCCTTTACCACTGGTTTAGATAAGTTATCTAGTTATAGGTATAGGTAGACCAGACAAGGGGTTAGGCTAATTCTGTCCCCGTTAAGTTATATATAGGATGGAAGACATGATATAAAAAAAAGAGAACAACTTTGACTATACGATCGGACCATCCATAGTAAAAGTTGTTCGGATTGAGCTACAGACTAGCTCCTAAAATGTATCAGTGATAAACACTCCATCAACAAATCAACATCCTGGCGTTATTCCCGGTTGTGCCCTAAAGGAGCCCGGGGTCCGCTTTGACACCTAATCCCATAATTTGGCACAGGCACTAGTTTTACGAAAGCGACTGCCATCTAACCTTCCAATCCAGAGGGAAAACACTATATTCATGAATTCGTTTCAGATATTACAAGTACGTAGAAGACGTACTAACGTCCGTTCAGAAAACGGAAGAGTCCCTGAGAAGACTGAAGCAGATACGCGAGAAGACCGCCCAACAGCCCGAAAGTGGGACTACGGACGGTGAAAAAATCCGGCTCCAACTTAAAGTGGATGTGGTGTCCTATGGGGCGCTGGCTCGCACCGTGCAGGTCGATCCGAACACCATGTACAAGTATAAAGAACTTGGCGCCATGGTCACAGATGCTGTAAAAAGTATAGATATTAAATGATATGCACATTTATACACTAACCATTGACTTTCATTTTTAACACACTAAAAAAACATAGTAAGGTCAAGATTTGCACTGTGTCGTTGAGTTAGAAAGGAGGCAGATAGAAATGTTATAATTTACGTGTCTGTTAATCATAGCTCCTGAACAGACTTTTTGTTTCGAATCTTCGAAAAAGTCTTAAGAGTCCGCAGTAAGCTCGGCCGAATTTCACCTTCCCATACACACGGAGTTTCGTTCTCATTTTAAAACTACAATACAATACAATACAAATACTCTTTATTGCACACCTCACACAAACAAAGCAGTTAAAAAGAGAAACAATACAATAACATGTAGGTAGATCTCTTCCAGACAACCTTTGGGTATCGGAGAAAGAGATAAAACTAGATTATGTAGTAGGTGGTGCAGAGATATAATAAGCCAAAAATCAAAATAATTATATTAATACACGTACATAAATAGCTCTATATATAAACATACATACACAATCATACATATATACAAATAACACAAGTAAAAATATATAAACTACGTGTTGGATTGTGAGGAAACTTTGCATATACAATGACATGAGACATGACATCTTTGTCTGTAATTAGTTTATATGGTTCCAGTTTATAAAACAAACGAAATACAGCAAAAACAAGTTTTGTATGAAAAACTTAAATTCACTGTATTTTTTTTACTATGGTATCTGAAGCTAGTACATACATTAATTACAGACAGATATCCAACACGTAGTTTTAAAATGAGAGCGTAACTACGTTTGTATGGAGAATCGAGCTTACTGCGGACTTAAGAGTAAGGAGTAGGGGGGTAGAAGATTTACCGACCAGTGGGCCGAGAACAGAGTTCAAGGGGAACCTAATCTATGCTTTGAGATTTGTAACTTTATTAGAAGTTAGGGGTTATCTCCGATACTACTGATCCATTGATCCGTTTCTAATTTTTTTTACTGTACGTATATAATATGAACCTTTCGGTTGCACATAAGTGCAAGTGCTTTCATGCCGCGTTTCCGCCTATTTTTATATGAATAAAGAATAATCGTTTTGAAAAGTTTTTAGTCACAAATGGGTGTTTTTTTTTTGAACCTGACTGTTGCTATAATAGAACGGACCCAATGGGTGCCCCCAATCCCAAAATGGGTGGAATATCGTGAAAAATAGAAATAGACGATTTATTTTAACATAAACATGTATTTGATCAGAATAAAAATTGTATGATTTGAAAAAATAGAAACCATTCACTTATCACTTAAAATAACAAGATAAAATCTTACTAATACTATTTGTGTGGAACAAAATATGTCAAGATTGTGTTCGGTTTTTTGTTCATTGTTCTGGGGCTACTCCGGGCCACACCAGAGGCTGAGGGGTTTTTCCACATGGCCTTCAGTTCCTGCTGCATCTCATAGGGGAGTGCGCTGAACACCTCCTTATCCACATCACTAGGACAGTGATCATAGCCCTCGGCTACATCCTTCATCGTATCATTGTCAGACATGTTGTCTTTGGCTGGACTGGCTCTAGGTGTTAAAGATCTGTCTCTGGAATTTAGTCTCAGCTCCGAAACCTTCTCCAGCTCCTTAGAATTCAGTCGTAACTCTCCTACTTTTAGTTTGCTTGGTGATGCTACCTCACTTTTGGATAAACATCGTCTTTTCGCTATCCAGTTCACTTTCTTAGGCTTTTTAGGTGAGGGTTCCACTTCCGCGTCTGATAAGTCCGTTGTCGTGCTGCTGCTGGGTGAGGCAGCTGAGTAGTCCATAGATGAGGCTGAGGTGTCACAGTCATTTTGCAGATTCAGTACGGACTGGACGGATATGTCATTCATAAGATAGTTGACTATGGAGCTCCTCCCCGTCATACGTTCCTGGAACTTGGTGAACGCCAGCCCTACCAATGTCAAATGGAATGGTTTGGTCAAGTCAATGAGTTTGTTAAATAATCTCATAATTATACTTAAGAGTTTCTGCTGCCCTGCTTGAGTGACTGCCAGTGTACCATTGGATATTGTGAAGATGGAGGGTGATATCTGACACTGGCGCGATTCCCGGTGGCTGCTAAGTCTCTTGGCATCTTTTTTCCTCAATGTGACACGCAGTGAGACGGGAATGCGTCCATCTTCTCTAACTAGTACCAGTAGTCTCTGAAGCAGAGCAGAAAACTTCTCCTCCACCTCACTCTTAACACTAACAGTTTTGAAACTGTCCTCGAGCCCTATGCTTTGAGGCTTCCCGGACTGCTTCACTGGAGTATTGTCATTTCCTAAACTTAGGCTCTTCAATCTGACGGCCATGTCACTATTAAAATGCTTCTTTAGAAGATCTAAAGGCACTCCCTGTAAATCCGCCACTGTTAAAATTTTCTGAGTAACAAGGGCTTCAGACGTCTTTGAACCAATACTTGGTATGGAGCGTACACTGGGTAGCGATGACATGAAGCCCTCTGCATGCTCTGGGAACATGGTTGTTTGGTCATTAGGCTTGTGAAGTGGACAGATCAGCTTCGCCAACAATTTGTTGTGTGCAATACCAGCACAAGTCGTAAAACCTAATTCATTGTATATTCTCTGTCTCATTTCGTTTGCTATTTGTGATGCTAATTTCAGTCTCATATGGCACCCGCAGGCGCACTCCGTACTCGGCTCTTCGTATACGTGTCCAGGCACAATAAGATTGTTCACATCTGCACTTTTTAACTTCTCTTGCACTAACTTTGTGACATCTATAAAGTTTTCGTCCATTCCTAACTTCTCGACGGGGCATTTCCAACTTAGAAGGAGTTCGAATATTTTGTTGGAAGCCGCCCTGTAGTTTTGAAGGTCCTCTCCGTTGACGAGCTTCAGGTTGGGGCACACCTTGAGCGCCTCGTTGACGAGCATGCACTTGTTCACGCCGCAGCGCCGCGCCTCGTAGTTGCTCGTGATCACGAAGTTTTTCTGCTGTACGCCGAGCGGCACCGACTGCAGCTCCGGATTCCGCAGCATCTCCACTTGAGCGTAAAAACAGTCAATGTCGATGTGTATGATAGTGCGGGGGTGCTCGTTCTCACTTTCGGCGTGGCTAGAGCTGCTGCAATCCATGATTCTGTGGAATAACAAGTAGTTTAGTCATAATTTGCATTGTTCCCGACTTAGCAGTACCTGTTGCAATATAGTTCATTCGACAATGACTGACCTGTCGTCCATGACTTTTACATTGAAAGATGCAGTGTATTTAGGAGTATATAAATATCAAAAATTGTTCCGAAATTATTGTTTTTCTTTCATAAAATACTAAATATTGATATTTCCAATGAGACAGTCACGACACATCAACAGACGCAGTGTTGCATGTGTCTAAAAACACCGTATGTTAATTCTACGATTTCCCTCGTATTTTTGTAAGTTCTTCTCATTTCACCACTTAAATTCTTTTACATGACAAAAATCATATTGCATTATTTCAAACCTACAAAACCACATTTACTGGGTAAAGGTGCATGAATCCGTAATTCACGTAATTGGTCCATGGTCGTTTAAGTCGTATTAATCGTTTTGTATTTGTCTTTTATCGAACGTGCTTTTATTTAAACATTCAGCACGTCTAGCACACGACGGCCGCGACATACTCTCGATTTTTATCGCACTATATCTCTTCTTCTAAGTGTTCTAATAAGAGAGAGACAGATAGTGCGAGAAAAATCGAGAGAGCTTGCGTGCCATCGCGTGCTAGCCGTGCAGGTAAAACACCTTCGGTATGTCGTTCTGCTAGTGATGTGCCATGCATACAGGAGTTGCTCGATAATTGGCCGTCGTCGGCTGAAAAATTGTTGATTCCATATTTAGTTTAAACCTAATGCAGCTACTTTTTGAAGAAACATTTTGATACCAAAATGTGACGTGTTGATTTGATTACGAATTGCCAGATTTTTTAAACCTCCATAGCAAGCGTGATAATCGATTCGATAATCCATTCGATTTTCAGTAAACGATGATTAATGCTCGAGCTCGATAGCCCTTGTGTCAAATTTGCGTATGTTGTGTCTTGTCATTTCTTTCACAGGAAAGTGGGTGTTTTATCAACATCTAGTTAAGCAAATACGCTATTAAATCCTACGGCAAATAGGAATGTCTGCATCTACGTGAATTACAGCCATGGAAGGGTTACCTACAGGTGACATTCAGGCAAAATACCAAAAATTGGCAACGGAATATTCAAAGGTACAAGGTGTTCCTTACGTGCGAGGCAGTGTAGTCGGCAATTTGTAAATCTGTTGTTTCCGTTACAGTTGAGAGTTCACGTTAAAGTGTTGAAGAAGGGTGTGCTAGATGAGCAAGCGAAGTCTAACGAGTTGAGGGAGAGTTTGAAGGAGAGAGAGAAAGCTTTGAGAAAAGGGGAGTTGGAGATTGACTCGCTTACGTTTCGGAATCAGCAGTTGACGCGGCGGGTGTCGGTTCTTCAAGATGAGCTCGAGCTATTGCAGGTCAGTAGGTAGGATAGTCCAAGGTCTCATAGCAAAATGTTAAATATGAACCTGAACTTAATGAACAAAAACTTTAAAATATCTTATTCATGGGATAATATGTTAAGTCTGTAATTTAATACTGTTTTTTCTAATCTGTTTGTGCTCCAAGGCTGCACTGTGATAGTTAGATTACTTGTATGAAAACATACAGTTTAGCAAATCTGTGATTTATGTTCTGTCTGTCTTAAACCACTTTTTATTTCTATTTATTTATATATGATTTTCAATTACTTCTTTAATATCAGTGGGTGATTATAGTAAATTTATAGACATCATACCTACTCTTTTACCAATTATTAGTCTTAGATCAACATGATTTAAACTATCATTTTATGGAATTTGCTAACTATGTAAACAATTTCAGTATGATGGTTTCACAAATTCCATAAAATGACGGTTTAGGTACAAGTTACCTGTATAATTAAATTGTCATAAATATAGCACACATGTTATATCCATCCTAGTTGGAATGTCAGATTTATTGTCCAATATGATTTACAGACAAAGTCAACAAAGAAGACGAAAAGCAAAGAAGATAAACAGGTAGCTGCCAGCAGTGCTCCGGCGCTGGACGCTGGACTACTGCAGGAAGAGCTCCAGAAGAAGATCATTGAGAATGCACAGTATGCCTCCCAGGTATTACCAATTATTATTATTACTTGCTTTTGCTTGCAACCTTCTGTGCATGAACTCTCATACCAACCAGGGAGCAAATATTCTCGTAAATTTCGTAATTTTTATTCTGACTCATCTAATATTTCAGTGTCTAAATGTGAGTGAAAATAATTTTCTGTCAATTTTTTATTTTTAGTACAAATACAAGCTTTTAATGCCAACTGTACCATTATGTCATCAACTACTCATTGAGAGAATTCTACCAAGCCCAAACTCAACAGGGTATGTTGGTTAAGTACTAAATTCCCATGGCCACCTTCGGTCTCCATCATCAGATCAGTTTGATTGTACCATAATATTATTACTTATACCCAAAATTTCAGCTCAATCAGTTGAGGTTTTTCATCTTCTTCGTAGTTGTTTCCTCATTGCTGAGGTTCGTGACTACCACGAACATCTTGCATCATCTACCTCCAAGCACTGCTATTTTGCGCCATCCACAGGCAAGCCTGAGGGCTGGTTCCTGCTGATGCTTTTTCGGAGTCTATCCAATATAGGATAGGCACCCTTCCTCTACCTCTCTTCCCTTCCATGTGACCAGCCAGTATCAATTTCTCTAGACTGGTTGTAGTTAACTGGCTCAAAATTCAGTTCCAAGGTTTGTGCCACACTAACAAGCGATCAGGTCAAGTTAAATGAAATAAAAAATATCACAGATTGAGTGAATTGAGTATTGTTTTTTTACGAATTCTGGTATAATATAAGCATCCTATCATATCAACTGTCACACCTGAATTCATCTCTTGAAATGATAAAAATTTCATATTCAGTTATTATTTTTTTAATACATGGAAAACCAACAGTGCAAGATATTTATAGACACAATAGTAGAACCATATAGCCAATTGTAATTATATATAATCCAGGCCATAGTCTATTCGTGTACCAATCTGCAGATCTTAATCTGTTCAGCTGTCGCATGATTTGATAATGCAGAATTGCACATCCAAACTTTCACATTTATAATATTAGAACTAACACACACCATTTGTGACCCTTATTACAATGCGCATAAGTTCACGGATGGTCAGTTAACTGTCTTGGCGATGGTAAGATTTACTTGGCAGGGAGTTTAAAGTACATTTAGCTAACAAAAAGTGATCAAGTGTCATCCTTTAGCTGCATACGAATTTGAGCGGCTCAGCCTGAGGCATGCTCGCCCCGCGCGGCGCGCTGCTCGCGAGCCAATTTGATGCAAATAAACATGCGCGGGCGAGCCAGCGCGCTCGCGGCGAGCCGACTTTGTGCGTCGTTCAAAATGGCGTCGGACACGATGACAGCGGCGGCTGCGTTTCACCGAATTGTATTCATAAATTTACCAACAAACTCGATTACACATGAACGGCTCATCCACTTGCTCAAATTCATACGCGCCTGGCCCACAAACAAGTCGGAACGTGTCGCTCTGTCCGCGGCACGCTCGGATACACGTCCAAATTACGCGAGGCACGCACACTGAGGCGCCTTTGAGCGCGGGCAATAGACCGCCTGTGGACGGCTCGCCGCGGGCTGCTCGCGGGCTGCTCGCGCACTGCGCGTGAGCGCGTACGAATTTGAGCGAAATAGGTGAGCCGTGCGTGCCTCAACCCGAGGCTGCTCTGATTCGTACGCAGCTTTAAATAAAAGATGTTGCCTCATAAATACACCCATTTATTAAGAAATCCTTTAATATGCCTGGCTCGACTTGCACTTGACCTTTTAGTTTGCATGACTCATATATCTCAAGATAACAATGAATTAGTTGACACAATATTGTACGTTATAACATCTTATCTGTTATAGTTTTATAGAATGATGCATATTATATGATAAAAAGAGCGAGTCATTTTTATCTGCATTCTTTGTAATACTTCCCGTATTTTTCTTTTACTGCCCTCTGGTCACTAGGTAGTCTAGTAGGTAGTAACCATGTGAGACTGTTTCTTTTTAAATAATAATTCATAAATGCTCACAAGTAATTGAACCCCGACGCCGAACTTGTAGAGCGCCTCGTACGACTGCATATTCCGGATGCCCCTCGGACAGCGCTCAGACCGCGACGGCGCGACCAGTTGTCCGTGCCGCCGGCGCGTGCCGTGTCGTGTAGGAACTCACCGCTGCCCCGCGCCCTTTCTCAGCTCAATGCGCTCGTGGCATCGACACCTAGGTGCGATTTATTTGCGTGGCGAAGGGCGGCAGTGTGTAATGAGTGCTTGAGATTTTGTGAGGCGATGGATGCTAGGTGCTCTACTGTTCCAACATAATTAGTTTGTGTTTATTAGTGTGAAATACAATTTTTGTAAAGTTTTGTGATGCATTGGTTGGTAAACTGTAATGTCATGTAAACTTTTTTATCAATAAATAAATAATGTCAGTACGGACATCATCAATATCATCATGTCAAACGAGTAGCACACACAACAACTAAATACTACACAAATATAAAAATAAAAATGTCAGCATTCAGTTTCAACAATTAAACTAGTCTAACAGTTACGATGTATGTGCAGAAGACAGAAAAAAGAGAAATTTCAAATGCACAATTTTCAGCTTTCGCTAGCTAATACATCTATACAGTAATGTCTCATCATATACAGTTACAAATACAATACGCCAAATACTCACCAGAACACACGTAACTTGAGTCATCCTTTATCTTTTGCATGCTTCATATCAACGTCACACGCGATTTTTGTAATCATAAATTTAATAATCATGTCTTTTATCTTCCTAAATTAAACAATTAAAAGTTACTTATTTTAAGTTTACCACATTTATCTGCGTATCTGTTTCTCTAGATGTGGCATTGTAGCTCCCAAACGGATGGATCGATTCAAGTGTGCTAAACTATTTCTTGTTGTTATTCTGTCTGTCCCGTTAGCCAAGAGACAATATAACAGTTTTTTTAGAAAGTGTTACATCATGAACTTCTTATTAGAAGATTGCTGATAAAAAAGGGGTTATAAATGTCAGGAAAATCCTTTATTTCAAGGATTGAAACCTAAAGGATTATCACGATTAAAAAGACTGCGCCAGATAAAAGCTGATTTCACCCAGTTACATTACATTACTAACACTTTTTCGCAGCTTTCAGACAAAGTATTCGAGCTGTCTCAGCTCAAATCCGCCCTAGACGACTACCAGCGCCACATGAGCGAGAGCGAGAGCAAAAACAAGTGCGAGGTAGCCAAGCTTCGGCACAAGAACCAGGAACTGCAGTTCGCGCTGGAGGAGGCGCAGAGGGAGAGGCCGGGGGGGACGCCGAGCCGGCAGCACTCGCAGCCGAGCTGCAATGGGGACTTCTTGTCGGAGGCGGGGAGCTTGGTAATACTTGTTCTATGTATGACTATGAAACACTATGTGGTGGTGGTGGGTGGCGCCAAGCGTAAGCGGTGTTCGTTAAAATGTGAATGTATGGCAATTGATAAGGCAATTGTAAAGCAAACGCTGGAAAAAAAGGGCCTATTATAAAATCAGTGAATACTTAGACGATAAAGGCATAATATGGTCAAAAGCCATCGCTATGCCTAAGCAGACTGTAAATGTATTTTATTGTTTAACCTCTGGCTTTCAAAACGTTTTCTCTACGAATGTTATGGACAGTTTATATGGAAGACTTTGACTTTATGGACATATATGGAAGACTTTGACTTTATGGACAGTTTATATGGTGACAGCTGCCGGCGCCATATTTAATGTCGATCGGTGTGTAATCGTAAGTTGGTGCAACTCGCCCACCAACTTACCAAAACTCACGTAATATTTGTGTTATATAATTAATGAAATGCGAGAGCATTATTTATTCATCACAATGTATTTCCTAAGTGACAAGCAAAACATGTCAGCAACGGTAGCTAGGTAACAGAGTTGGTCTATGACAATTTGTAAAATTATGCTTCAACTTATTTTTGCTAATTCAAAGAGAGAAGGACTACGGAATAGTAACTGAAGAACTAACATTTTTTTGATACAAAAGGTAGTCCCTGTGTCCCGGAGCATATTTTAGAATCTAACAGCCGTGTCTACACCGGACGCATGCCTCGCCCGAGCGTGTGCACTCAGTGTAGACGTGCGTCGGCGAGCCACGCCGATCGGCAAACAGAACGGCGAATGGTCTACATGTTCGGCCGCCCGCCTCGCCCGAGCTGAGCGTGGTCGGCTTTCAAGCCGAGATCAAAAGGGCCGAAGCGGCGCTTGTCGCGGTCAATGTAGACAGGGCTATTGCCATCTCCTTAGTACAGTCGAGTTCTCCAATATCTACTCAGACAACCATTCCAAATTATCTAGACAGAAACTATTGTTACTGACATAAGACACGTGTAGATGTTTTTGAAAGGTCTGTATAGATATTGGAGATCTCGACTGCACATCAGTACGGTGGATTACACGTAAATAAAAATATAAGACTGGCTGCTAAAAACATAACCTTTCCTTTCGGCTCCGCCGTATTCGGGCATCCTTACTAATATTATAAATGCGAAAGTGTATGTGTGTGTTTGTTTGTCCTTCTTTCACATCGCAACGGAGCGTCGTATTAATGTGATTTTTTGTACGGAGATAGTTTAGAGGCTGGAGAGTGACATAGGCTACTTTTCCAGCGGGAAAACATCTAATTCCCACGAGAAAATTCAGTATGTTACATTTTCCTATAACCACGCGGGCGAAGCCGCGGGCATCAGCTAGTAAAAAGAGAAAGTTGTCAAGACTAACAAAAAAACAATACACATGTTTACATATAACTTGTCATAGGAAGTCAATACTTTTTTGTTGTTCACAGATCGGCAGCGAAGACGCGCTTAGCTCCGTAGACGATCTCAACGCGGTGGAACAGATCAGTGCGCGGGCGCACGCCACGGAACAAGTAAGTACAGCTACTGCACTCTGTGAAGAGTCCCTAGGGGGCGAACGGCATGAAGGAAGGCAAATTAATTAAGAGTCCGCAGTAAGCTCAATTCTCCATACAAACGTAGTTACGCTGTCATTTTAAAACGACGTGTTGGATTGTAACGAAACTTTGCATGTACAATGACATGAGGTATATCCAGGTCTGTAATTAGTTTATGTAGCTTCAGATACCATAGTAAAAAAAATACAACAAATTTAAGTTTTTCATACAAAATTTGTTTTTGCTGTATTTCGTTTGTTTTATAAACTGGAGCCATATAAACTAATTACAGACATAGATATACCTCATTTCATTGTATATGCAAAGTAGTTATAAAATTAGAGCGAAACTCCGTTTGTATGGGAAGGTGAAATTCGGCCGAGCTTACTGCGGACTCTTAATTGGCAAGCACTTGTGTTTATTAAATGCAGAATTTTCACATACAGCTTCATCAGCGTAACTGTACTATCGACCACGCAGCTAACTGACCATCGGTGCACCTTAAGTGCATTGTAATAAGGTTCTATAGGTATATAAACACAGGATGGCCAGTTAACAGTGTTGTCGTTTGTACTATCGACAACACAGTTAAGTGACCATCTGTGCACTTTATGGGCATTGTAATAAGGGTCTCAAATACAGGATGGTCAGGTAACTATGTTGGCGTTTATACCAACATGTCCTTCAATATTTATTTTCGTTTGTATATTTTATTTTTATTTATTTATAGGAGAACAGGCAGAAACAAGTGTACAAGAAGACTTATAAACAAAGATAATATGGACACTCCGCATGCACTTATTTCCTAAGTAGCTCTCACTACACACATTAGGTTGTTACACATAATTAGTACAACGCTATGGTTACACTGGAACTGCAGTTCAGTTCCAGTGTAACCATCACAACTAATTTCATTTTTAGGGTTCCGTAGCCAAAGGGCAAAAAACGGAACCCTTATGGATTCGTCATGTCTGTCTGTCTGTCCGTCCGTATGCCACAGCCACTTTTTTCCGAAACTATAAGAACTATACTGTTGAAACTTCTTCTGTGAACCGCATTAAGATTTTCACACAAAAATAGCAAAAATAGAAAAAAAAACAATAAATGGCGGTTCCCCGTACTTAGAACTGAAACTCAAAAAATTTTTTTTTCATTAAACCCATACGTGGGGGGTATCTATGGATAGGTCTTCAAAAATGATATTGAGGTTTCTAATATATATTTTTTCTAAACTGAATAGTTTGCGCAAGAGACACTTCCAAAGTGGTAAAATGTCTGTGTCCCCCCTGTAACTTCTAAAATAAGAGAATGATAAAACTAAAAAAATATATATGATGTACATTACCATGCAAACTTCCACCGAAAATTGGTTTGAACGAGATCTAGTAAGTAGTTTTTTTTTAATACACCATAAATCGTAAACCCCAATTTACCTTTCATTCAACGGACAATGGTACGGAACCCTTTGTGCGCGAGTCCGACTCGCACTTGGCCGGTTTTTTTTTTCTATTGGCATCATACTTTTCCTAACTTTCAGGAGAACCAAAAACTGCGCATGGAATACGAGCTCCTTCAAATGGAGAATGAGAGCCTAAAACTAGAAATCGGCAAGCATGCGTCGGCGTCCCAGAGGCGGAGGGGGGACGGCCACGACTCCGGCGACTTCAACATGTACTCCGAGACCTCGGTGGACGGGGAGGGGCGGGTGACGGGGCTGCTGGGCAGCTTGGAGGTGCCGTTCCTGCTGGGGCACGAGATACAGACGAGGGAGGACAGGATGAAGGCGTACTTTAGGAATAAGATGAGCGAATTGAAGGTGGAGTGTGAGCTTTTGAGGAGCAAGACTGAACATTATGAGAAGGAGGTAAGTTTTTAAGTAATAGGTTAGGGGACCCTATTACTAAGACTTCGATGTCTGTCCGTCCGTCCGTCTGTCTGTCACCAGGCTGTATCTCAAGAACCGCGATAGCTAGACAGTTGAAATTCTCACAGATGATGTATTTCTGTTGCCGCTATAACAACAAATACTAAAATCAAAATAAAATAATTATTTAAGGGGGGCTCACAAACTTTTTTTTTTCAGGCTTGTTACTAAGACTTCGATGTCTGTCCGTCTGTCCGTCTGTCTGTCACCAGGCTGTATCTCAAGAACCGCGATTGCTAGACAGTTGACATTTTCACAAATTATGTAATATGTTGCCGCTATAACAACAAATACTAAAAACAAAATAAAATAAATATTTATGGGGGGCTCCCATACAACCAACTTTTTTTTTGCCGTTTTTATAGTTAATGGTACGGAACCCTCCGTGCGCGAGTCCGACTCGCACTTGGCCGGCTTTTTATATTTTAATAGCTTCTGCCCGCGACTCCGTCCGCGTGGAGCTCGTTGATCTCGTAGCTAATTATATAATAGGGGAATCATTGTCAAGGGGGTGAAAGTTTGTATGGAATTTCACCCGCTTGATGATGATTCCCGGGATAAAAACTATCCTATGTCCTTCTCTGGGGTTCGACATATCCATTCCAAATTTTAATTCATTTCGATCGGTTCAGAGGTTTAAGCGTGAAGATGTAGCAGACAGACAGACTGACACTTTTTCGCATTTATAATATTAGTATGGATCATAAATTTGTTAACGCTAAAAATACAAACATGACACCAGTAACAGTTAATTGGTGTTTGCTTTGTGTTATAAATATAACTATTTATGCTGGCTTATTTTGATCTTCGCTGGAAGGGTTAGGCCTAATTTTTGGATGTGTTGAATTTAAATTTGAGCCTATATTTTAAAATAAAGTCCATCTTTAGTTTACCTACATTTGAAATCCGCATATGAGAGATGGCCCAACTTGGAAAAGTGGTATTTGATATATGTAGCCGTTAGTTTGAAACAAGTATTTATTCGCAGTGCGAGACGCTCAGGACGAGGCACGAGGAGATGGAGCGCGACAGAGAGACGGACACGCACACCATCGACGAGAAACATAAAACAATTAGTAGATTGGTGAGTTCATTGTTTTACTTTATTTCAAGCCTCTAGTGTCTTAGGCGGTCGTCACACTGCTCCGCATCTCCGGACGGTGGTGCGGAGCTGCATACAAATTTCGCCGGACGGAGGTGCGGTGCAGTGGGTCGTACCACACGGAATTTATATACAAATCGAGGTACTTGCATACAACGAGCTCCGCGTCTCGCAACGAGACGCGGCGGCAGTGTGCCGACGACCTTAGGGTGGTGTAATGTGTATTTGTATGGCCCCTATAGGGTAGAGGCTTTCTACCCTATAGGGGCCATACAATAAAACTTAAATCAATTACTTTAAAAAAAATATATCAAACATGTAAAAATGTATGGATAAATAAAGCTATAATAATAATGTGTATTTGCGTCTCACATTTTGCTTAAAGAGTGAGTAAGATGCAATGCACATTGGACAGAGATCTTGGACAAGAGGAATACCACCCTTACTGCCAGGCAACAGCCTTGTCCCTTAGTTCTATTCTATTTTATGCTAATCGTCCTGCCACGTCGTCGGCTCCCATCTTGCATAACTCCGAAGCTATTTGAGAGTGCGAGAGCGAGATATCTGTGCTCCTTTCAAACCCAGCCAATAAATTGTGCAGGGACAGAAGAGAAGGTCCACTGCCTAAGCGATGCCGTTAGCTGGCATTTTTTGGCAATAGACAATCATAGAGTGGGATAGGGTTGTCGACGTACCACATAACTGAACATACAAAATTATAATTATTTTAGTCTCTATGTTTGTTATAGAAATAATCATCCACTTTTCAATAACAATATAATATGATAGTAAAAAATACGAAAGCCAAGTCAAGTAAACAACAACAAGTAAAAAATACATGAAAACAGATTAAGTTTTTATAAAAAGTTCATATTTTGCAATGGGGATTTTTTCTCGCGTCATGTTAGCTAAATGTTGTAAAATTTAAATTCGTTTAATGATGTGCGATCAATGAAATTATGTTGTTACTACGTACAACGGAACGTATATATTTATTTATATATTATCCATACTTCTGAAACGTCATTGTGTGCGATACGCTGTACAGCCCTAGCTACACCTCCACAGCAGGTTACCATAGATCAGAATCGTTTCGCGCCAAAATGACAGTGTGATAGGCCCGGTGCAGGTAAGGTTACATTTCATTGACAAAAGGATCTGGTCCTCCCGGCCTATTATCGCCAGTCGCGACTGCTACTTAATATAAAACTGCGACAGATGTAGAAGCGAGTCCCTAAGCGCTACTTCTAGTGTTTCTTTGTTTAAAGATGGGCGAAATTAAATATTGCAATGATATGTAGCTAAAGAAGAAAGGCGATGGTGTCTACCCGATACAATGTGGGATAGATAGACAGATGACTTAGTTGAATCTGTCTATAACATCGTATTCCCCCCACAGGAGGAGGAACTGCACTCGACGTCCCACAACTACGAGGAGCAGATGTCTGTTCTGACGGAGCACCTGGCCAACCTGAACGAGCAGCTGGCGCGCCAGCATGACCAGATCGACCAGCTCAGACACCAGGGCCGGAGGAAATAGAGAAGGTTGATATGGGGAACGGTTGCTTAAGCAATTTCATCGGATAGTAGGAAACGTAGGTTCGGAAAAGTGTTCATGTCGGCCGTGGCCAACCAGGGCAGGAGGAAATAGCTAGCTGATCGGAACTGGGAGAGTTGGAAGCTAGACATCTGGCACCTGTATAGATATCACTGCTGCAGGTTGAGGATAGGTTGAAATAGTACCTTTCGGATGTTTTCATTTTGACACTGACAGTGCTGAAGGATTTTAAATTGCTTACTGTCATACAGTAAATTTTCGATGGCAGTGTTCAGTGCATAACCGCGATTAGAATAAGATTAGAGCTGACAGTTTTGACATATAAAGTATATAATAAAATATTAACTGACAGCTAATCCATTCCCAGAGTCATTGCAGTCGAATAAGTCATACGAAAGGTTAAGCAATTTCATCAGTGAGAGTGAGGGAGTGAGGGAACATAGATTCGGAAGTCTGGTTCCATGGTGGCTTATGAGGTTCTGGACAAGGCGTTAGAACTGGGAGAGTTAAGGATAAATAGTTATCTTCCAGTTAAGGGCGGGTATTACAGACCGGTCAACGTTAAATATGGCGCCGGCAGCTGTCATTGCTTAGAAACTTGTCAAACTTACCATACATATTTTAACGAACACCGCTTGCAATTAAAGACGGCTTGGTCCCACCCTAACACATCCAGTGCTAAAGGTTTTTTAGCGTAACCATACGATGAGCAAAGCGCCAATGAGCCCCCACCTAACGGCTCTGTCACTGAAAGTGTTAAGTATAAGTAGATCTCAACAACACCCTGTTAGAGCTGGGTCGTTTCGACTTTTCCGTGAAACGATACGTAACCGTTTTTTTAAATCACAAAACTGTTTTGAAAATAACTAGTTTCTCCGTGCGTCGGCGCCGTCGCCGGTCGCCAAACGAAGTGAAACGAAACGAATAAAACAGTTTAGTGTTCGAGTTGCGTTTTCACGTTTTGCATTGCAACCGTTGCGTGCGACTGTTTCCTTCTACTTGTAGCTCCTTGTCATCGTTTTTATAAAAACAGTTGTGGTTCTAGCCACAAACTGTTTTTTCGTTACCGTACGAGTAACTGTTTTTGAAAACGCTTACGGAAAAAAACGCCCAGCTCTATACCCTGTTCATCTGGTATCTATTTCCCTCGGGCAAGGTCTGGAGATGACGGGAACATCTGGGTTGAGTGAAAGCTGTATGTTGATAAGTAACCGGGTCGTAACCAGGGCCATATAGTAGGCAGCATAGCGATTATCAGGGGTTTGCTCAAGCAATACGGCATTTGACTCAAATTAGCATTTTATGAAACGTCAAAAACGCTCCGGGGGCCTCCTCTCTCTTGGAAAGTAGATGATGGAAAAGCCCGAATCGTTCCACTACTGCTCAGAACTAATCGTTTGAATGAAATTGAGATATTCGCTAATTCTACAAGCCTACGCTAATTATTTCTACTGATCCATTTCGTCAAAGGGGTAAAATGAAAAACGAATAGATGCAATAAGGTTTAAGGTTTGAACTGTTGTAGGGGGAAAGTTATTACTACATTTATAAAATTATGTATGGTCCCTTCAATTTTAAGGTGTCACTGTCACTTCCTAGAGAGAGAAAGAAGAATAAATTACGTCGCTTGCGATCGCTAGGGGGCTGGTTGTAATATGACAATGTATAAAACTTGGCTTTGATTTAAGAATAGAGAGAGAGACAAGAATGTAGTGTCATATTTTCAATTGGTTAAATAGCTCTTTTATTAAAAAGTCCAAAAGTTTTTAATAATCAAGTATACATTGCATAAGTATAACGTAAATCATATAGGACGTGTATAAATGTAAAAAAAAAGTTATTACGAAATAGAGTTTTTATTATTATTATAAAATTATGAAATCGTATTAAAAAATCGAGGCCCAAAGGTGTACGAAATTGGACTTTACTATATTCGACTGTTTGTGATTTGATTTAGCTTGTTAAATGATACTTGTTCTCAATTATGTAAAATGTGAACTGAAAGGCCGACTAAAGATTTATTGAAATCATTTGATTTTCTACCTTAACTGTATGTTCATAAAGATCACACAACCATCAGTTTTAAGGGCAGCTTGTTTTGATATGTTTTAGATGTTTTATAGTATGTGCGGTGTGCGCAACCAAAGGGAACCCTTTCAAATAAGGGCGCCTCGCACGCTCTGTATCCTGCGTTCGTCGGGGGCGTCCTTTTATATGTGCACGTGTTACGCCTTCATATAGTACCATCATCAACACAGTTGACCTGACCATCCGTGCACTTTAAGTGCATTGTAATAAGGTTCAATATAAAAATGGATTGTCAGTTAACTGTGTTGGCGTTAGTACAATGTATAATGAGAGCAAATCAAATGACATTGCTGTCTGTTTTCGGCCTTTTCAGAATAAATATAGCGTAAGTAGCTAAAACTTTTACCAGATTTCGCCTTAATCACAATACTTGTGTCTATTGGGGTTCATAAATATGTATACAGAGTACATTAGTCATTTGAAATATGCAAGTGTAGATATTTATGACCTTGATTGTAGTCAGCGTTACATAAAAATAGTGTGACAGTCTAGGCTCAACCGTCATCATGTTGTAAAGCTGTGGCATCAGCGCGTGACCACTATAGACGCGTAGATGGCGTTCAAGTGGTCAACTAAAATAAAACCTGGGCCTAAATCGTGTCAGTCAGCTAGTTAATAGTCAAATACGTATATAGACCCGTCACTTATGAAATATAATTCTGGACAAACCCTAAGTATCTATATTGTTATATTTATATTGTTCACCATACAGCAGAGTTTTACAACATTGAACCTTGTGCTGTTAAATATAAGGTTGCATTCAAAGGAGAGACAGTTGGTGAGCTCTTAGAACAATTCGGGATCGAGTGTAATCGTTTATTAACCGACTTCAAAAAAGGAGTAGGTTCTCCATGCGCCGGAATCTTTTTTTATGTATGTTGCTCGATTACTCTAAGACGCCTTAACGATTTGGAAAATTCTTTTTTTATTTGAAAGAGTATCCTTCCCAGCTGGTCCCATGGTCGTGAGGTCAGGATCTGATGACGAAATCCTGGAGAAATCAATGGAGCTCTTCAAATATTATAGGAACACTTGAACTGATTTGAAGACTGCTAAAACGTTGTTTTTAATGCCAATAGGGTGTATTGGCACACCGTGCTAATAGGATTTTCAACCTACTAATTATACTGATCGAGTTAAATTTTCACTTCGAGTGCCGTTCGACGGGTAAATTATTTTAGCTTAAAAACTTGCAAGTCAGAAAAAAACACCCGAATATTTGTTCTAAGTGCTCGCGGACTGTAGACGTATTACTGTCATTTTGCTGATTGTTAGTTACCCACCAGCACGTCTATCATGCGACGGCTGCGACATACTCTCGATTTTTCTCGCACTATCCGTCTTTTTCTTTTTAGAAAACTTAGAACAAGAGGTATAGTGCGAGAAAAATCGAGATCTGTATGTCGCGGCCGTCTCATGATAGACGTGCTGGTTACTGAGGGGTAAAGTGAAATAGTGTAATATTCCGTAATTCAGTTTAAAAGAAATAAATAAATACTTCTTTGATTCTACAGTACTGATGAGTACGTTTAGTTATAAATTATGAAATTAATAACGAATCCATGTAACCTTTTTTTTCCTGGCAACACTAAAGCGTTTGACCAGCACGTCTAATCATGGGACGGCCGCATCATACTCTCGATTTTTCTCGCACTATACCTCTTGTTCTAAGTGTTCTAATAAGAGAGAGACGGATAGTGCGAGAAAAATCGAGAGAGCTCGTGCGCCGTCGCGTGATAGCCGTGCAGTAACGACTGGCCAATTGACCTGTGATGCCTATTTAGGCTTGCGAAATTGTAACTTGTAGCTTCGTGGTAACGGGCCATTGGTTTCTGTCAGGTGCTCATTCCAAAGGAGTGGGAAAAAGCTACTTCTGTGGCGCTACCACGAAAACGAAACTAAGTTCGTATACATGCATCCCTGTCACTCGAGTATTGTGAGTGCGATAGAGATGGAAATACCCGAACTTCGAAATTCGACGTTCATTGCTTGCATGTAAGAGATTATACCTTGGTAGTCATTATCTCAACTTGCAACATCATTTTCAGCAATAGTTATGTTATGTATATCATATTTATAAGAATTTGGTCCTTCAATACCTAATAAAGTTTATAAATGTGATGAGATTTATTATTGTAATTATTTATAACATATGTGTATAAAAGGTTATTATACTGTTTACACTGTACTTTATTTATGTTATATTGTAAGAATAATGGAATAATGATTAAATAGTTTTGAACAAAATGTGATTTTATTTTGAGAATATGTACCTATATATGTTTTTTTTATACCTCTGATTTTTGTATTTCCGCAGTCTTCTGTTTATTGTGATGCTTAAAGCGTCTCACAAATTGGCTGACTGCTCAATAGTAAATTTGACTAGTTGTCAAATTTAGCTGGCACCCAAAACCCAGAGCTTAACCCATTTTTCCTCGACTACGGCAGAGCCGAAAGGAAGGGATTTGATATCGATTTGATAGGATATTTTGAAATGTCACTACGGGCGACATGTTCCGAACTCTTCGGGAGTTCTTCAGGATGAGTGTTTTCGCGGCGGTGTCGCTTGAATCACTGCTCGCGCCCGCTCCGATCGCCGCGCGGCCCGTGACGCACGCGCCGACAGGGCGGGGGAAGGGGACAGTCTTGCGCTGGAGTTGTTGTGTGAGGCTGCGGCAGTAGATCGTCTCCTCCGAGACGATACGCACACTGAACTCACTGTCCACGGGCTTATCACAACACACTGTCCACTTGAAGTCAGGAATAATATGCTGCGCATGCTGCATGCTGGCGGTAAATTCCAGCCACCATCACGATTAAAATTTGGGCGGCGCCCAATTTCAATCGCCTCACGAATCATTGCGTGGTACATTTCTCCCGTACCAGCAATCTCGCCTTATCGAATCGTATGGAATGGGACGCGCCTGTATCGCACGCATGTTCCGCTACCGCCGAGTTCCTAACATCTTTTTCACGCTCTCGAAAACCGTCCAACTTTTACTGGGGTCACGTTAGGTTGGTTCGGGTCGTCTTAAGCTGACCTACCTTCGGTGTCAATGTGACGTGCCATTTACGGGACATCCTGTAATAGTGCCCTTGACTGTACGCTGTTCAGAATATGACTCAATATATTATTTTTTATGATAGTGAGAGTAGACGTGTGCGTGAGTGAGAATGTGTCATTTTAGATTAGTCAGTGTGTTTCGTGTTTGAGTAAATTTTCGCGATTTTTAACGAGGTATGTTGCGGATATTGTGCGTATGAATGAGTCAACCTACCAGCACGTCTATCATGGGACGGCCGCGACATACTCTCGTTTTTCTCGCTCTATACCTCTTGTTCTAAGTGTTCTAATAATCGAGAGAGCTCGCGCGTGATAGCCGCGCAGCGCAGGGCGCATAGTAGGGTGAAGGTGTATAAGGTGCTAGGACTGCTAGGCACAAACAACAACAGAACAATTTTTAAACAAGTTCAGTATTTTCAGCACATAGATCAAAACTTGGACAATAACTACTAGGATCACATACGTAGTAAACAGGTTTATTGATTTAAGGATTCATTGTTGACAGTTAGAGGTTGGTTAGAGGAGGTTGGAGGCTGCGGCGCTACCACGAAAATCGAATCTCGAAGTTCGTATATCTCTATCTCTGTCGCTTGAGTACTATAAAAATATCCGAACGTCATAATTCGATTTTCGTGGTTACAGCTCAGTTTGTGACGGATATTATAGTGCTTATGAATGAGTCAACCTACCAGGACCGCAGGGCGCATAGTAGGTTGAAGGTGTATAAGGTGCTAGGACTGCTAGGCACAAACAACAACAGAACAATTTAAACATTTTCAGTATTGCACACGAGATCAAAACTTGCGAGAATTACTACCAGGATCACATACGTAGTAAACAGGTTTATTGATTTAAGGATTAATTGTTTACTGTTAGAGGTTGGTTAGAGGTGGAGCCTAATTTGTGTATTTTTTTTGCGATTTTTAACGACGTATGTTGAGGATATTGTGAACGAGTCATCCTACCAGGAGCGCAGGACGCAACAGTACAATTTAAACATTTTCAGTATTTGCATCACATGAGATCAAAGCTTGGACAATGACTACTAGGAACACATAAGTTTAAACAGGTTTATTGATTTAAGGATTCATCGTTGACAGTTAGAGGTTGGTTAGGTGGAAATTCTCCACACAGCACACCTCGGGGGCACTGGCAACCAATGTGTTCAAGTGCTGACAAAAAAAACTGTAGCGTAGCTGGTAGTGCAGAAACTGGGAACAGCCTTCACAAGTTAGGGACCATGATGGTAAAGTCAAATAAAACACATGATTATATGCACAACTTTATATTATAACGATAATCATAAGCACCTTATATCTCATCTGTTATATTTAACCAACATACATTATCGTTATAAATATTTATACAAAATTTATCAATTTGTAGAACAGCGTGGCAAATGATTCTCTAAGTGTTTCATACACCGTGCAACACCCACGGACACAACAAGCGACTGTTGGGTTCATACATACATATAATATAACATACAAAACGGCAGAATAGACTAAACCAGAAAATAACAGTATGTGGGAATAGCATTGATTCTGAATGAGAGACAGAATTATGGCGATTTTCGATTTGAGTAAATGTTATTCCCTATTACTGCGGCTAAAGAATTAAGATCTGTGTATCCTGGTATCCAGTAAGCCATGAATCACAACAGTGAGTACCTAGTAGTTCATAAATCATAATCATCCTATGCTATTGAACGAGCAATATTTGTATATATATTTGCAATCACGTTCTCCGAAACGGCTCCAACGATTTTAATAAAACTTGGAGCAGGGGGATTCACAGGGGCGAGAAATCGATCTAGATGGGTCTCATGTCTAGGAAAAATAGTTTTCTCCGTATTTTAGCTGTTTTCAACCGAGCAGAGCTCGGTCGCCCAGGGTCTGGCTGCTAAAATACTTAAGTTAGCCCATAATAATGGACTTTTAGTTGCCCCTTAAATCATAATTTGAAAAACAGACAAAATGTACCCAGTAAGGAATGCACACAAAGCGTTGGATATATGTCTCTCTTTCAAAAAGATACAGTGAGAACCTACAGGCTTCCTAATAAAGTTGTAAATAGCACGAAGATCTCAATCATATGCATTATAAGAGCAGCTATACTATAATCAAACGCTCTTCGCGCGGGGTCATGAGTCATGAAACGTGGGAACGGGACACCTAGCAGCAATAAAACTGTCATTAGAATTGGAATCTTCGTCGAGTTGCTTTTTGAATGGACTAAGTACTTTGATCAAAATCAAAAGTGGAAAATATCGATTATTGTATTATGCCCACAGAGTACCTAGTAATATAAGACGTATAATTTATCATTATGGCAATACCCGGCACAGCTGTTTAGGCCTATCATATACCCTATGGTCGTGTGAAATCTACATGAAAGCACCTTGTAGCAGTGATTGTTTCAGATGTAGTTAAAGGAAACACGTACTGTTTTATGCCTTATAGTCATAGTGACAAGAGCGAAAAACGTATGTTTAAATTTCCTTGACTGTACCTCAAATAGGAATGCTAGCTGTAGCTAGCTTAGCCTCGTTAACAGTTCTGAGCGCTATATGAACGATGCAATTTATCCCAACTGACAGAGACGCAGATGATATAGTTGGAACGAGACAGCAATATACACCTCATTCTAACTATAGCTGTCTCTGTCAGTTGTTGTGATAGATTGCATCGGTCATGTCGTATCACATAGAAGTATTGATGTAAGTACTCGTAGATTATAAATCGAGCGCGTCCCAAAATTTGTTAAATCTATCTATATATAGTTATCAAATTTTAGGCACCTACCGTACTAGACATGTAAAAAACCTACACATATCACAATTTGTACTTGCAATGCGAGTTCAAACTTTAACATCCATATATATAAGGGTCTTTTCTGCTTACCAGAAGCTTAGCTTGAAAAAACAATTATAACCCCAACAGTCGCTTGCTTTCCTCCTTAATATGTATCCTAATGTATATAAAAAATAAACACGATTATTTCATAAGGCAATAAATAAAAAAGAATGCGTTCCATTTAAAATACCTATTCCCTTACCATATTACATTACAATAGGTTAAGTAATTTAAAATTTAGACGTACAAGGTTTCAATAAATATAAAATAAATAATAAAAGGTGCTCAATCCTTTACGTTCACTACCTACAAATTGTCTTGTTAATGTGTTTTGCCCAGGGACCGGCCCGCTATCCCTGGGGTTTTGTATGGGTTTTGCATAAAGCTCAACTCACCATACCCTTTGCCCGACGAAACCCATTCATTTTGATTTTAAAGCCCTTATATAAACGCTAACCCATATGAGCAATCGGTATCCCCAATACCCTTACAAAACCCTTATCACCCGCTCACCAATACCTTACAAGGGTTAGCCTTATAAAGGGTTTCCCTTTTAGCATATAAGCGAGCTAATTTAAATCGTCTACCTTGTTCATAAAGCACACTTTACTCCGAATCCAATAGTAAGCGCAGCAACTGGTAGTTGTAATCGTAATAGCATGTAGTAGGTATGGTGGCGAACAAATTAATTTTACTAACCCTTCCCTAGGCGCGTATTTTCTTTTCATACACTAGCGTAGAATACTAATCCTGTCTCTTTTACGCAAGGCTCAACTACGACATCACTAAAGGGAAAGCTTTATAAAAAGCGCTAAATGATAAGGGTAACCCTTATTAAATGATTGCAAGGCATGTAGGATAGCAGTGAGCAATTGCAACGGGCTAGCTTTATTTTTTGCCAAGTTTTTCGATAAGGGGTAGTCAAACGAATGGGTTAGCAGTTCAAACTGGGAAGTCTTTCAATGGGTTAGCCGTGTTTAAGGGGTGCCCATTGAAAAGCTTTTACCGCGGAAAGGGTTGTCCGGTCCCTGGTTTTACCATGATTCTGATGATGCACAATATATTTATAGCCAAATATAAAAATATGGGGGCAGACAACTCTGCAAAAATATTGATAGAGCGTCCTTGACCTATAAGTTAGCCCTAATTGTTGTTAATAACATAATAACAACTTGTAGAGCAAAATTGTTAAGTATAACGGGTGAACAGTTAGAATAAAATCATCGCTACATATTTTTGAGGTTGCATGCATACATATTTTTACACTTGAGTGATTTGCGGTCACCGCACAAATGGCCACCTCTTGGGGATCGGCCACTACTCCGAGCGGCGGCGACAACCGCATCGGTGCGCCAAGCGTGGGGGCGAGAGATCGGAGTGCGACCTCTCTCTCCACCGTACGCTCGTTCGAAGTCGTGGCAGTCTTTATGGCGTTTAACAGTGACTCATTACATATTCTTCACTTTTGGCACGCCAAGCACGCAACTAATGATGCTATTCTAACGTCAATCGTCGGGCCAAAAGACGCAGCTATAAGTTAGAGAAAGCGACCTGTCCTGTACACATTTACTATAGCACATTTAGCTCATTAAAAGCAAGTCTCTATTTTAGCACGAATTTGTTTGTCTCTCATTTGGGTCATAATCAGACTGATTATAAAGTCACAGTATTACAATATATTCCCTATGTAGTTAAACTGTGATAAATTGATAATGTCCTTAGTATTACTGATAGATAAAGACACTGCAGTCCAATTTGTTCTTTGTAGATCATCTATCCGCACTCTGTAGGAATACTGTTTTGAAAAAAAAAAACCTCGCCGAGTTTTTAATGCCGGCTGTTCTGGTGGCTGAGGTATTCCGAGCCGGTGGTATTTTATCGATATTCATATATAAACAAGTTTGACTTTGACAAGCTCCATT
This sequence comes from Epinotia bilunana, assembly GCA_947049275.1. Taxonomy (NCBI): domain Eukaryota; kingdom Metazoa; phylum Arthropoda; class Insecta; order Lepidoptera; family Tortricidae; genus Epinotia; species Epinotia bilunana. The sequence goes on along the minus strand of OX346268.1, from coordinate 15,800,400 downwards.
TTATGCATTCCTTTTGTTATTAATGCTCAGATGCTCACATTTTAGTGACCTTTTGACGAACGAAAACGAACGCTTTTTTCCGCAGTTCAGCGCGACTTGAAGCCTCGATTTCTTTTTTACGTTTAAGGTGTGCATTTAACCAAGATGACGCTAAGACGAGGAGAGCAGTAACTTCAACTATAGGAGACGCTACACGGACCGATATCGGCAGGACTGCATGCCGGCCGACGCGTGATTCGGCTCGTGTGGATACGTGTCGGAATTAAGGTCACTGAATACTCCAGCCGCCGATTACGCTTGTGTACCGTCTCCTTATCAGTGATAGGAAGAACAAAATAAACGCGAAATGACCCATTTGGCTCCGAGATTGAAGTCAAAAAAGGAAAGACCAAAGTGAACGAACCGTGAGTGCCGCGTAGCCAACCAGATTATTCTATTACATTACATCTATAGTTAAGGCGTAAACTAAGGCTAGTCCCACGTGATATCCTCTAGGTAACAAGCTACTGGTCTGGTGCTTTAGTAAAAATATTAATTTTACAAAGTCAATTGAACATGATATTGATGTTATTAGATATTAATTTTGTTATCAAAAGCTACCAAATATTTGTATACAGTGGCACACTGCGAGTGATCACTGTGGTATTGTAAACTTGTTCACTCACTATGTTTTTGAGGAACACACTGTAGTGATAAATTGAAAATGAAGGTAGTTTTAAGTAGTATGAAATTTGTCTGGTGCAGAAATGTCTTTTCCCGGCAAAGTCTACTTCGGCTTTAGTCGATTTTCCACAAGGATGAGATTTAATAAATTAAATAGAGATCCAGAAAGTACATTTATCTTTTCAATTTCATTACATGGCAGCAATTTTACCTAACAAATAAGCTGTTAATTATACTTATAATTAACAGTTTATTTGTTAGGTAAAATTGCTGCGCGATAGGTACTTACCTATCGCGCGACTATGTATTTCGTGTGAGCGGTTTTTTTTTAATTTGTCGCTGTTTTATGACAGAAATCGGTCAGACTCTAACCATATTTACTACCTTGTTTAAGTGGTGCCATTTACCTGGGAAGGACACAAATATCTAAGCTAACGGTGCACTCAAAATAATCTCAACACTGACTTTATTGTAATATTAGTCAGTGTGTTAGAAATGTAAATATTTTGCAACTACATCATTTCGTTATGAAGTATTTTGTATGAAAACAAAACATGACATTTTGTCAACCTAAAAATGATAGTTTTAAGAGATAAGGTTGCCTATTCTTTACCTAAATATTCTTTTGTGAGGTGTGCAGTTATATAAATAACACATACTAGTAACTTGTTACAAAGTTAAACAGAAGTCAATACATATTTGGTTGTTAAACAATAAATTACCGAACTACGTTAAAAATGGCTCCGTGTAAACATGATTATTAACTATGTGAATAACACGAATCGGTCAAAGTGAGGACTGGATATAACAGGCGTGGCGTAAGTAGCATTCACCGCCCCCTAAGCCAACTGAGGAATACACACACAGGCATGGTTATATAGTTTAAACTTGCATTACTCGTCCTGATATGGTTTAAAATTATGCTATTATACGGTTGAACTCACGTATTCTTTGTCACTGAGGGCGACATGTTTTGAACCCGTCGGGTTCTTCATGATATGGTTTGTCAACTCAACCTACGCCTGTTATAGCCGTAAACGACATACATGTCCTGTCTAGTCGCTTCGACTTGAGTTTGTGTCTGCACCATTTATAAAAAAAACAGTGTTTTTCCCACCACTAAGTAACATATTTATATAAATTTATGGCTACCTAGGACTAGTATCTCATTAAGAAGCAACAAGACAGGCCTGAATGAAGCTATATGGTCGAGAAATGAAAATGAGCACTTTCGGTACTTTGTCATATGTAACTTAGCACTTTCACTGCCGTAGGAATCCGCAGAGCGAGCGCCTATGCCGCAAGCGCTTTCCGCTACATACCCGAAAAACCATTGGTTCGGCTACGAGGGTAGCGCGTAGCGATTCTTGGCAGTGAATGTGTTAACAAGTCTATTTTGCAACAGCAGAGTTTTCACGCTTTGCCTTTCATTCATAATTTAAACCTCTGGCCGCTAAAAAGGCCTATTGAAAGGCATTCTCCTCTATGGAATGCAATTTATTCTCGGATTCTATATAGGAATACAGTTGTATTAGTTACAAAACAAAACAAACCCTATGTCCTATTGCAGTTGATTCAAATCTAATAACCATATTTCTAGTTCATGCGACTACAAAGAGATCGATACGACCAAAGTCACAAAAATATGTATACACAACTTTATTACCTCAACATTATTTTTGTAACTAGCCGTATCGATCTCTTTGTAGTCGACTGTACGCTAAAAGAAATTCATCACAGTTGGCGAAGCTAGAGCGCATTATCGAAAAACCCTTTGGTATAATATGCCCCTTGCACAGTCATAGAAAAAGTTCTGCAGTAGTGCCGTTGCGGCAATGCCAAGCAGAGGGCTTTGGAAATAACAAAGTTCAAATTTCATGGGTCGACCATACATCAGATATCAGTAAATAACGAGTGTTCTTCAGCACGGCTAGCATGCGACGGCGCGCGAGCTCTCTCGATTTTTCTCGCACTATCCGTCTCTCTCTTATTTGAACACTTAGAAGAAGAGGTATAGTGCGATAAACATCGTGAGTATGTCGCGGCCGTCGTGTGCTAGACGTGCTGGATACATTAAGGTCATCAGATGGCAGACTGGTAAAAAGTTAAAGGCCATCACCCTCCTAGCGTTTTTCCGGTTGTGCCCCTAAAGGAACCCGGGGTCCGCTTTTGACACCTAATGTCATGATTCGGCATAGGCACTAGTTTTACGAAAGCGACTGCCATCTGACCTTCCAAAGCAGAGGGAAAACTAGACCTTATTCGGATTAGAACGGTTTCCTCAAAAAGTTAAAGGTATCCATCAATAATTTTTAGCTTTCTTCGGGTTTCCAGTAGACTAGTTCGTAAAAACTCACTGGCACAATGTACTGTTGAAATGCTCTTTAATTATTTAATATGACAGCTAGCCAGCTGGTGACATAATTCATTCAAAAAAAAAACATTTAGTGTGCCAGAGTATCTAAGGCGAGGTCCCAACGCCACACATAACATTGATTGAGACATGGCTTATAATTCTGTATTGTGAAATCCCGAAAACGCTTTGGTACTTGAGAGTATTATTACATTTCTGATATACGATTGCTTGACCTCAGGCGTCAAGAGAAAAAGGTCGTAAGGATTATCTAATTGATGTCAATTTACGCTTTTTTCGTTCGACGATACCTCAGCGCCGTTCCGTGTGGTGGAATGGTGTATCATATTATGTATATTAGTTTTAATATAAAAATAATTTAAGTAATACAAGCTTGCCGGCGCTTTGTGATTGATATTGAAATCTATAAACACTTTATTTTCTTCACATTTAAATCACATAGTTACTTACTAATGGCTCGACAGGTGAACATTTTAACATATAGTACACTTTTATAGCTATACCAATTTTCCTACTATGAGTTCTATGTGTATGGCAATAGATTTGAAACTGCTTTGGCGAGATGACAACTTTGATTTTACTCTCTGTTTTTAAACGTTCAACCGCCGTCCCATAGGTCACATTAAAACATCGACATAACTACATTTCTATAATATGCGTGCTAACTAGTTCGCGGCGGAATACTGAGTTATTTTCTTCCCCTACACTCCAGCCAAACCTTACCATGTTTTTCAATATGCTTGCTCGTAAACATTTTCCTTGTACGTATGATAAAATTCATTATATAACTCATACGTACAAGGAAAATGTTTACGAGCAAGCATATTGAAAAACATGGTAAGGTTTGGCTGGAGTGTAGGGGAAGAAAATAACTCAGTATTCCGCCGCGAACTAGTTAGCACGCATATTATAGAAATGTAGTTATGTCGATGTTTTAATGTGACCTATGGGACGGCGGTTGAACGTTTAAAAACAGAGAGTAAAATCAAAGTTGTCATCTCGCCGAACACTGGCGGTAAACGTATAAAATTATAAAACGTCGGGTCGTTATAGTCCTCAGCTACGCTTCGGCTTTCCTACAAGCCCTCGTTTACAATCACCGGCTGTTACATTAATATTATTGTATACTTGCGCAGAAGTTTTACTACGAAAATACCAGCGTTTCACTTTATTCTGCTTGGGGATTTCGTAGTGAGGAGTTGTAAGGCGCTTTACACATGGCGACATACAATTCCGCTCCGCTCGGAGCGGAAACAAAGACGCACCGTGTATACAGGTGCTTACATTTATAGCGTATACATTTCTAATAGCGTCGCAGTAAATATATTAGCTATAGCAGTATCTCAACTAGTCTTTCAAGAACTGCGGTCCACACGTGACTGATGCACCGCCGAGTCCGCTTAAGTTTACTATAGCGACGCGTATATGTGTAAGTGCGTCAATTTGGATGTGTACGGAATTGTTTTACTGCTTTAAGCTATATATCTACTGTGGCCGCGTTCCGTGTGTAAAGCGTATCTTTATCTATAAATTTCTCAGCATCCACCGGTTTCAATATAGACCACAAGGCGTTTCACGTCACTAGAGCGTCCTGCCGCACTGTTATGTCACTGTCGTGGGATCGCGCGTCAAGTCCCGGTCAACACGGGATTCCGGACGTCAATCACGGGCCGGGGAACGCTGGTGCAGCCCGTTCAGAGTTTGTACATCTGTGAAAGGAATGTATGGATAAATATGATGTTTGCACGGCTTTTGTGTTTTAAATTTGAGCGTCGCGAGTAACGACATAAAATGTAAGATCCATCCCGCAGGATTCTAGCGAAGTTATATTTCTTTTTTTTCTTTTTTCAATCTTACACAAATCGACCTAGTCCCAAACTAAGCATAGCTTGTACTATGGGTACTAGACGACGATATACATATTTACATAGATTGTTAAATACTTTGATACATAGACAATATCCATCACTCAGGAACAAATATTCGTGCTCATCACACAAATAAAGGCCCGTACCGGGATTCATACCCGAGACCTCCGGCTTCGTAGGCAGGGTCACTACCAACTAGGCTAAAGAGGTCGTCTATATTTCTGTATAGTTCTTAATTGTATATCATCATCACCACCAGTCGTTCCCTCAATGTTGAGGATCGTGACGTCATGTCCTCTTCTTGTTGACCAGACTTCTCCGAAGGCTCCTATCACCCGCTTTATGTCTGGCCTCGTGCAGATGCAGTTGCAAGGGTGCAGTGATTTGTGTGCCCCATCTAGCGGGTGGTCTGCCTCGAGGCCTCTGGCCCTCAACTTTTCCCGTCATAATTTCGACGACCGGTTAGCCCAGTGGGTAGTGACGCTGCCTACGAAGCTCAAGGTCCTGGGTTCGAATCCCGGTAAGGGCAAATATTTGTGTGATGAGCATGAAGTTTCTGAGTCATGGAAGTGTTCTATGTATTTAAGTATTTATAACTATTATATATATCGTCGTCTAGTACCCATAACACAAGCCTTACTAACTTACTTTGGGACTAGGTCGATTTGTGTAAGATTGTTCACTAATATTTATTTTATTATTTTTATTAGAATAATCCTCTCCATATATTGTATAGTTTCTAGGCTACAGACGTCGTTAATAGTACATGCAAGGCCGGATAATTATGAGGTCGGCAACCCCTTTTTAAATTAAAAAAAAACTCCAAGAAATCAAACTTTAATTTTCATGGCTGAACGCCGTGAAGCCACAAATCGTGGAACGAAAATTTGAAAAGGCCTCCAATTTTGTATGTAATTCCATTACGGATCTCTAGTCACGCTGCGCCCGAAACGTGACACTTCGAAGCCCGTTACGAAGAACACAACGTCAATATTTCATTGCTAGTTTGAGAAAAATTGTGAATCACTATCTCGAAAACTGCTCTAACGATTTCATCCTCAGGCTCTAAAGGCTTGGACCTCAAACTCGCTCCAATCTCTTGCCTACTCGCTAACCTCTGCAACATTGTCGTCATTCTTGAGCGATAAGAACGCCTGTTGTTACCATTATTTATCAAGCAAATTTTTTGTAAGATGTTTCTCTCTTGTCGTGATTCAATAATAGTACATTGTGATACAAGTGAGGTATGTTGATAATTACATCAGAGGCGGAATTATCACGCGAGCCGCAGGTGAGCTTGATAAGAGAGCCGAGCATGTAATTATCAAAGCCCACGCGTTTCATACGACGTTTTTCAACACATTTTGCGAGGAAAAATCCTTTTCATAAGATGAAAATTTTATAGGCCTGCCAAGTTTCTTTACTTATTTATGGCAACAGGTTTTTACTCACATGTTGTATACATCGCCAAGAATTTCCAGTGGCGTCCATTCTTTTTATCACTTTTCTAGTCACCCCGAGTCAACTTTTTTGTTAATAACCAAACACTTATTAACAATGTTTACAAATATCTGTGAAATAACCTCAAATGGCGCGCAACAGTTTTTTTCGTGAAGTTTGCGCAGTGCTTGCGCATGAGATGAAATCTCTAAACAGCCAATACAAAATTAAATAAATATTTTCGTTTTAAAATGTTATCTTTGTTCATTCATGTTAAGATGTTATCAAAAGTGAATAGTTTTACTAAATTAAACGTTTCTATATCATATCCAAAAAGAAATAGTCAATTAATTAACAAAAAGGATTTAATTTGTTTAGTCGAGTAAGAATCCATTTGCCGAGAATTAAAAAAAAAGCTGTACAATCTGTACAACCCGGTTAATTTAAAAATGCACCGTGTGCACGCATACATCTTGCTGCAAGGTGCCAACCTGACTTAATCGGGATATAACCATAAACACACAAGTGTCGTAATGTTATAAAACACGCGTGTTTAATATCCAGGATTATAAGCCTAAAAGCGACACAATAAGAGGTACGTTACGAGCAATTGTGTTGAAAAGAGTATTTATTATTATTACTGTCCTGTCGAGCTCACCTCGGGGCTAGCACTGGTCGGGGTCGGGCGGCGGCGGCAGGTACTGGTCGGCGCGCTGGTGCTGGATGAGCGCGGCCACGGTGCTGGAGTCCGCCGGGAGCTCCGACTTCTTGCGGAGCAGCGGCGCCGGCTTGCCAGAGGTTAGTCCTTGCTTGCGGGCCTGCGGAAAGGATGAACCTCATAAGTCCCTGATTTTCGAATCATCGGTTTCGTACAAAATACCGGGCTATTTTGTATAAAACTTGACTAGAATTTGTACTTGTACTGTACGCG